>CM059191.1:21777096-22224143 GCA_030323885.1 Branchipolynoe longqiensis
TTCATGGGGGTGATGAAAATGGGAAATACTGTGCCTAGAGCGGGACTCGAACCCGCATCTCTTTGCATTCCGGGCCAGTGTGCTAACCATTACACCACCTAGGCTCCCTGATATCAATACACTCCCCACACCTACCTGTCTATGTGGTTACTTGCCTGAGAGGTCAGTGCAGACCACTACACTCGTCCCCCTGGAATTGTAAGTCTTGTAATGCTTACAATTACATACATACAGGCAATGCACTAACACATACATACACAGGGTAGGTTCAACAAACATACAGCGCAAAGCTTGTACAGGATCCTGGTCACGGCACCAGTGTCGTGGGGGTGATGAAATGGGAAATATTGTGCCTAGAGCGGGACTCGAACCCACATCTCTTTGCATTCCGGGCCAGTGTGCTAACCATTACACCACCTAGGCTCCCTGATATCAATACACTCCCCACGCCCACCTGTCTATGTGGTTACTTGCCTGAGAGGTCAGTGCAGACCACTACACTACTATATATATTCTTGTTAAAAAAATGTAAGCCAGCACAAGATCCCATGGATTACAGTTCCTCTCACGTATAAATACACACATGTGTACTCTTCCCGCCTGCAGACGCTGCATCGTAATGTTTCCGCCCTGAACACACATTATCCTCACTTTTTCTTAAAATTGCATAGTCCGATGATTTTGAGTTTTTGTAATGTTTTTTCAAATAAATACACTAAAACCTCTATAAATCGACCGAGCATGGGACCAACTTTAAATGGTCCATTTAGGGAGGTGGTCGGTTTAGGGAGGTTTTTTAAATCGTTACAATGGTATTGTATGGGTGATTGTTTGTGATCAAAATAAAGCGATGGATATAAGGGAGTAGTTGATGTGTGGAGGTGGTCGGTTAGAGAGGTTTTATTGTATATGTTAATCATTATTATCTACCGTACTTTACTTTGGGGTAACTTTAAAGCAAATTTAATCGTTAATTTTGGTGATATTTGAAGTTAAATCATGCTAGATTAACTTTGATGTAAATGTTTAAATTCTGACAACATAGGGTTTAAATTGACTTTGTATTCCCAAAGATGACTTTGCAACCAGATTTCTCCAGTTGTTCCCCTTTCCCCCTGCCCTCTGGAACCTAAAGGGCGCATTCCATATACGCGTAATGCGTAATGCGAATGCGAATGCGAATGCGACAAAAAATCGAAACGCCTTGAAACCTATGAGCTACATTCCATACACGCGTAATGCGTAATGCGAATGCGAATGCATCAGAAATTCATTATCCCGATCGGTCCCTGTAGCGATCGGTACGTAATGCGTTATGCGTCAAGCTGGATGTGAATAGAAACCTGAGTCTGATGTCTCCATTAGTTTAACACTAGGAGAGGCGACTGAGCATTACGGAACAGCCTCACAGAGGGGTGCTAATTGGAAACACATGGTGAGCTGGGCACCAGGGAGACATAGGGTTAGGGGAAAGCTAAAAATGCTACCATATGCACAGAAATATGAATACTTATCTATAATTTGGTTATAATAAAGGTAGGAACCCCCATGTGACATACAAAAAGTTACATAGATATACATGCAATATTTGGTCACATACAGAGCAGTATGGAGAATAATTGTTTATTTTTATTTTTTAAATATAGCCAGTCGTGCGC
The DNA here is from genome assembly GCA_030323885.1 of Branchipolynoe longqiensis. Taxonomy (NCBI): domain Eukaryota; kingdom Metazoa; phylum Annelida; class Polychaeta; order Phyllodocida; family Polynoidae; genus Branchipolynoe; species Branchipolynoe longqiensis. Next base: position 21,778,755 of record CM059191.1, read on the forward strand.
CACATAACGCATTACGCATATATGGAATGCTGGCATTCGCATAACGCATAACGCGTAACGCATAACGCATTACGCATTACGCGTATATGGAATGCGCCCTTTACCGTACTCCAGGCCTTATCATTTTCCGCCACTGTCTTCCCACTTCTTCCTCTGTCTGCCTTGTTTTCTTACCCCTTTCACTGTTCCTTGCATCAGGTTTTAGGCCAGACCTGATGAATGGGAAATATGGCCATACCGCTGCAGTTTGCATTTTTTTTTACGATTGTCAGGAGATCTTTGTGTGGTCCAATTGCCTGCTAGATCTTGGCATGGACTTCCTCATTGGTGCCGTTGTCTTTGTATGAGATGTGTAGTATCGTGCGGTAGAACCTCATTTCCATGGTTTGTATTCTTCTTTGGAGCCCTGCTGTGAGGGTCCATGATACAACTGATTCGCTCCCTAGCCACCCACATAAAATCCAAATGGCAACATGAGTGGGATGAAAACATTAATAAATTTAAAGAAATTGAACCATCTGTGGGAAAACCTCCGCAGACTCATGCGGGAGGTCGGCTGGACCAAGTGGTCCTTAGCCGCTGCCGTAGTGGCCACTCGTGGCTTACACATGCTTTTCTGCTCAAGGGGGAACCTCCCCCTGAATGTATTGGGTGTCAGTCCCCGCTGACACTCAAACACACTTTACTAAGTTGCGTTGATTTTTTGGCCCTGCGCCAACAATTCTACATTGCAGATAGTATGCCTCACCTTTTTACTAAAGTAAAACAAGAAAACATTTTAGACTTTTTGAGGGCAGCTGGACTGTACCACCTCATATAGTTTACTAAATAGATTCTATCAATTATTAATACAACTTTTCCTTTTCTATGGGAATTTGTTTCCATTGACCACAAATATATGATTGTGAGCTTTCTAATTTAATGAGTGTCTATTGGCACATAATTGATTGTCTGCTTTTACATGTAAAAGTGATGGTTTGAACAAAAAACAAACATTTCTCGCCGTGAATATGGCCTATGCTGCCGACACGGCATAAAGCAACCACCAATCAATCAATCAACCCTTGTCACGTCCATCTTCCTGTATGCTTGTGTGAATGCTTGTGTTAAGTTGCATAGTCTGATGGTTTTGAGGTTCTGTCATATTTCTGAGATAAATATCTTAAATTAATTGTTATAGTCTACCTTAGTTTAGTTTGAAGTGACTTTTATTTTAAATGGCTAACATTTAAGATATTTGAAGCACAGACATGTCAAATTAATTTTGGCAAGCACACCAAAATTGTGACACAATAGTCTTTTGCAGTAATATGTTCTATTAAACGGATTCAGTATCCCCTTCTATGTGGCAACAAATGTTTAATAAGTGGATCAGTATCTGAGTTAGATTTGTTAAATCAAATCCAGATAATTGTCTTGGTTTTGAAAATGTGATGCTTCATCGGACTATGCAGCTTTAATATAACTAATTGACTATTATAATAATTATGATAATAAGCGCACCAGTATCTAAGTTGGATGCATAGATTCATTTGGTTTGGTTTTTTTTTTTTGTTTTTTTTGTTGGGTTTGTTGTATAGATTCAAATCTACATCAGGGTTTTGGTTTTATAAACGCGAAGCTTTCATCGGACTATGCAGCTTTAATATAACTAATTGACTATTATAATAATTATGATAATAAGCGCACCAGTATCTAAGTTGGATACATAGATTCAAATCTACATCAGGGTTTTGGTTTTATAAACGCGAAGCTTTCATCGGACTATGCAGCTCTAAATGATCCAAACATGAATGTAGCATTGACAAACATATCAAATATAGAAATATCAAAATGACGCGGCTTGTGGGGCCGGGCACCGGTTCTCTCTGCCGACCAGCACCGTGAGGACACCGGGACGGGTCAGGTGTCTGTCTCCACAGGTATACATGCGTACAGGTAAGTCGGTGGGCACAGGTGAGGGGTGCACGGCGCGGGTAGCTATGGGAAATTGCCATGGGAACTCGTGGGAAAGTCAACACTGATCATGTAAGGTGAGGGTGGGTGGTGCGGTGGCGGGGGTGCTATCCGTGTGTGTGTGTGTGTGCATTCTCCGACATGGTGGTGCCATACGGGACAAGTTATACAATAGGGGTGGGGGGGGGGGGGGGTTGGAGGAACCGATGTTGAAAACAGTCACCACCAGGGGCGCATGAGTTACCCGCCCGCGGCCCCCGCCCGCGGCCCCCTCCGTCCAACAAAGTGGAAAGCGAAGCACTTGGACGTAGTATAAACTGACATGACATGGCTCTAAGGAATGTATTTAGAGTTGCAGAAACCGATGGTTTTCAGTTTTTGTCATTTTCTTCTTTCTTTTTAATAAATAAATATATTAGATTTATCAGTATGATCTAAATAGTGAAGCTTGTTTTATTTAACGCTGCCTCTAGAGCATATTGATTTGTTATCATCGGCTATTGGACGTCAAACATATGGTTATTCTGACATATTTCTTTGGAGCAAACCCGCTGCCACCACATAGGATACTCTGGCTGATAAGCAGCAAGGGGTCTTTTATATGCACTTTCCCACAGACAGGACAGGACATACTACAGCCTTTGATGAACCAGTTGTGGACCAATCGTTGTGGTTTACTTTTGTTTGATAAATGATTAACTTTGGAGATATTCGAAGGGAAAGCGTGTAAAGATAATGTTGGCATGCGCATCGAAATGCTCGACATCACAAGCTTCAAAAGGGACATGTTCTGTTAAATTGATATAGCATTCCCTTCCATGCACCAATTATTCTTTACTGTTCAAAGCTTAATGAGTGCACCAGTATCTAAGTTGGATATCTAGGAACAAATCTGGATAAGTATTTTGGTTTTGAAATTGTGATGCTTTCATTGGATTATGCAACTTTTATTTAACTGTACAGGTACTCAACATTCACTCGGGATATATATATATATATATATATTTATATATATGTATATATATGTATATATATATATATATATATATATATATATATATATATATGGAGAGAGGCGTTACACTGCCCACCGCCGATACTTGATATAGTCAGGTAGAAATACAGTTTGACCCCCAAAATATTGTTTGAAAAGGTTTTTCAACTGTTTCTGATAGGATTGGATGTGGAGAAAACCATACTAAAAATCTAGCAAAATCAGCCTAGCAGAAAGTTCTTAAATCCAAGATGGCGGCCAAAATGGTCACCAATACCTTAAAATAGCTATAACTTCCTTAATATTCACCCTTGAATGGTAATTAAAGACGCCATCTTGGATTGGACAACTTTCCGAATGGATGATTTTGCAAGATTTTTACTATGAGGTTCTCCACATCAAATACTATTAGAAAGAGTTGAAAAACATTTTCTAGCATTTTTTTGGGGGTAGGTTGGTAATTTATATATATATATATACGGGACAAATATATAACAGACTCCCAGCGACTCGGGCTTGCTTATTTTGCGGGGACCTCTGCATGGTCCAAGTGGTGCACTTCGTTATCTGTGAAGTGACAGGGACATAAATGGGAGTGTCGGGTTTTGAGTGCGGGGACAGCTACACAAAGGCGGGCGCATTGAGAAAGGGGACAAGTCCAGGCACTCGGTTTGTGAATTACTGAAAGATGATATAACCACTTGAGTTGAACATTCACCACATGGTGTGATATATGGGTACGTGATTGTAAATATCTCTCTGTCTTCCTCTCTCTATCTCTATGGCGCTCTCTCACTCTCTCTCGCACTCTCTCGCTCTCCCACGCTCTCTCTATGGCGCGCTCTTGCACGCTCTCTCTCGCTCTCTCTCTTGCTCTTTCGCTCTCTCTATGGTGCTCTCTTGAGCTCTCTCGCACTTTCTCACTCTCTCTCACTCTCTCGCTCTCCCACGCTCTCTCTATGGTGCGCTATTGCGCTCTCTCTCGCTCTCTCTCTTGCTCTTTCGCTCTCTCTATGGTGCTCTCTCGAGCTCTCTCACACTTTCTCGCTCTCCCTCGCTCTCGAAATGGCGCTCTGTCGCACACTCTCTCTCCCTCTCTCTCTCCCTCTCTCTCTCCCTCTCTCTCGCACTCTCTCACACTCTCTCGCTCTCCCCCAGTCTCTATATGGCGCTCTCTCGTGCTCTCTCAAACTCTCTCTCGCGCTCTCGCTCTCTCACTCTCTCTCACTCTTTCGCTCTCTCCCCCTCCCTCTCCCTCTCCCCCCCCCCTCTGTCTCTCTCTATATATATATATTCAATTTGTTTTGCATTGGAGTCCTGGAGATCGGACAAAGAATAGTATGTCAAGTATGTCAGATCGATTGAATGAAAGCAAGATAAGAGCCGCGGCTTCTCCCACTTGGGTTCTACTGGCTAATATAGAACGGAGCCATTCTGGTTATGGAGAATATCGGCTTCATACAACCTACATAGGTCTACAAATCTACACACCTGTATACATATCATTACATAAATGCATACTGCAAATATACACATATTTACATATACACATATGTATGTATGCACATACACACATGTATACCAATGACCCAATGTACCCATGTACACATATAAACATATGCACATATACACATATGCACATATACACATTTACAAAAATACACATATATGTAAATAGAAGTATACTCATATACATGTATTTTCTTGGTTGTCCATTGGTGGAAATAATGACAGTGGCTCATCATTTGTTGTGAACTCATCGATGACTGATGAGACCAATTAGTACTTGGAATGTGCGGTGGCACGTTGGACATTAGATAAAGTATTCACCCTGTACTCGCAGTACACGGGTGAATACCAACCCTATATAAAAACGGTAGAAAAAGCAGGTTAAGGAAATGAGAGCCTAATTTCACAATCTAAGAAGCAACATTTATTCTTTACATATGTCTTATTGAGAGCCCGCTACCTTTGAGTTGAAAAATATAATATAATATCTAGTTTAATAAGATTTAAAAGTGAAATCGACGGTGTTCTCTGGCCGCCATCTTGTCTTTTTGCATTCTCTCCCATTTCACCAACTCTGTGGCAATAGATGCAGCCATTTGATACTGGAGCCACAGTTTCTACTTCATGTTCCATACTGAACCTATCTTCGCCCGTATTTACACTACGTTGTCCTTCACCCGTGTACTACAAGTACCGGGTGAATCTTTTATCTAGTTGGACATGTGTGTAGCTGCAGTCAGAGAGTCTGGTGGGTAAAGGAGATGATCTTTCCTCTGCTGATACTTGTATGCGCATACATAAATACACACATGCACATATTTACATATGTACACATGTACATATGCATGCACATACACATGTATGCACATATATACGCCTAGCTATACAGGCATATGTGTATACACATAACACATATACACATACATACATATACACATATGTACACATTTACACATGTACACATGTATACATATATACACATATATACACATATATACACATATATACACATATATACACATATATACACATATACATATGTACACATATACACATATACACATATACAGTAAAACCTCTCTAAATCGACCGACCATGGGACCGACTTTAAGTTGTCCATTTAGGGAGGTGGTCGGTTTAGAGAGTTAGAATATCCTTGCAGTGGTATTTTTGGGACCCAAATAACGCGATCGATATAGGGGAGTGGTCGATCTATGGTGGGGTCGATATAGAGAGGTTTTACTGGATATACAAATGCACACATACACATATATACATACACATATATAAATATACACATATACATCATATATTATACACATGCACATATACACAGATGCCCATATACACAGATGCCCATATACACATAACCCAGACGGATAGCCGAATGAGTTAGAGCATCCATCTCTCGTGTTGGTAAACCGTGGAATCGTGGATTCGAACCCTGGTCGAGTCAAACCGATGACTTACAGTTACACATTTATATTTCTCACTTCCTAGCCAGGCGCTCGGCATTATTAGGATATGGCAAAAAAAGCACTGGTTGGCTCAGTGTCAGGATAATGTTACTGAGTGGGATATCAGGTCATGGTGCTGGTGGCCTGGTCTCCCAGTGGGGCAGCACTATAAAGTCACCATGAGTGCGCACTGTCACAAGTCAGTACCCGTCCTGATATAATCTTAGATGTTGGTAGGACGTAAAACAACAACAACAAAACGAACCATATACACATATTCACATCTATACATATGCAGTTTAGTAATTAAATGTGTAAAGGGCGCATTCCATATACGCGTAATGCGTAATGCGTAATGCGTTATGCGTTATGCGAATGCCATCATTCCATACACGCGTAATGCGTAATGCGTTATGCGGCACACGACTGGCTATATTTAAAAAATTAAAATAAACAATTATTCTCCATACTGCTCTGTATATGACCAAATATTGCATTTATATCTATGTAACTTTTTGTACGTCAGATGGGGGTTCCTACATTTATTATAACCAAATTATAGATAAGTATTCATATTTTTGTGGCTCTGGTAGCATTTTTACCAACCCGAACCCCCACCACAACCACTACCATATGTTTCCACTCAGCAGCCTTGACAACCCCCCTCCCTGACCCCTGTCCCGGCTGTCCGTAATTATCAGTCGCCTCCTCCAGCCTTATATCAATGGACAAATGCGACTGATGATTTTCTATTCGCACCACCTTTACGCATACGCATTACGCACCGATCGCTACATGGAGCGATCGGGATAATGGATTTCTTTCGCATTCGCATTCGCATTACGCATTACGCGTGTATGGAATGTAGCTCATAGGTTTCAAGGCGTTTTGATTTTTTGTCGCATTCGCATTCGCATTCGCATTACGCATTACGCGTATATGAAATGCGCCCTTAAGGCATGTCTACTAAAATAGCTTCGATTAACGTCCCTGTTATCCCTCACCAACCCGCACCCCTCATCCCCCCTCACCCCCCTCAACCCCCGCCCCTCCTCACACTCCATCCCCCACCCCTCCCGTTACAAAAGGCATAGAAGTGCACTACCACCAATGGCACTCAGGAGTTAACAGGTCATCTTGATCATTCATGCATGACTGAATGTCAACATACACAAGGTCAAGTTGGGTCATGGTTGAGGTGCCTGAAGCGACCTGCTCAAAAAGCGCGCCATCTAGTGTGTTATTTATACATTATTGTATAGCGTTAATGCTGTTATATTAGTTATATACTATCCCTCCTCCTTGAAGATTTATACTGCCTATTATGGATAAGTCTGAATAGACTTGTTTTCACCATTAGACAGTTTGTCGAAAGAAAGCCTCAGCCTACACTTTTACCGACCCAAGGGATTTTAACCTCCCACACCACATAGACATGGTATGAGAGCGACTGGCCTTTGATGATGCTGTAAGTTATACACAATGGTGGAAATCCAATTTGGCAGAGGTGGAGGCATGGGGAATCGAACCACTGACCTTCAGATTAGGAGTCCGACCTAGAAAAAAAGTCAGACACTCTAACCAGTCCGCCACTGAGAACACCACAAAACTATAACCCAATGAAAGCATAACATTGTCAAAACCAAGAGACTTACCTAGATTTGGTTTCATATATTCATAATAGATACTGCCACACTCATTAGAATGTAATACTGCGGCCTGTACTACACTCGGAAACGTGCAAACAATGCCCTTTCCAGCATTTTGGTGTGCACGCCAAAATTAATTTTGCATGGATTCATTTAAATTATCTCTAAATTTACCCCCTTAAAAATATAAGTTAATTCAATAGATTACAACGACTTTCTTATATATTTATCTGAAAAGAATGTGTGGTAGGAGCTCAAAACGATCGGTTCATACAGCTCTAATTGTATGGCAGTGAGGAGGATTGAGAATGTTGCTTGTATTAAAAAACCTAAACATTTTGTCACAATGAGCTGTGGGTTATGACGGGTTTTCAACCTTCACACTTCTAATACCATATAGTTTTGTAGAATACAGTGTGTGTTTTTATTATCTGGAATGTCTAAGTGTGCTCCGGGTGGGGAGTTGTAAACCTCGAGGTTATTATCGCGTGTTACCACTTGTTTGTGAGTGAGGGCGGAGAGGGAAGGGGGGAGGGGGGGGAGCACTTTCCCGGTGTACATTTGTGTTGATTGAGCATGTCAGGGCTTCTGTGTGAATTCCTAGCAATTATGACTAATCAGGGGGAAAAAAACCGCTAGTTTGGTTCAACTTATGTATACAGTATAACCCCGTTAAACCAAACTTGAAGGGACCCTAGAAATTTGTTTGGATTAACCGATCATTGGTTTAACCGACCTTTGACTTTGACTTGGCTTTGGCAAAAATGGGGGTGCATTATGAATGTACAAAGTATGTGGACACTATGATTATTGTTTTTTAAGTATATACAGTTTAACCCCATTAAACCAACCTCGGTTAAATTAAACGATCGGTTAATCCAAACTTTTTTCGGCGACTTGGCAACATACTACCGTTTATCATATAACAAAGTCTCAGATGACCTTAAAACCACATGAAAGTTTGGTTTAACTGTACCGGAAGTGGCCTGGGGCCGACAATTTTGTTTGGATTAACCGATAATTTGGATTAACCGACTTTGGTTTAACCAACTTTTTTATATGATAAATGGTAGTATTTTGCCGGGCCGCCGAAAAAAAGTTTGGATTAACCGATCGTTTGATTTAACCGAGCTTGGTTTAACGGGGTTGTACTGTACCTTGTTGTCTGAAACTTGCATCATTTATTCATTATGAGTGTATGCGTTATCAACTTGGGGCGTTTTTGTTGTTGGCGTTTTTTGTGGGTGTTTTTTAAATATTTAAACAAATTGTTATTCTGTCGCTATAGAGCAAAATGCAGGGATTTTTTCTCACCACCAATTAGATCCGGTGTATTGCTTCATTAAATTACATCTTATCTCGGAATAGACGGGATGGCCGAATGAGTTAGAGCGTCCGTGAGTTTGTGAGTTCGATTCCTGGTCGAGTCAAACCAATGACTTAAAAATTGATACTTGTCACTTCCTAGCCTGGAGCTCGGCATTATTAGGATAGGACAACGACTGGTTGGCTCAGTGTCAGGATAATGTGACTGACTGGGATATCAGGTCATGGTGCTGATGGCCTGGTCTTCCAGTGGGACAGCACTATAAAGTTGCCACCTGTGCGCACTGTCACAAGTCGGTACTCGTCCTGATTTGACCTTAGATGTTGCTAGGACGTAAAACAACAACGAACGAACATCTTATCTCGTCATATGACAGGAAACATTTTAATGGTGCATTGAAAACAGTGTTTGGATGGGAACACTTGACTATTTGCAAGGACATACCTTAGTAGTTATAGAAAGCTTCTAGTAACACTCTAATTACTAACAATTATTATTGTAGTACATTTTGTTTTGTTTTGTGCGTGTGGTGCTTTGGTGGGTTTATATGTGTATATGCGACTGACACTTGTTGACACCCATTGGAGGAGAGGTGGGTCGCAGGTGGCGCCACCAGTCAAGTGTGGAGTCTTACGGAGAGTAACAATGGAAATAGCTATAATATAATAATATAATATATAATTGAAACCGTTCCCTTTGTATGTTTACACTCGCATAATTCGTTATACATCACATTTATGTGATGCATAGGAGTTATGCGAGTATAAAGGTGCGATCACCCATATTGTGATCACCCATAATGTGTGTACTATTTTATGGGTGACCCCTTTTCACAGTTGGGCCAGGTGGCGCCACCACCCCAACCCTACCAGTGGCGCGAATACTGTCACTTGCGCACTGGAATTTGTATGGATAACATAAATCAAACATAAATCAAACTATGAAAAGATGTGTAGAGCCATCTTACCAGTCACTGTTCTCTTACTATGATATTACCAGACGGGATGGCTGAATGAGTTAGAGTGTCCGCCTCACGTGCTGGTAGATCGTGGGGTCGTGGGTTCGAACCCTGGTCGAGTCAAACCAATGACTTATAAATTGATACTTGCCGCTTCCTAGCCAGGCGCTCGGCATTATTAGGACAGAGCAAGGACTGGTTGGCTCAGTGTCAGGATAATGTGACTGAGTGGGATACCAGGTCATGGTGCTGGCGGCCTGGTTTCCCAGTGGGACAGCACTATAAAGTCGCCATGAGTGCACACTGTCACAAGTCGGTACCAGTCCTGATATGACCTGAGATGTTGCTAGGACGTAAAACAACAACAAACAAAACTTACTATGATATTGGGTTAGAACTGAATGGCCCACTGTCACAGCCTCAGTATGTCTCTGGGTCAGAATGTCAGTGGAGTGGCCATTATGCGCACTGTCAAACCTTGGTACCAAGCCTGGTATGGGTGGTAGGGTTATTTGTGTGTATGTGTGTGTGTGGGGGGGGGGGGTTGTAACATTCGTTGATTAATACCAATGTTACCCTATGCTTGCGACCACTGGCGACCACTTGCGACCACCCGTGTATTGGCGGTCGCAAGCGGTCGCAAGCGTAGTGTGACTTGGATAATATTTATTATCAGGGTAAATTTCAACTACGGACAATTGGTCTTACACTTTCCATAGACCTTTGCCCTACCCTGGAATGTGGGGCGCCAGGCTATATTTTAAGTCATTGTTTTCCCTTCGGCCAGGTTTATAACCCGAGGTTCGAATCCCATGACCTGCCGCATGGGAAGCAGGCGCGCAACTCATACAGCCTGGTATGTTGTTGATGTTAATGTTAGTAAGACGCTGCAAACCGCTAATCCATCAATTAATCAACCATGGGCGTGGTGGGTTCTGCTAATGAAGGAGAGAGCGTCTGACCGGGGAGCAGGGCGCGGCTGCGCACTGCACCCAAGGCGCGACACGGCGCACACACGGCGCACACACGGCGCACACACGGCGCACATAGAGCCTGTCGGCCGGCGATAAGTCGGCGCAAGATACACATCGCGCCCACGAAGCATCGCCGCCACCGGCTATATAATTAACGTGAGACAAGGCGCGGGGAAGACTGGCACCATTATGCGCCGTGACCTCAATTTCCTCACCGCCCCCGGACATGCGCATTACCTCCCGTTATGTCCGTCTGGACAACACGCACACGCACGCGCACGCGCACACGCACAGGCGCACGCGCACATAGCTAGATACTGTGTGCTATATAGTACACACTCGGTACAACATATGTTACATATATACTATATATAATATATATATATATTTTACATTGGTACTACGCCTCTGGCTACTCGTAGTCCAGGAAGAAGGAAGGACATCCATCTCCAGCAATTAGCATAATCTACTCACAACGGGAGGATGTTTGTTGAGTAGCTGCGGCAGTTTTTCTACATTAGCTACTAAACCAACCAGGTTAGTATCTTTTTAACTGGTGATGTTATGGTAGTTCATGATACCATTCACATACATCCAGTTTTTACAACTTTTTATTGAGTTTTAACTGTGTGACAGTTAATTATGATGTGTAGTGACATCGCTAGAACAATACAGCCATTGTTCTTTGATATGCCGGCCATTGCCGAACGGAGAGATGTTGGGCAGGAGGAGCCACTTCATTGTTAGGATTTATTCCTGGGTCTCTGTAAGATTCCCCTACTGTTATTAGGCGTACCTCAGTAGTATTTTCTTCAACTTGTTGGCAATAAAAGCCACAGGTGGAAGAAGTTTACAGGACAGAGAGAGTGGGAGGGACCGCTACTTTGGTCCCTACCCCTCATGTGGTTTCGGTTGGTTGCCCATTCCGTTTACCTGCGACCGTCAAATTCCCAAATGCCTGTGTTAAAGACGGTTTAAATATGGATTTAACACCATTATGCACAGTTGGTATTAATTTACTTTAATTACCTGTGTCATATTCACCCTGAGTATTCCCTGACCTTTGGTTTTGGGTGTTTTGCAGACTCCCAGCTATGATTATGAAGCGGGGTAAAGCTGATTTACCGCGAGTGCTCAGTGAAGACGGCAACCCATCACCACCTGTACGGGTACAAAGGTTGCCCGAACAAAGGGATTCGGAGGAAGCGGGGTGGCTCAGAGCCCGGCCCGGCTGACCTAGAGGCGCAGATTGGGCGGCTCATCCAAAGCAAGTTGGAGATGCTCCCCTCTCGCCAGCAGGCTACTAAGGCTTGTGAGCCTTTGCATGTTCCGGAAGATTCTGAGTGGGATGACATTTCGGAGGATCAGCATTCCTCGGATGGCGAAATGCCTGAGGAAGTGGTTGTGGTTGCGTGCAAGCATAAACACAAGAAGAAACAGCTGTCGTCTGATGGGGATGAGTTCACCAGGGCCCGTAAAAAGAAGCCGCTGGTGAAGAAGAGTAAGAAAAAGAAATCCAAAAAGAGTAAGAGGAGTAAATCTTCATCATCGGATTCGTTGTCAGACTCATTGTTGACGGATTCCGATTCGGACACCCAGCAGGCGGGGAAATACGCCAAATTGAGTGGCAAGGTGGTGAAGAAGTGCAAGACGCTTAGGAGGAAGAAAATCCAGACCACCATGATGATGAGGAAGATGATCCAGGGCCACTTCAACACTTTCAAGCCAGCGGAAGTGATTATGAAGTTGGCAGAAAAGTACATGGGGGTAAAAGGAATCCCAGAATCGGCCATCAAGGAGATGGACAGTGATGTCAAGCTTAGTGAGTACCACAAGAAATTTTAAGGGGTACACCACAACATCCAAAAGGCAGTTCTTGCCATGCTTGCTGCCATCACGCCTATAGCAAATAGGATGATGACCGAGAACAAGTTCTCGTCGCTGTGTGAAGAGATGGATGGGGGAATTGCGCTGCTTACAGCTGCTAGCAATTTCCTCTCCTACAGGCGTTTCGAGAACGTCTTTAAGGCGATCATTACTGACGTGGGAAAGGAGGTAGCCAGGTCCAAGAAGGTGTTGGACAATGACGGGAAGGAGTATATGCTGTTCCTTGCCCCCAAGCCAGTGAAAGGCAAGCCACTGGACAAGACTAAGATGTTCGGCGGCCAACTCCAGTACCTGTTCAAACAGGTCGAGACCAGGACCAAGTGCAGAAAACACATGGAAACGGACAAGAAGAAATCTGGGGACATGAATTCTGCCCGCTTCAAGAAGGCGAGGCAGGATTTTCGAAGCCGTCGAATCGGACAGCGAGGAGGCCGGTTCGGCATGAACTAAGGCCAGAGGAAGGGGCCAGAGGAAGTCATTCGGCTGGAATGAGAGGAAGAGACCCTTCAAGAGGGAGTTCACCCCTCAGAAACTATTCCGCCACCCAGGGAGCAAGTAGAGGTCAGAACGTAGACCCCAGTAAGCAATTTTAAAGTGGGAAATGTTAATAATTATTTACTGGAATGGCATAACATTATGGATAATTTAGCTATTCTTAGTTTAGTGGATGGAGTGAAGATTCCACTGGTGCGCGCATGCCTAAGCAAGACGGCATACCTTTTCCTTATCATTTTGATTCTTCAGAATGAGATGCAGTGAATGTTCAGGTTTACACATTTTGTGAGAAAGGTATTATAGAACCCGCTCTTGATGAGTCAGGGGAATTTATTTAGAATATTTTCATGAGACCCAAGCCAAATGGAGATGTCAGGCTGATTTTGGATTTAACAAGGTTAAACAAATTAGTGGAGTATAAACATTTCAAAATGTTTTCACTAGAAACAGCTAGGGATTTGGTAACTCAAGACGCTTGGCTAGATAGTGTGGATCTTTGGGATGTATACTATACAGTACCAATTTATAAATCTGATTGTAAATTTCTCTGGTTTTATTGGGATGATAACCTTTATGAGTTTACCTGTATGCCTAACAGGCTTGCGCGCGCCCCACATTTTTTCATGAAATTGCTTAAACCAGTGTTTTCCCACATGGCTAAGAAAGGATTTATGTTTCCCTAGATTGATGACTCATTCATTGTGGCACAAACAAAACACCAATGTCAGACAGCAGTTGATGAGCTATGTCAGACATTTAACAAATTAGGCTTCTACCTAATTGAAGCAAAATCAGTATTGCACCAACAAAGAGGTTAAAGTTTCTGGGATTCTTTATTGACACCACAGAAATGACCATTTCATTAATGGAACAAAAGGTTGATAAATTTATAACAACAGCAAATCAATTATTGCAATTGAACAAACCAAATATAACGCAAGTGGCAATACTGATAGGAATTATGATAGTATATGCACCAGCTATTCTTTATGGAAAGGTACATATTAAATCACCAGAAATAGATAAGAACTTAGCATTGGCTTGCACTAAAGGAAATTTTGAATGACCTATGACCATCTCGCCAGAAGGTGTAGATGATATTATGTGGTAGCTAGCACATATTACGAATTCGCCCAACTCTATCAGAATGAGAGAACCCAATACTATGATTACAACAGACGCTTCGCTAGAGGGTTGGGGGGCTCACAGAGACCAACAGGCAACAGGTGGTCGGTGGATGGAAGATGAGATCTTCGATCACATAAATGTACTAGAGCTTAGGGCTATTATCTAGGAATAGTTGGATTATGTATTATATATATATAGTGCGAATAGTAGCGTGTTGGTGTGGTAACCCAGTTACGTTTCTGAGATAAGGAATATTCCCATGAGATAAGAACTGCTGCCCATGAGAACATGACTCATTCTACACATGAGGGGAGGAGGGAGTGGAGGGGCGAGAGCAGGGAGGGGGAAAGAGGGGGGGCCTCAGCGCACATTGGTTATTGATTCTTAGAGCTTCAATAGTAGACGCAGGGTCCTGCATTCCAGGTGAGCTAGTCAACCCCCTTCGCAAATACTAAAGTTTATTGCACGAGATAGGTTTTAGGCATGAGGTGGGTGTAGCTATATTGATACCAAAAGGAGCTTGATAATTTTTTAACCTATGAAAGCCGAAACCTCATATCGTGCTCTAACAATTTCCTGAAGATCTTCATATTTTCCAATCTTTCCACACACACACAAACATCCACTAAATCAATGTGTAAATATGTTAAAGTTAAGTCTGTCAATGCATATTTTGTTAGTGCCACATTGCATGAGGGTTCACTATCTGGCTTGTCTTTTCACACTTACATCATCGATGGATATCACATAGGAAATTGAAATATTGAATGAATTAAGTCATTAAGTTATATAGTGCGTCCTTTTTTCAGTATCAAACATGTTGCCTAAAGTTATGTGGTTTACCTCCTAGTACCATACTTAACGACCAAAAGCTAACAATAATTTCTGAGGTTAATAAAGAAAAGCTTACTACGAATTGTGGTATTAACAAAGAAAAGCTCATGACCAATTGTGGCATTACAAAATAAACTCTTTATAACCAATTGTGGCATTAACAAAGAAAAGTGCACAACCAATTGTGGCATTAACAAATAAAGCTCACAACCAATTGTGGCATTAAGAAATAAATGCTTCATAACCAATTGTGGCATTAACAAAGAAAACCGCACAACCAGTTGTGGCATTAACAAAGAAAAGTGCACAGCTAATTGTGCCAGTAACAAAGAAAAGCGCACAACTAATTGTGGCATTAACAAATAAAGCTCACAACCAATTGTGGCATTAACAAATAAACGCTTTATAACCAATTGTGGCATTAACAAAGAAAATGGCACAACCAATTGTGGCATTAACAAAGAAAAGCACACAACCAATTGTGGCATTAACAAAGAAAAGTGCACAACTAATTGTGGCATTAACAAAGAAAAGCGCAGAACCAATTGTGGCATTAACAAAGAAAAGCGCACAACCAATTGTGGCATTAACAAAGAAAAGCACACAAGCAATTGCGAGGGTTAATAAAAAAAAGTCACAACCAATTGTGGCATTCACAAAGAAAAGCTCACAACCAATTATTGTATTAACAAAGAAAAAAAATGACAACTGACTGTTCCACCATAACGAGATTAAATATTCACCTACATTGTTTGCTAGTGAATTGCGTGTGCTTCCAAATAAATAAAAACTATTTCTATATCGATATTAGTATATGCGAGTACTACACGTTCATAGTTGTAAATTAAGTATAAATTTTTGTTAAGGGCGAGTTCATTTAATTTCAAAATGAACTTATCATGCGAGATAGTGTGCAAGTTGATGAAAAGGTTCAGCTATCGGGGCAGGTTGTTATGTAAATTGATGTCAGCTAGTCTGGCTTTGATGTGATCGCGGCAGGAGCCAGATGGCAGATGTTACAGTTGCATAATTCAACTTTTTCAGTTTCTCTCATATTTGTTTATAGATAAATATATTAAATTGATCGTTAAACTCTATTTTAGTTTAGCTTTAAGTAGCTTTTATTTCAAATGGTTAATTTTTGGAGATATTTAAAGTGAAAACATGTCAATTATTTTTAGAGTGCACACCGAAATGCTGAACGTGGGCTTTCTTTACTTGTTTTCGAGTGCAGCAACCTGTAATAGATGATTAATGAGTGCACAAGTGTCCAAGTTGAATATTGTGTGCCAAATATATGCTCTGTATTATAAGTCAAGGAAAGTTGATACTTTCATGTGATTAAGTAGTTTTAATTTATTTGGAATTTATTCTCTGAACCTTGTCAAAGTTTAAAAGGGTATCCGGTTTAAAATGGGGCTTTTCACAATGCGCCTGCGCATGCATTTCTCCCTGATTGGGATAGTACCGATGTTTAATAACTTTTTAATTGCTTGTTAACTTGTTAGTGCAGAGGATGATATATACTATCAGGCACAAAATATTCACCACACATGTACAATGATTCTTGAAGGAATCCTTGCTTGAGCTCCGCCACAGGCAGAACCAAGCCAGAAATTTAGGTAAGATTCCAGGCTTGCCATTCGACTTTGACGCATGCACATTGCGAAAAAAAAACTTTTTAAACCGGGTACCCTTTCAAACTGCCACACCCTCCATCCCCCTTCCCCATTCTCCCGTTCTCTTATTCTCCCATCTCCCATTCTCCCATCTCTAATCTCCCATTCTCCCATTCTCTCATTCTCCCATTCTCTCATTCTCCCATTCTCTCATTCTCCCATTCTCTCATTCTCCGATTCTCCCATCTCTAATCTCCCATTCGCCCATTCTCTCATTATCCCATTCTCTCATTCTCTCATTCTCCCATTCTCTCATTCTCCCATTCTCTCATTCTCCCATTCTCCCATTCTCTCATTCTCCCATTCTCCCATTCTCTCATTCTCCCATTCTCCCATTCTCTCATTCTCCCATTCTCCCATCTCTAATCTCCCATTCGCCCATTCTCTCATTATCCCATTCTCTCATTCTCTCATTCTCCCATTCTCCCATTCTCTCATTCTCTCATTCTCCCATTCTCTCATTCTCCCATTCTCCCATCTCCAATCTCCCATCTCCAATCTCCAATCTCCCATCTCCCATCTCCCATCACCCCCATATCCCCCTCCCCCTCCCCCCCCCTCCCCCTTCCAGCGTCCATCTGTTACGGCTTTATCGTGTCGAAGTGACGATCACGCAACGCTCCCTTGTCCCACGCCGATGTGACGTCACCGCTCTAATTGTACACGTTTTTATGACGTCACCATTAACCGTGACTAGAGATGGGATGGGAATAGCAGGCTTGAGTAGGTGTAGGCGCTGGACGGGCGTTATCAGTTCTGATCCAGCAGTGCCTCGTGTCACCCCCCATTCAATCAGTGTTAGGTTCAGAGATAAGATGGCCATCTCGCCTTCTTATACCATAAGGAAACGTCGCCTTTTTATACCACAAGGAAATCCAACACTGGACATTTGAGCCTGTTTCATTCGAGATTAAGGGACAGTAACTGTATAGGTTAGCATCAGGTAGTGCCTATTCATCATGATACATTTCCCCTTTTCTTTTCTTTTCTTGTATAAAAAAATAAGTACATCAATGTGGGTGGGTTGCACAATTTCTGTCCAAAAAGAGACTTAGTGTTTGTTTCCAAACTCATATTCTGATATACATCCTGAAAAGGGCAAACTGCATAGTCTGATGAAAACATTGAACTTTCAAATCCGTACACTTACCTAGACTCGCTACCTATTCAACTGTGATACTGTCGCACTCATTAAAGCTACCTAGTCTGACGCAAGCATAGAATTTTCTAAACCAAAACACTTACCTAGACTCGCTACCTATTCAACTGTGATACTGCCGCACTCATTAAAACTACATAGTCTGACAAAAGCATAACATTTTCTAAACCAGAACACTTACCTAGACTTTTTTTTTCTTGAAGACTGCCTATCATGGATAAGGCTGAATAGACTTTCTTTCACCATTAGACAGTTTGTCGATAGAAAGCCCGAGCCTACACTTTTACCGACCCAAGGGATTTTTAACCTCCCACAGCACATAGACAGATGAGAGCAACTGGCCTTTGATGACGCTGTAAGTTATACATAGCGGTGGAAATCCAAATTGGCAGAGGTGGGGGTCATGGGGAATAAAACCACCAACCTTCAGATTAGGAGTCAGACCTAGCCACTACGCCACAGAGAATACCACCCTACCTATTGAACTGTGATAATGTCGCACTCATTAAAGCTGCATAATCCGATTAAAGCATCAGATTTTCTAAACTAAAACAATTATCTAGATTGGATTCTACATATCTAACTGAGATACCAGTACATTTATTAAGCATCTGTTGTTGAATAGAAGTGAATACTAAGTCAATTTAATAGAACATGTTACTGTTAAAGCCTATGGTGTCAGAGTTTTGATGTGGCTGCCAGATTTCTCTTTGCATGCTTGCACTACAAATATATCCGAGGTTCGCCATTTAAAATAAGTTACTTGAAACTACAATTGGGTAGATTATAACAATCTACTTGATGTATTAATCTAACAAATGTACAGAAGCTCAAATCCATCGAACTAAAGAATTATTATATTATTAAATGTGTTGCAGTTTTGTCAGAGAAAGCCTAGCATACCTCACAAAATATCGAAACTGCTGGGAAAAGTCGTCGACAATTCAATTTATCAAAATAAATTCGAACCCTCACTGAGTCAAAGAAACAAGAAAAAGCACTACTTAGACAACACACCACCTGAACACCCCTACCAGCTGCTCTATGTCAAGTCAACAATCAAGTTGACAATCGTCGTGGTCACCAGTTTTGTAGGGTTGCGTGTTCCAGTCTGTGGCTATGTAGGTAGGCTAAGGTGAAAAACAATACAGACGGAGAGAAAGAGAGAAAGTAAAGCAAAGTAAGAGTGTGAGAAGAGAGAGTCCAAGCCTCTCTGGTTTATTATATACGGTACATGGGTTCATTGTAGAGTATCACCCCACCCCTTTCCCCCAATGGGAAACAAGCATTCTTGGCCCTACCAAAAGGGATCCAGCATTCCTGGTCCCCATGGCTACCACTGGTCTGCCCACCACCACCAAGCTGTGTGCCACCCCTGGCCACCACCAGCCTTGAACCTTGATCCTGAGTGTGGTGATCCTACCCAGCAGAGGGGGAGGGGGTAGGCCCTGAGTGCCCCTTACACACATCCCTGCCTGTCTATTTACATTCCACTCAGGCACCAACAGCACTTACATATACATACATGCACTTGGTCACATATACCTGTTTCGTAATAGAAATTTGCATTCCCCCTAACATCCTAAATCAGAATATTTTACTCTCTTATGCTATCCTGAATCCAGGCCAAGTCAAACCAATGACTTCCAAAATTGATACTGTTCACTACCTAGCCTGATGGTACTATTGGCAGGCATTAATAGGATATAATAAAGACTTGTTTGCTCCGTATCAGGATAATGTGACTGCGTGACATATCAGGTCTTAGTGCAACCAACCTAGAGAATGGGAGAATGAGAGAATGGGAGAATGAGAGAATGGGAGAATGAGAGAATGAGAGAATGGGAGAATGAGAGAATGAGAGAATGGGAGAATGGGATATTAGAGATGGGAGAATGGGAGAATGGGAGAATGAGAGAAATCAGGTCTTAGTGCAACCAGCACTATGAAGTCACCATGAATGTGTACTGTGACAAGTGTGTACCCATCGTGATATAACCGGAAATGTTGTCTATATATGCATGTCTCATTATCCCTGGGCAGGTGAGTGCAACATTTTCTTTTGTTTTTGCTGCAACTGACACAGAGCTCAGGAAGATTGTAGTGCGGCTAGACGTCGGGTGGGGGTGCCACTGTCACAGTTAGGACAAGCATAGCCTATGCATAATTATATATAATATAGATATATATATATATATTATATGTATACATCGGAACTTCTGTTCATTTATATTCACATAAGGTTAGAATATATATATGATTATAAGAATTATCCGAATATAAAGATGCGAAAGTGAATGTTCCCTATATTATCACCCATATGTTGCGTACTACTTTATGGATGACCCCTTTTCACAGTTGGACCAGGTGGCACCACCAGCACCAACCCTACCAGTGGCACAAAATACATAGCGAGTATCACCCCACCCCTTTTGGCACAAAATACTATATATATACTGGATATGTCCCAATAGACGCGCACTGCGTGAGTGCAGACACATGGATGCGTGTCTATTCAAAGTTAAAGAATTTCATGGATTTGTTTTTGTCGTGCCTCTGAAATAAAGTGGGATTGTCTTATTTTGTTGTGCATTCAGTCTGAATATGATCCTAAATTTGTGCCTGCTTTCAATCTTGAAATGGGGGGGGGGGGCATGCTTCTATTGGGTAGCAACTAGCATGCTTCTATTGGGACATATACGGTATATATATATATCATTTACAGTATATTGTCAATTTCGCAGCAATTACGTGTATAATTATTGCACACATATATGTGCATATCTAATATATATGAAATTTCTGTATAGTTACATATATTGACTGGAAGGTGTAGAGACACATTCTCAAAATCATCTTCAGTAGTAGTTTGTACATATTTATATATAATAGCCAATATGCAATATTTCAATTATATAATATATATGAGACTGTCTCAAAAGGTGCTAAGCAATATGGGAGAAAACCTTGTCAATTGTAGCGATCAACATATGATATATGTTGATCAGACAATATATGTAACTATACAGAAATTGCATGTATTTTAGATATGCCCAATAGAATACATATTGATTTGAAGCAAATGTCCTTGTGTTTTCAGTGTAACCGTTTCTCTGCTGTTTTGTGTCAATCGTTACAATGGACAAAAAAAAGAAGAGTTATCACCTTTTGAGACAGGCTCATATATATATATATGCATGTATGTATGCATGTATGTATGTGTGTATGCATGCATGCATTACCATTGTATGCTCTTTACTTCAAGTTGCCTAGTAGAATGGTTTTGAGTTTCTGACATATTTTTAGATACATGTAGTTCCAGCAGATATACTGCACAAAACTCCGAACCTGGACCCCAGCGTTGGAAATGACACGTGAGACCCTGAGAGTCAAAAGTCAGAAAAGTTTTAATTAAGTTAAATTCTTCCCAAGTCACATACAGCCGACGTCACTGCCACAAAGGCTGCCTCCGACAGGGTCATTTCAATGTGGAATAGGGCGGGATGTGTCGGGAATTAGTGTTCGACACTTGGGACACCTCGCCCCGAGGGTCGCCTTTCTTTAGCACACTCTGTTGGCTTTACTAACTTGGTGCACTGCCAGCACCGGGGGGAGGTCATGTTACTTGGACAAATGGAGATGGGGGAGGGGGGAGTGGGAGAGGGAGAGGAGTGAGGGGGCAGGAGGGAGTGGGGAGAGGAGTGAGGGGGGAGGAGAGAGGGGGTATGGTTGGTTGGTTGTTTGAGTTTTACATCCTGGCAACATCTAAGGTCAAATCAGGTCGGGTACCGACTTGTGGCAGTGCACACTCTTGGTGACTTTATAGTGCTGCCCCACTGGGAAATCATCCCGCTAGCACAATGACCCGATAATGTAGGTTACTTAGCTCTCACATTATCCTGACACTGAGCTAACCAGTCCTTACCATATCCTATTAATGCCGAGTGCCAGGCTAGGAAGCGACAAGTCTCAATTTTGTAAGTCGTTAGTTTGACTCGACCGAGAACAGAACTTCCGATCTCCCGCACGCGAGGCCTGCGCTATACCGAATCTGCCACTGCGCCTGGTTGAAGGGGTAGGGAGAAAGGGAGAGGGAGGTGTGTGTGTGGGGGGGAGGGGGGGGGAGGTGGGGGGAGGGGGGCAAGCCATAGAATGCCCCCTCCGCGGTACGGCAGTTCGAATTCCCTGTCGAGCTGTTGTTCATCTTTAACATGCCGGTAATAGGCATGACAGATCTTAGACCTCTCAGGTGGCGCTTGGCAGGCTTTCATATTATATATATATATATATATATATATACGCATGTGCGAAGTACTACGACGGTATCCGTTTTGTAGATGCTAAATATTCAGGTGGGGGGCGTTAAACAAACAAAAGTATATATTAAATAACAAATTACTATATATCATTGCACTAACTGTTGCAAGCAATATCTGCTGATATATGTTTACTTATTTATATATATATATATTTATATATATATGCCTATATTGATATATACAGTAAGACCTCTCTATACCGACCCCCTCTACAGATCCACCACTCCCCTACATCGATCACTTTATTTGGGTCCCAGCAATACCATTGTAAGGATATTCTAACTCTCTAAACCGACCACCTCCCTAAATGGACCACTTAAAGTCGGTCCCATGGTCAGTGGATTTTGAGAAGTTTTATTGTATATGCTTAGATGCTATATTTTTCTATATATATTTATGTACTCACCGAGTATATCAGTGTGCACGCCAAGAATAAGTTATGTGTACTACCACTACGCAACCCACTATGTCTGTATCTGATTAAATACCAAATTAAAGTAATATATCTAATTACTCTGGCTGTAGTAGGTACTATGTGCTTTCAAAGGGGGGGGGGGTATATATAATCCCCCCCTTACAGATATATTCATCATATATACACATCCCATATAGACTAAAGGGCGCATTCCATATACGCGTAATGCGTAATGCGTTATGCGTTACGCGTTATGCGTTATGCGAATGCCAGCATTCCATATACGCGTAATGCGTATTGCGTTATGCGTTATGCATTATGCAGTGAAGTATATAAAAAGTACACACACACAGAAACACCGAAATGAGAAATATGAAGAATGGGACGGTGCAAACATGTAGGTTTATGCGGCGGACCTGTTAGGAAGCAGTCTTCATATTTGGGACGGTCCTAACATCCCTCAAAGCAAGCTAAACTGAGCCATGTTTGCACCGTCCCATTCTTCATATTTCTCATGAAGACTGCTTCCTAACAGGTCCGCCGCATAAACCTACATGTTTGCACCGTCCCATTCTTCATATTTCTCATGAAGACCGTAATTATCAGTCGCCTCCTCCAGCCTTATATCAATGGACAAATGGGACTGATGCTTTTCTGTTCGCACCACCTTGAAGACTGCTTCCTAACAGGTCCGCTGCATAAACCTACATGTTATGCAGTGAGGTATATAAAAAGTATATAAAAAGTGTGTGTGACTCTGTGTCTCTGTGTGTGTCTCTATGTGTGTGTATGTGTCTCTGTGTCTGTGTGTGTCTCTGTGTGAGTCTCTGTGTGTGTCTGTGTCTCTGTGTCTCTGACAAAGAGACACACACAGACACATATACACATATGATATATGAAGAAATGGGATGGTACAAACATGTGTGTTAGACTATGCGGCGGACCTGTTAGGAAGCAGTCTTCATGAGAAATATGAAGAATGGGACGGTGCAAACATGTAGGTTTATGCAGCGGACCTGTTAGGAAGCAGTCTTCATATGATATATGAAGAAATGGGACTGTACAAACATGTGTATTAGATTATGCGGCGGACCTGTTAGGAAGCAGTCTTCATGAGAAATATGAAGAATGTCCCGGTTGTCCATAATTATCAGTCGCCTCCTCCAGCCTTATATCAATGGACAAATGTGACTGATGCTTTTCTATTCGCAGCACCTTTATGCATTACGCATTACGCACCGATCGCTACATGGAGCGATCGGGATAATGGATTGTATTCGCATTCGCATTCGCATTACGGATTACGCATATATGGAATGTAGCTCATAGGTTTCAAGGCGTTTCGATTTTTTGTCGCATTCGCATTCGCATTCGCATTACGCATTACGCATTACGCATATATGGAATGCAGCCTTTATATATACAAGAGTACTGACAAGCTATATATATATATATATATATATATATATATATGTATATATGTATATATATGTACATATATGTTGAATATCAAATCGCATTAATATATCAAATTACACTGGCCCCTGTAGGCAATGTGTGCAAGCAGAGGAACCTTAACTGGTTCAATTAGAATCTCTCTCCGTCCGAACTCGGTCACACATGTCGTAAAGTGAAGGAAGCAAACCAGCTGAAACGTGCAAATCTATTCCCCACTGGGATATACAGTAGAACCTCTCTTACCGACCACCTCCACAGATCGACCACTACCCTATGTTGATCAGGTTATTTGGGTTCCAAAGCATCGCCCATACAATACCATTGTAACCATTTTTTTTAAACTCCATAAACCGACCACCTCCCTAAATGGACCATTTAAAATCGGTCCCATGGTCGGTCGATTTAGAAAGGTTTTACTGTATATGTTTTCGGGGGCGGGGAGATGGTGGCGGGGGGGGGGGTCCGAAAAATAGTAGGAGAGGGATATTTTAAGTAATTAAAGGGTCCTATTAGTGACTCTCCTAATTGGCTTAATTTTGCAAGGGCTGGGGGGCGAGGGGCGGGGGGGGGGGGCTGAGGGGGGCTGAGGGGGTCTGGGTGTGGGGGGGGGGGGGGGTCTGGCTGACTGCGGAATGATGTGACGGTGTTTACACCTGTGAGAAGGCGTCATGGTCGGTGCGCCAGGGATCAGGGGGCGGGGGTGGGGGTGGGGGGTGACCCGTTATAAACCGTGGGAAAATGCATTTCTCATATAGTGGTATGGAGGCGCTAATATTAATAACGCCCCCAGCTGATTATGGTCGGCGCAAATTACTCGATAATTCCACCCTATCTAAAAAAAAACACCAACAAACACGATTTTGAGACAAATTGTTTCTTTTGCCTAGCGAATGGTGTATCATGTGATATGTATAAATCGTCTCTATGCTATATTTCTTGGTGGCATTTTTTTTAATCTTTAAGATTAATTTAATCCCTCTTTTTGTCAGATGATAATGTTCAGATCCGCATGTACAGTAATCCATATAAGGTATTTTGCTTAGATATAAGCAACAAAATACCCCCCAAAACTTATATTTTTCTGATCAGGCATCAATTATTAGACACTCGTTCTATTGTTTCACACAAATGTCCACACCCTGCTGCTGCGACTGACGGTTAAAACACATTACTCGACAATACAACCTCTTTTATTCCTTCAAACATGTCATTTTCCTACCTACATACTGAATCATACACGTACTGCATTTTTTCTGTGGTATCATTCTTGTTGATATTTTGGGTTGTTGTTTTTATTGGTGAAGCAAGACTTTTAATTCCACTTCAACTCTGGCTGTGACTCACCTCTTATAACAATTCTACCAACACAATTTTAAAACGAGTCATTGCTCTACCTACCTACTGAATCATGTGTCTATATATGTATGCCTGGGTTGTCTCTTTTTCATGCTCTAATTCTTAGTTAAATTTATTTATGTGTGTGGGGCTTCTTTTTTCAAAGGTGTCAATACTGGAGCCTTCCAAATTCCTGTCATGAATCAGCAATTTTAGCTGATGAGAACAAAAAAAGAATGGCGAGAGACAGAGAGAGAGAGAGAGAGCGGGGTGGGGGTTGGAAGTTGGAGTGAAGATGGGCTGGTGTTTGATTGGGGAGGGTGAGTGGGGGGTAAGAGGGTGAAGGTGTGTGGTTGTGGAGGATGGAGAGGTAAGGGGGTGAGGGGTTTGATGGTGGAGGGTGGGTAGGGGGTAAGGGGGTGAAGGTATGTGGTTGTGGAGGGTGGGTGTGTGTGGGGGGGGGGGGGTGTCCGCGGATGGTAGGTGATTCAACTTAAAGCCCCTGTAACACATCACCGGATTGGAGGAAACGGAAAGAAACCGAACAAAGTACGTTGATAGTCCGGTTTGTGTCCGTACAAGTTTTGAACATGCACAAAACTTGGAACGGATGCCACCGGATTGACTTCTATGGTTCTTGTCCGGTTTGAGTTTGTTTTGTCCATTGGCGATCCATTCATGTCCGTTTTCTGTCCGTTTCATGTCCGTTTCATGTCCGTTCGTCCAGCGGCCTTTGACCCGATATCGCAACATTTTGACAGATTTTAATACATTTTGATACTTATGATGCCCGGACTAGACAATTCTGTCCGTTGCTCAATCTGGTGATGTGTGACTAGGGCTTAAAGCCTTGTAGTTTGTAGGCAGATTTTGACAAGTAGACAGTATAATTATAAAGCACCCCTGGCGGTTCAGAAGCGTGTCAAGACTGGTGATTGCTGTCAACCATACTGTCATACATTGACTAGGGTTTTCCTAAATGAAATTCTACGATGAATGAGTGTTTAATGATTGATCCCTGATCAGGGGGGGGGGGAGCTCAATGGGATGGTTTTTTTGGGGGGTGTTTCTAAGTGAAATACCTCATATGGATGGTCACACATATGTTTCTGTAATTAACAGTATTTGGTGCAGCAGAGGATTAAATATTGAGACGCGTGTGAAGTAATGTTGCAGTTAAATATTGAGGTGCATGTGAAGGAATGTTGGAGTTAAATATTGAGATGTGTGTGAAGGGATGCTGGAGTTAAATATTGAGACTCATGTGAAGGAAAGTTGGAGTTAAATATTGAGACGCATCTGAAGGGATGTTGGAGTTGAATATTGAGATGCGTGTGAAGGGTTGTTGGAGTTAAATATTGAGATGTGTGTGAAGGGATGTTGGAGGTAACAATTGAGATATGTGTGAAGGGATGTTGGAGTTGAATATTGAGATCCGTGTGAAGGGATGTTGGAGTTAAATATTGAGATGATTGTGAAGGAATGTTGCAGTTAAATATTGAGATGCGTCTGAAGGGATGTTGGAGTTGAATATTGAGATGCATGTGAAGGGTTGTTGGAGTTTAATATTGAGATGTGTGTGAAGGGATGTTGGAGTTAACAATTGAGATATGTGTGAAGGGATGTTGGAGTTGAATATTGAGATGCGTGTGAAGGGATGTTGGAGTTAAATATTGAGATGCTTGTGAAGGAATGTTGCAGTTAAATATTGAGACGCGTCTGAAGGGATGTTGGAGTTGAATATTGAGATGCATGTGAAGGGTTGTTGGAGTTTAATATTGAGATGTGTGTGAAGGGATGTTGGAGTTAACAATTGAGATATGTGTGAAGGGATGTTGGAGTTGAATATTGAGATGCGTGTGAAGGGATGTTGGAGTTAAATATTGAGATGCTTGTGAAGGAATGTTGCAGGTAAATATTGAGATGCGTCTGAAGGGATGTTGGAGTTGAATATTGAGATGCTTGTGAAGGGATGTTGGAGTTAAATATTGAGGTGCGTGTGAAGGGATGTTTGAGACATGTGTGAAGGGATTTTGGAGTTAAATATTGAGATGTGCATGAAGGGATGATGGAGTTGAATATTGAGATGTGTGAGAAGGGATGTTGGAGGTAAATATTGAGACGTGTGTGAAGGGATGTTAGAGTTAAATATTGAGATGCACGTGAAGGGATGTTGGAGTTAACAATGGAGATGTGTGTGAAGGGATGTTGGAGTTAAATATTGAGACATGTGTGAAGGGATGTTGGAGTTAAATATTGGGATGCGTGTGAAGGGATGTTGGAGTTGAATATTGAGATGTGTGTGAAGGGATGTTGGAGTTAAATATTGAAATGTGCATGAAGGGAGTTAAATATTGAGACATGTGTGAAGGGATGTTGGAGTTAAATATTGAAACGTGTGTGAAGGGATTTTGGAGTTAAATATTGAGATGCGTGTGAAGGGATGTCGGAGTTTAATATTGAGACACACCTGAAGGAATGTTGGAGTTGAATATTGAGATGCGTGTGAAGGGATGTTGGAGTTAAATATTGAGAAGCATGTGAAGGGATGTTAGTGTTAAATATTGAGACGCGTGTGCACATAAAAGGACGGAGCTGGCGAACTGACAATAAGATCCGTGCATTTCTGTTGACGTTAGTATCCCACGAGAGATGTGTGGCTTCCGGAGCGGTCCTCAACACCGAAAGTTTGGTGTTGACTGTATCTAAGCATTTCAGTTATTGTAACTAAGCATGGGGGATGGGGTTGGGGTGGGGCTGTCAGAGCGCAGTTCTCGTCGGTGTAATGAGGAGCACACTCCTCCACACCAACATCAGGACACCGTGACTAGATATGTTGGTGGGGGCGGGCAAGGGAGTGGATGATTCTCTCCCTTTGCGGACGGAGGGGGAGTTCGCGGTTGTGTCTATATCAAAAGAAGCAGGTAAATAGTTTACTGTTGGCAAATAGGTGTCGCCACTGGTTGGTTATATGCACCGAGCTTTGTACCAAAGACCCGATGTACTAACAAATAACAGCACATCATTAATGCTCCCCGTGTGTGTCGTTCGCATACAAAAGGAAAGACATGCATTTGATTCATTAACAACTAACTGATCACATATTTCCCCCCAATCTAATAACGTGTGTAACACGTTAGTAAAGATGCAAACTATCCACCAGGTTATCGCAGAATTTCCTCTGGAGTGTCATCACTATTCCTTTAACAGAGCATTACTATATGTTTATATACATGTATATATATTTTTTAATTGCAGGAGCATAGAAAATGTCAATGGTGACGGCCTCCGATGCGACTTTATTCACTTTCATAAAATATAAATATTGCAGATATTAATCAAAGTTCGCGACGAGACAATTCATTTTATGCGCCATGCATTGAATTATATCAAATGTTCTGCTATAATCAAATGAATTACATTACTGAAAGTGTGGAATGGAATTAGATAAAATAGTAAACTGTAAGTTTCTAGGGCAGCTTGTTTCCTAGAAATCTATGTTGACCGATATGCTTGTCCCTCTGCGACATTTTGAAAATTACTATCTGCAATCAGCCCAGTAGTGTGGTTGAAGTAGTTGACTGCCTGCTTCTTATGTGGGAGGTCATAGGTTCTAATCCCAGCTGAGTCAAACTAATGATCTACAGCATTATACTTATCGCTACCTAGCCTGGCGGTCGGCATTACTAGGAGAGGATTAGGGGCAGTGGAATGTGAAAGATCAATTGTCCGCGATTGATATTGTCCTTGTTTATTAAAAGAAATGTAACAAAAACAAACAATTGGAAAATAGAAGTAGTTTAGGTCCAACTAAAGAATGGGAAACGCGGTGAGTAGTTGGTTCGTAATGTTTTGGTGGAATTTCCTCTCATTTTTCTCTCTCTCTCTCTGTCTCTCTGTCTCTCTCTCTCTGTCTCTCTTTCTCTGTTTCTCTCCCTGTCTCGGTAGAGCGCGGGCCTCACGTGCAGGAGATCGGGAGTTTGGTTCTCGGTCGAGTCAAACCAATGACTTGATAAATTGATACTTGTTGCTTCCTAGCCTGGTGCTCGGCATCAATAGGGTAGGGCAAGGACTGGTTTTGCTCAGTGTCAGGATAATGTGACTGAGTGGAAGATTGGGTCATGGTGTCTGTTGCCTGATTTCCCAGTGGGGCAGCACTATAAAGTCACCATGAGTATGCACTGTCACAAGTCGGTACCCATCATGAGATGACCTTAGATGTTGCCAGGACGTAAAACTCCCGAAACCAACCAAACAACCAACCAAACGGACAATGGATTAGCTGAGGTTGTTTGTCAGAAACTCGCTTACTTGAACCAAACTGAAAATGTTCTCCAGGGTCCTGTGAACTTCCGCCTCCCCTCAACCCACACCCCACAAATTCACTCACACGCAGCAGGACCACGTCGCCCTCGCTCACCTCTGCTGTTTCTTATAACTAAGTTGCCGCCTGGAGTGGAGCTTCTTCAAAGCGGCAAGCTGTCCTCTGTTAGCAACCGCCGCGAGTTGTTGGGTCGCTGCAGTGCGCAGGCGCGCCAAAAACTGCCACTTCCGGTGTGCAGAGTGGACGGGGCAACGCCACCTGGACCCCTCCTCCCCCCACCCCCCCACACACACATACATATACACACAATGGGTGGGGTTCTACCTGGCCTTGTACTGCTTTGTACGCAGATCGTGTCAGCAGGGGGTTCGGTGTAGGTCGTCGCTGGGTTTTAGCTGGAAGGCAAGGTCTTTATTTTAAGGGGGGGGGGGGGGGGGGGGGGGGGGGGGGGGGGGTATTTGGATGCGTGTATATACTATTTATAGTATAAATGGTGTTGTTGGTTGGAACTTATGTCATAGCAACACCTATAATCATATCAGCACCATGACATTATATCCCACTCAGTCACATTATCCTGAGTATCAATTTGATAAGTTATTGGTTTGACTCGACAGGGAAGCGAACTCCCGATTTCCCGCACCCTAGACCCGCGCTCTACCGATTCGGCCACCGCGCTCGATTGGGGTCATGGTACATGGATACTTTATAGTACTGCCCCACTGGAAAGACTGGGCTGCCAGCATCATGCTCTGATATCCCAGTCAGTCACATTATTCTGATACTGAGCAAACCAACCCTTGGTATATCCTATTATTAACGGCGAAAACCAGGGGCCATATGTATGTGTCGGTGTTAGTGAGCCAAAACTGGTTTTGGATGGGATTTCTGGTTTAGCGGTGAAAAGTCAGTATGTATGTCGCGGTGTTAGGCAAACACCACAAGTTTAACATCGCGTACACTAACACCACACCGTAGCAAGTTTATGGTTGGTGTTAGGGACCGATTAGGCCCAAATCTATTCAATGTGATCATATTTAACAGAATAAGATACTCAAAAAGTGAAATTTAATGAAATTAACCCTAAAATCGAAGCGATATTAACACTGCCACTAAATTGGCGGTGATATTAATATTGTCGAAAGTAAACAAAACAAATGGCCGCCGATGCGGCGGCGGCGTTCATATCGCTTCGATTTTGGGGTTAATTTGCCCAATTTTATTTAACAGAATAACATACAAAAAAAGTTAAATTTGGTCAAATTAAACCAGAAATTGAAGCGATATTAACGCCACCGCCGAATTGTGGTAAAATAAACCAATAATCGAACTGATATTAACGCCGCCGCCGGATCGACGGCGACATTGTGAAATAGTGGTGCTCGCCGGGAACAGGCTCAGAGGGGTTCCCTAAATCTATAAATAATGGATAGGTTAGCTAATGCCACCAAGCTTTGGCTCCATACATTTCCCATGACCCATTTTCGAACACCGGTGTTAGCTAACCCGGCAGCGGCTCTTAACACCGGCACCGATAAAAAGTTGTTCATACATATGGCCCCAGGCTATGTAGCGACAAGTATAAATTTGGCTTTGACTCGGTCGTGGTTCAAACCCGCGACTTCCTGTATGGGGAACTAGCCAGCCCTCTTTGCCGATTCTCATCAAATCGCTTGGCCCAAATGGTCGGCGAATTGTGCGTAAATCGGGGAGTTCCAGGGTGACATGGAAGGTGACGTACATTATGAACACTCACCGGAAGCGCTCTCTCCGCACACGGAGGCCGGAAACTAAGACTAAGCGCGGGAAAACACTGAAATTAAGTGACTTAGCACTATAAAGTCGCCATGAGTGCGCACTGTCACAAGTCGGTATAGGTCCTGGTATGGCCTTGGGTCTTGCTGGGGCGTAAAACTACAACAACCAACCAACATCCCCCGGAAGAACACCAACTCCACTACCTTTAACCATACAATAAAACAACAGAATGACATATTTACTAACTGTTGATTTTTGTGTTTACTTAAAGGTGAAGGAAGTGCACATTTCATTCACCGGGGAAAAGCCATCATAAACAGGTGAGTCTTAACCACAATTATTCAAAAGCTAATACCTCTCTCTTATGGGGCTGTCACATTACGACGCATCGCGCAAACGTACGGCGACGTAAGTGATTTTTTGCTGCTATCTGATGTTGGGATACGTCGTTTTGCATTACGCATGCGTTAGGTGTGTGCATTGGTATACAGCAATGTTTGTCGACATACAGCGACGCAAATCAGGGAGTAAGCGAAGTTTTGTGCATTCACAAAACTTTCGACGTATGACAACGCATGGGTGCTTATGTTACGCCTACGTTAGGCATACATTGAGATACATTAGATGCGCATCGGAGGAACATTGTTCTTACATTGTCCTATGTTGACTTTCGTTCCTCTGATGGAGAGCATTCAGTCTGCGCATTGGCAACGTAACGCCAACGTATGACGACGTTGTTCTAACATATGCATAATGTATGGCCGACACATGGTTG
Source organism: Branchipolynoe longqiensis (assembly GCA_030323885.1). Taxonomy (NCBI): domain Eukaryota; kingdom Metazoa; phylum Annelida; class Polychaeta; order Phyllodocida; family Polynoidae; genus Branchipolynoe; species Branchipolynoe longqiensis. The sequence goes on from CM059191.1 coordinate 21,811,145, forward strand.
GCGTTTCTCCACTGAGTCTCGACGTATTTGATGTATAGGGTGCGCGTCTGGTGCTCGCTTAATGTATATAACATTCGCCGGCATTCTGCGAACGTGCCGTGAGCCCCCCCACATTGGCATGCGTTACTCCCCCGTTACACCAATGTCGTATTTGCTGGGTGCACACTGGCGCAATGCTGAAATGTGCTGGATTGTCATTGGACATGCGTCACTCATGCACTGGCACTATGCTCTCATATGTTGTGCAACACGTTTAATGGTCACTAGCGGAATGTTGGGAGTGCGTTATGCCAACATTAGGTAAACGCCGCACGTGCGAGAGGCATGTTAGCCACACGTTGTGCCAAACTTTTTTTCTTTTTTTTCTCATGCATTGACATACGTTAGCACTACATCGGGCCGACATTATGCTTACTTCCACTATGTTGCGCTGACGTCCAACTTTTCCCCCAGCGCCGAAAGGTTTGACTAATCGGTAGAGTGCGGGCCTTGCGTGCAGAAGGTCGGGAGTTTGGTTCCCGGTCGAGTCAAACCAATGACTTAAAAATTTGTACTTGTCACTTCCTAGCCCAGCCCTCGACATTAATAGGATATGGCAAGGACTGGTTAGCTCAGTGTCAGGATAATACGACTAAGTAGATTATTGGGGCATGGTGCCGGTGGCCTGATTTCCTAGTGGGACAGCACTATAAAGTCACCATGAGTGAGCACTGTCACAAGTCGGTACCCATCCTGATATGACCTTAGATGTTGGTAGGATGTAAAACATTAATCAACCAACCATTTATATTCCAGAATGGATTATATGTGAACTATATATAGCATATCATACAATGGTAGGGGTCAGATAGTTTTCACTCCCCTTCACTTAACCACTTAAGGAACGCGCATGTATCCTCATGAGACATGTATTCACTTAGGTTAAAGACCCCATTAGTTAGACCCAAGCCTTGTCCGCCCCAAGCACTCAATCCTGTGATGACCCCTGCGCCCTCTCACCCCTGGCCCCCACCCCCACCCTTACGCCCCCACAATCCCTACCCTCACCCCCACATCCCACTCTTCCACCCACTGCTCTCACTACGTCCTCTGTGTGCAGTTATAAGGGCTCCGCATTCTCCCTCTTCCATAAATACCCCGCAATTCTCAGAAAGAAAGGCATGTGGTCTGACGAAAAGGTTTTCAGCATTTTGAATATCTTGCTTAGTTTTGTGTTCTGTCCAAAAGCAGGTAGATTATGGTATTAATCTGAATCGAGGTATCCCCCCATATTTTTGGTTATTGAATTGCATGCACTTATCTGCGGTGCAGTTATGACATTGCTTTATTCTCTTCAGTTCGCTTCCATTATAATCAACAAACTTACATCTACAAATTTATCAAATTGATGTGTCGTGTGCGGAAGATCAGGAGTTTGGTTCCAGGTCGAGTCAAACCAATGACTTATAAGCTTGGTAATTGTCGCTTACTAGCCTCGCGCTCGGCATTAATAGGATAAAGCAATGACTGGTGAGCTCAGTGTCAGGATAATGTGACTGAGTGGGATATCAGGCTTATGGTACCGGCGGCCTGATTTCAAGTGGGGCAGCACTATAAAATCGCCATGAGTGCCCACTGTCACAAGTCAGTACCTGTCCTGATATGACCTTAGGTGTTGCCAACAACCAACCAACAAATCAAATTGATATGTGTCACACAGTACCTTGTCTGACGGCTGTCATTGCTAGGATAGGGCAATGACTGCTTTGCTTCAGTGTCAGGATACTGTGGCTAAGTGAGATATCGCGCCATGGTATCAACGGGAGGGTATCGTAGAGGCGCCACATTATACAGCAGCTATGTCGGCTCACTCATTCTCTGTCACAAATCTGCACCTTTCCTAATTTGACCTCACATGTTGTTAGGATGGAAGCCCGCCTCAAAGTCATAAACCATTCATTAGACTCCGCAGACACTCACACACACTACCCTGTCCTGATGTGACCTCGCATGTTGCTAGGACGCAAAGTCCCACTCACTAATTCATTCAACTACGTGCAACCCCACCCCTCCCTTCCGCACACATACACACCCGCATGTCCTGGTGTGACCTTACATATTGCTAGGACTTTAAACCTCCACTCACTAACTCATTAAGCTATGGACAACAGAATCCCCCTCTCCGCAACACACTGTAGCTCTAATATATCTCCAATATATCTCCAATATATCTCCAACGTATCTCCAACGTATCTCCAACGTATCTCCAACATATCTCCAACATATCTCCAACATATCTCAAAAATATATCCAACATATCTCAAACATATCTCAAACATATCTCAAACATATCTCAACATATATCCAACATATCTCAAACATATCTCAAACATATCTCAAACATATATCCAACATATCTCAAACATATCTCAAACATATCTCCAACATATCTTCACTAGATCTCCAATATCTCTCCAATATATCTCCAATATATTTCCAATATATCTCCAATATGTCTTCAATATGTCTCCAATATATCTCCAATATATCTCCAATATATCTCCAATATATCTCCAATATATCTCCAACATATCATCAACATATCTCCAACATATTTCCAATATATCTCCAATATATCTCCAATTTGTCTCCAATATAGCTCCACTATATCGCCAATATATGTACAATATATCTCCGATGCATATCCAATATATATCCAATGAATATCCAATGTATATCCAACATATACCCTATATAGATCCAATATAGATCCAATATACCTTCAACATAGATCCAATATAGATATATATATATATAGATCCAATATAGATCCAGTATAGCTCCAGTATAGCTCCAGTATACCTCTACTATACCTCCAGTATACCTCCAGTATACCTCCAGTATACCTCCAGTATACCTCCAGTATAGGTCCAGTATATCTCCAAAATAGCTCCAAAATAGCTCCAAAATAGCTCCAATATAGCTTCAATATAGCTCCAATATAGCTCCCAATATAGCTCCGCGTGTACTTTACATTCACGCCATTGTAACTGAGTGGCTGCTGGGTGAGGAGGACAGACAGGAGAGGTGGGTTAGGTGGGCGATGGAGAGACCGGGGTGGGGAGGGGGCAGGACCGGGTGAGTGTTGTCCTTCGTACCTTATATAGAACACAGATCCTTCAGACAGTTCTCCTCTGGTGAACTTCTGACGGGCGGGTAAGGGTGGTACGGGTGGGGGGGGGGGGGGGGGGGGGGGAGTACTCAGCCAATTCGTGTCAATTAAACTCTGGTCCTCACCGCCCAGGTGTCCAGCGGGCGTGAAACTTTGATATAGGCAGCCTCTTGAAAAGGGCGCTGTTCAGTGGGAATACCCCCCCCCCCCCCACTCCATCTTCACCTTGTGTCACATCAGATTCAGCAGAGTTCAGCTCACCCAAGGATATGTTGTAATTTATGTGTTCAGTATGGAAGCAATGTCAACAGCAGTGGTTTTGAGTCTGCCATATTATATTGATATGTATATATATATATATATATATATATATATATACATATATATATCTACATATATATATATATTTATATATATATATATGTAGTTATATATATATATACAGTAAAACCTCTCTAAATCGACCGACCTTTAAGTGGTCCATTTAGGGAGGTGGTTGGTTTAGGGAGTTAGAATATGGTTACAATGGCACCCAAATAAAGCGATTGATATAAGGGAGTGGTCGATCTGTGGAGGTGGTCGGTTGGAGAGGTTTTACTGTATATGCATATATATAATGTTCATCATCATTTACTTTACATTAACTTGAAGTAACTTTTATTTTAAAATTAACTTTAAAGATATTTGAAGTGAAGACAAACTAAATTAATTTCTGGCATGCAAGTCAAAATTCTGAACAAGACAGTCTTCAACTGTGGCGGGTTCTGTTAAATTGGCATAGAAAACCTTCTACGCAGCACTAGCTGTTTAATAAGTGCATCAGTATCGAAGTTGGATATGCAGAATTAAATCTAGGTACGTAAACTATATTGGAACCAGCTGGTTTTTTTAATGTTTATCCTTTCATAGGACTTTGCGGATTTAAATGTCAATTGTCATTGCAATTTCTTGTACTGTGAGTTACTGTCCGAATGTCCCTGAGGAAAGACTTAAGCTGCAATCCCATGTGCTTACACATCCGGAAGTAGGGTGAAATCCATCCCGATCCTTTACTGTGCGCACTATACCTGAGAGTGAGAGTCACTTATCACACTTAAACAAACAGTTCCTATCCTTAGTAGGGTTCTTGCCTGTCATTTGTTGATTAGGTTGCATGGTGTCTTCATAGTGCTGCCCCACTGAGAAATCAGGCTGCCGCGACCATGACCTAATATCCTACACAGTCACATTATCCTGACGCTGAGCTAACTAGTCATTGTCCTATCCTATTAATGCCCAGTGCCAGGATAAGAAGTGACAAGTATCAATTTTAAAGTCATAGGTTTGACTCGACCAGGAATCGAACTCCTGACTTTCCGCACACGAAGACCGCTCTACCGATTAGGCTACCACGTCCGCTCTATGTGTAAGAGTGTGTAATGACACCGTGTGTTTCACCTCGACCCAAGCGCAGGCACTGGTTGGGTGGACACCAACTTTCCCGAACTGTGGTTGCCAATAGCTGTGTGCGTATAAATGATCTCTTTCATCCACTTTCACCAAGTAGCGTGTGTTAATTTGCACACGTGACCCAAACGGGGTTTGGGTGGTTGGGGCTGTAGAGGAGGGGGGGGGGGGAGGGAAGGACTAGAGCCTCTGATGGGTGAATAATTGGAAAGATGGAAAAGTGAAGAAAATGGTTAAGAATTCCAGCTGCTTACATGGCGGTACATTTGCTATGATTGGGTTACAACAATCGAGTTTTATTTACCCAGTTCTTTCATATATAGCTTAGGGTAGCTATACCAGTCTCAAATGTGCAATACATTATGGAGTATATATATATATATATATATATATATATATATATATATATATATGTGATATATATGTGATATATATGTAATATATATGTAATACATATTATGTATAGATTAATCTATATGACAAATATATGCAATATGTGTATGAGTCAGTTTCACGAAAATGGGCCAATTGGTGGTTTATTTAAGATGCCGGCCTTGCAATTCTTAAAGTGTAGTGCATTTCTTTGTTTTATATTAAATTATCCTAGAAACAAATAAGGTTGTTCTATTTTCTCTAACTTTACATTCAGGATAAATTTAAGGACGTTGCAACACCTCTGTCAATGCTAAACTATAAGTATGCCGATCGATGCTGACATCCAATGATCGATGCCGACAACTTTAACAACAGATGTCGGTGTTGCAATTCTTAAAGTGTTGTGCATTTCTTTGTTTTATATTAAATTATCCTAGAAACAAATAAGGTTGTTGTGTTTTCTCTACCTTTACATTCAGGATAAATTTAAGGACTTTCCAATACCTCTGTCAATGCTAAACTATAATTATACTGTTCGATGCCGACATCCAATGATCGACACCGACAACTTCCCCCAATTGGCCTCTTTTCGTGATCCTGACTGGTACATATATGTAATAATATATATGAAATAATATGTCATATATGTTTTATATATGTCATATATGTTACATATATGTCATATATTTAACATATATCTAACATATATGTACTATAGAGTTCACTGCCGATAGTACTACTGACCGAGTATACAATGTATAAGAATACCAATTGATCTGACAGCAATGTGTCCAGTGTGGAGGCGTGTCTGTCTGCGCATGTGCAAGTGTGTGGGTTGGCCAGGACAATGAGTGAGCCGTGCCCTGCTGGGAGTGACACTGTACCCGCTACCACCCGACAGCCACGCCCACGCCCACGCCCACGCCCACGTCCACGCCCACCCCCACGCCCACGCACACGTCCACGCACCACGCACCACGCTCACCACGCACCACACGCACCACGCCCTACCATTACCGCATCTCCCCATACAGCGCTCATTTACCCAGCATCACGCCCATCCCCCATCTGCCCACTTCCCACCCAAACCACCCGCTTTATCCAGCTGTATCGGTACAAGCCGCACAGCAGTCCCTTTCCCCTCATTACCCCCCCCCCCCCAACCCGGGACCCCTAGCCCTTCTTAGCAGTACCTTTTACCCAATTGCTTACTTTCACCCTCTCACATTCTACAATGCTCCCCCATTATCGCTCCTTCCTCGTTCAACATACTCTTTCCCTACTCTCTCTCTCTCCCTCTCTCTATCTGTATCTCTTTATCTCTTTATCTCTCTGTCTCTCTGTATCTCTATTTATCTCTCTTTATCTCTCTTTATCTCTCTTTATCTCTCTGTATCTCTCTTTATCTCTCTTTGTCTCTGTGTGTCTCTCCCCCTCTCTCCCCCTCTCCATCTATCCCTCTCTCCCTCTCTCCCTTCTTCAGCTCTCCCTATCTCACCATCTCTCTCCCTCTCCCCCTCCCTCTCTCCCTCCCTCTCTCCCTCTCTCTCCCTCCCCCTCTCTCCTTCTCCCCTCTCCTTCTCTCTCCCTCTCTCCTGCTGTCACTCTTTCCCTCTCCCTCTCTCCCCCCGCCCCTCCCTCTCTCCCTCCGCCTCTCCCTCTCTCCCTCCGCCTCTCCCTCTCTTCCTCCCCCCTTCTTCCCCCTCTCCCTATCTCCCTACCTCTTTGCCTCCCCCTCCCTCCCCCCTCGCCATACCTCTATCACATTCTTCCCTCTCTCCCTCTCTCCCTCTCTCTCTTCTCCCTCTCTCCATCCTTCATCTCTCTCCTCATCTCTCTCTTCTCTCCCTTTCTCCTCTCTCACTCTCTCACTCTACTCGCTGTCTTCTCCCTCTCTCTCACTCTCTTTCTGCCTCTCTCCCCTCTCTCCCTCTCTCCCTCTCTCCCTCTCTCCCTCTCTCCCTCTCTCCTCTCTCCTCTCTCCCTCTCTCCCTCCTCCCTCTCTCCCTCTCTCGCCTCTCTCCCTCTCTCCCTCTCTCCCTTCTCCCTCTCTCTCCCGCTCTCCCTATCTACTCTGTCCCTCTCTCCCTCTCTCCCTCTCTCCTTCTCTCTCCCTCTCTCTCCTCCTCTCTGTCCCTCTCTCCCTCTCTCTCCCTCTCTCCTCTCTCTCCCTCTCTCCCTCTCTTCCCTTTCTCCCTCTCTCCCTCTCACTCCCTCCCTCTCCCTATCTTCCTCCCCCTCTCCCCTCTCCCCCCCTCTCTCTCTCCCTCTCTCCCTCTCCCTCTCTCCCTCTCTTCCTCTCCCTTTTTGCATCCTTCTCTCACCATTATTGTACACTGTACCGTGTCTCATTATGCTATTCCTTTCTCCAATCTGTTTTATCCCCCCAGCCACCCACTCTCCGCCCATTTATATTGGGCAACACTTGCTTTGTCGACACCTGCCGCCCCATTTACATCACACCCGCCTCACACTATGTTCCCAAGCAATGCGCATGCCACTCCATCCATCAACACCTCATGTCACCCATCGTCAGGGTAAGCATCTATTAAACCCACAGCTCCCCAACCCACCGCATGCCACTCGTAAGCAACACCCTCTCCCACCGCTCACCCACACACCATCACACGACATCCCCCCCCCCTCGCAACCTAAACCCCACCCCATGGTACCTATCATATCAGCAACAGCTATCCCTACCACCCCACCACCACCCCACCTCATGATACTCAACGGCAACACCCAGCCCTGCCACCGCCCACCCCATCGTACCCCTCCCTACCCCACCCCACCTTCACTCCATGGTACTCACCCGCAACACAAGTCATCTTCCTCACCAGAACCCTGGTCGAGTCAAAGCAATGACTTAAAAATTTATACTTGTCGCTTCCTAGCCAGGCACTCTGCATTATTAGGACAGGACAAGGACTGGTGTGCTCAGTGTCAGGATAATGTGACTGAGTGGGATACCAGGTCATGGTGCTGGTGGCCTGGTTTACCAGTGGGACAGCACTATAAAGTCACCATGAGTGTGCACTGTCACAAGTCGGTACCCGTCCTGATATGACCTTAGATGTTGCTAGGACGTAAAACAACAACAAACAAACAAAATCTTCCTCACCACCCCACCCCAACCCCACGTCTCCCCCCCCCACATCCCACCCTACCCCACCCCACCACACCCCACACCACCCCACACTACGGAACCCCTCCCCACCCCACACCACGGAACCCATCAGCAAGACCCCTCCCTACCACACCACCCCACTCCAATCCCACCCCCCAATCTACAGCTCCTAGCAACACCCCCTCCCACCGAACCTTCACCCCCCCCCCCCCACGACTACCACCACCCCATCTCCATGTTTCACCCACCCACCCACCCCACCTGGCCCCCACCATTGCCAAACCAGCCATAGAACACCGACCCCTTACCGTGCCCCACAAAGGGAATTATCGATGTTGCTGGCAGCCTGTTGTGGCCTGGTGCAGAGGCAGGGCGGACGAACACCAACAGTGCGGGTCAGGCCTGATTAGGCCTATTGTGCAGGGCCAGCAGGGCGTGGGCGCCTCTCACTGTCACAATGACGTCATTATATCGAAGTCGGCACTCGTGACGTGGCCAGTAATATGACGAGAGTGTCTGCTGGTGACGTGGAGTGGGGTGCTTGGTTTGACGAAGTGCTCAGGTTTTGTATGGGTTTAGAAGGTGGGTACTGTTTTTGATTAAATGATTAAGAATGGGGGATTTTTAATTCCAGACAAATTGTACTACTTCTTCGGCTGCTATCTATTTAAAGGGTATTATTAACAGTTGACTTTCTTTTATTACTGTGATTTGGTGTGTACGGATTGTAGCTCATTTTGGTTTACCTCTGCTGACTGTCACTTCGCTGGTGACAGTGGGAGCGCCGGTAGTTAGGGTCGGGGCCGATGGTGGCGCCACTAGTCTTCGTATTAGTAAGGAGCAAAATACATGACGAGTGCCCATTGGCTAATAATATAATATTATAGTAATATTATAATAAATAAATAATGTAATATTAATAATCCATTCCGCGCCTTTATACTGGTATAAAGCGTATACATCACATATATACATTATATATATATTTGTTTATATTATATATATATTACTTTTATTATAACAAAAATCCTCCGGGGCGACTAATGCTGGCCAACGGCAGGGGGGGGGGGGTCGATATGGGCCGAGGGTAGTGCCACGAGTGGCGCCACGGGTACATGTGTTAGATCTTACGGAAGATATATGATGATAATTCCTTTCTGTATCTTGATAGTCGCATAATTCGCTATGCATCACATAAACAAGCCAATTATGTATTTAGGGTAAAAGATTGCTGGACCCGAATGTGCTTCCTTCTCCCTAGCCCATGAGTATCCGAGGCTCGTACCTTGGGAAAACACCAGTTATCCATCATCTGTACCCAGGTAAGATTTGTATAGCTATAATATATATATATATATATATATATATAATACCTATATATATATATATACATATATATATATATATTATATATAATATATATATTATATATATATATATATATATATAATATGCACACCCCTACGCATATATAGTTGGGATTTTAAGTCCTAGGAACATCTAAACTCATATCAGGACAGGTACAGACTTCTGAAAGTTCACATCATCCAGTGCTGCCCCACTGGGAGACCAGGCCGATAACCTTATAAACTAATATATCCCACTGAGTCACATTATTCTGACACTAGGCAAACCAATCCTTGCCCAATCTAATGCTAGTAATGCCGAGTTAGTTAGAGACAAGTATCAATATTGTAAATAATCGGTTTGACTCGATGAGGATTCGAACCCATGACCTCCCGCATGGGAAACCAGCTTAGAGCCCTCATCAATTGGGTGGGTGTTGGGCGGGCCCAACCCTTGTAACAGAGCAATCAGTAGTGGACCACTCTTCAACACATTCCGCATGGGGTGACAAGTGGAGTTATATAATCCATTGCTATAAATAGATATTCGCTTGTTCCCAGCACACTTATAGCTGAGGTTGAATCGGCATCAGGTCCAATACAAAAGCAAAACTTTGAAACTGATTTGTGTTCAATGATTACTCTTGATACAACTCTAGATATTGCATAATGTGTTTATTTACAGAGGAGTCAATCAGTTCATCTTCTCACTCTCTCTATTTTTTTTAACTGTTATTTATCATGGCCGCTGTTCCCAGGGGCGTTAATGCCATTATGTTTTTATTAGTTGCTATAAATCACCCCGTCTGATAAGAGTGCTCCTCGTGCTTCCTCTGTGGGAGCTCGTCGGTTTGAACCTTGACCGAGTCAACTTAATGACTTAACCGGGCGCGGTGGCCAAATCGATAGAGCGCAGCAGGCCTCCCTCTGAGGGAGATCGGGATTTCAATTCCCAGTCGAGTCAACCCAGTCGCTTACAAAATTGATACCTGTCGCTTCCTAGCTTCGCACTTGGCATTAATCACAGATGAAAGACCTGCGCGGTTTCGTGGATTTCCGGGATTTCCGGGATTTCTTATATCCACCGATTAGCGTTAAACAAAATTCCAAAAGATGGGATGTATATGACAACAGTTTGGGTGGTTCGAATCCCGTTCTTATATGACCTTCAATGTAGTTAGAACATAAAACCTAAGCAAGAAACTGTCAGATAAGGACGATAATGCAGTCACAACAAGACGAGTGGAGACCTGACTTCCAGTATTTTTCCGTGATTCACTGACAATGCTACTAAGCCTATGGGAGAATATCAGCATTTCCGCTTTTTTTCCCGGAGACCACTTTCATCCCTAATTAATAGGATGTGGCAAGGACTAGTTATCTCAGTGTCAGGATAATGTGACTAAGTGAGATATTGGGGCATCGTGCTGGTGGCCGGATTTCCCAGTGTGGCAGCACTCAATTTCTCAACGGTTAGCTAACCGGTACTCACTATCTGTATATTATACAGTACACGATCTAGTTTCCCATTTTCCTACTGGGGCGCCACCTGCGAATAAATGCATGATTTATGCAAATATTATTAAGAATGATACTGGTGGTTGGTGGTTGGTTGTATGTGCATGTGGTGGTGTGTGATCTATGATTCTAGACCATTTTTGGAGAAGCATGTGGAACCATGTGCTATCTACTAAGTGGAGCTAGTGGGCCTTGGGTGTAAGCAGTTGGTCAGGCTAGAGTGAGTTGGGTCAGTTGGCCTGTAAATTTTAACTGTTGGCCTGCTATATACAACATATTTATAAACATAAGCTTATATGTAATTATATATATGTGTGTTTATGTGTATATATGCATATATATATGTTTATGTATATATATATAAACATATTATATAATTATTATATATAATTATATATGTTTATGTACATACACATAAGCACATTTATAAACGGAAATATTATTATCTATATGCATATATATATATATATGTGTATATACCTAAATATATATATACATATACACATGTTTATATATATATAGATACATTTAACAGAAACATTTGCGTAATTATGTGTGTTGATATATGTACATATGTGTTTTTGTTTTATGTAGATAAGCATATATAATTATATATATATATAATATGTTTATATATATGTAAATATAAAATATAATTATAGGTTTATTTTTACAGTAAAACCTCTCTAACCGACCCCTCCACAGATGGACCACTTCCCTATATCGATTGCTTTATTTGGGTCCCAACATTCCATTGTAAGGATATTCTAAGTCTCTAAACCGACCACCTCCCTAAATGGATCACCTAAAGTCGGTCCTATCGTCGGTCTATTTAGAGAGGTTTTACTGTATATGCATAACACTTATAAACATAGAACATAATTATATATATGGTCTATTCTCATCAAACTGCAACATGTAGAGTTCTTAAGGGGTATTCCAGGAATTCCTTATATCATTTCAGCTCTAAGCTGATTCTATTCAGTACATCTATAATGATATGTTTATGTATATATATATATACATAAATATATAAACATAAGCATATACAATGTATGTAATTACAGAAAACCCTCTCTAAATCTACCGACCTTGGTACCGACTTTAAGTGGTCCATTTAGTGAACTTGAGGGAATTAAAATATGGTTACCATGGTCTTGTTGGGACCCAAATAAAGTGATCAATATAGGGGAGTGGTCAATCTGTGGAGGTGGTCAGTTAGGGAGGTTTTACTGTATACATAAACCTATAATTATATATTATGTTTACGTATATATAAACATAATTATATATATATATATACTTACATATATGCTTATGTGCTATGCATATATAATTATACATAATTGTATATATGTTCACGTATGTACATATATCAACACACATAATTACACAAATGTTTCTGTTAAATGTGTCTATGTAAATATATATAAACATGTGAATAAGTATATATATATTTAGGTATATACACATATACATATAAATGCATATATATATAAATACATGTATATGTTATATATAAACATAAACACATATATTACCAAGACCCACACGGGGAGCGCCTTGACCCATGAGTCACAGTGACACGTCACCAAACTGTATCCGAACAATTATGCACAGGCGCAACTTGGATAACTTTCAAAGGCTTGCCGGGACTGAGGGCGAAGTTATGAGGCGCTTTTAATGGCTGCCCCGGGCCGGTGCCAGCCGCTACTGGTGCCTCACAAACGGGCCCGCTTTAATATCCCGTTGACTTCAATATACGGTAACGCCTTTGAAGCCGCCATTGTGTCCTGCCTACAGTCAGGTACAACAGGACATTTTAAGCTTTACGGCCATGTTATCCCCCAGGGGCGTGTGACCAGCTGGTAGGTGGGTGAGTGGGTGTGTGAGTAGGTGGGTAGGTGGGTAGGTTAGGTAGGTTAGGTAGGTCAGGCCGACGCCGCAGGTAAAGGATAACTTCACTGGCGTTGGCTGTTTTTTTGTTGTTGTTGTTGCGGTTGTTTATTGTTGTGGTTTTTTGTAATGTGTGTTTTTCTGTTAAACCTATAATAAAATACTTTTTTTTTAAACTCATTAAAACTGCCTCGGTTAACAGGGGGAAGAGTGTGGAACTTGTTCCTTTCATAGGGAATAGTTCTTGTTTAGGGTTATTGCTTTCATGGTTTATTAATTTTGATTGGTTTATTATTTTGATTTATTGATTGAATGATTGATGTATTGATGTCCAAAGTTATGGTGTGGATTCAGTGCGGGTTGGAAGAAGGGATTGAGATGACAAGGCACGGCGGATGTGATTCATTTATATCAAATTGGATATGTGAAATAAAAAGAAATCGTGGCTCCACTTTAAAACAAAAAATCCACATAATTAGTGAGAGTAGCGCATATAACATATACACATTTGGCGCGAATGACAGTGCTGAACCTCCATGGTTAGGAAATCTGGCGGTGGGGGGCGCCAGTGGTCACGTGGGAGGGGGGGGGGGTACTCCGCCCCAAATGATACAACGAATAGTGGTACAAATAGAATGGTAATAATAATAACTCCCCTCCGCGCCTTTATACTCGCATAGTGCTTATACATCATTTATGTATACATGTATATATATAGCCCTATTTGGTTCTCTTATCTTTAGATGAACTGGCCAAATGAGGTGAGCACCCACTTCCCATGTGACAGGTCAGGGTTCAAGCCCCACCCGAGTCAAACCTATGGTTGAAGAATCGACACATGTTAACGGCTATAAGCAAACTCTTTTCACATCCTTTCTCAGTCATTCTCTATTTCATTCACTCTTTCTCTTTCTCTTTTTCTCCCTTTCTGTCTTTCTCTCCTTTATCTCTTTCTGGAGGCGGTGGCTGAATCGGTAGAGCAGAAGGCCGTGAGTTCGAAACCCAGCCGAGTCAAACCAATAACTTACTAAATTGATACTCATCGCTACCTAGCCTGGCACTTGGCATTACTATGATAGGACAAGGACTGGTTATGTTTATAATGTGACTGAGTGGGAAATTGCCCAACAAGCGAATAAGCATCCTTCTTTCTCTTTCTTTCTCTCTTCATTTCTTTGTCACTTTCTTTCTTCTTTTCCTCCCTTCTTTCCTCCTTTCTTTCTGTCTTTCTTTCTTTCTTTCTTGGGAGCGTGCGCATGCAGGATTGATCCGAGCAGATTGGAATGCACCTCTGTGCAAATAAATATGGGGCGCGGCTGACACTTGTGACAGCGCCGTGACAGCAGCTCTATGCGCGCCACTGTCACGACTGTCACCGCTGTCGGTTTCGTTACTGACCGACACTCAGGTGCGGGGCGTGAGGTGGGAGATCATAGGGAATTATTCAAATACTTGACATGTCACAGCGGAGTGGGACAGATGCATGCCGACCACTTCGTACCTGACCTCCTCACCCCGGCAGCATCTGGAGACAAGCGACAACTGTTAGACTATTATTGTTGTTTTCGTGGGGAGAGGGGCACGGAGGGTGGGCGGGGAGGGGGGGGTGAAGGTGGGGGGGTGGGGGGACCGCCGTTTCCTGGGCTGAGTGTATAGAGATGACCGCAGCAGCGGGAGGTGGAGTTGTGTGTGGGTGTGGGAGTGGGAGGGGATGGTGTGGGTGGGTAGGTGGGGGGGATGGAGGTGAAGACAGTGGTGGTGCGATGGGGCGACGGAGCGTGGGGCGCGGCGGGACGTGGGCGCGGCGTGCCGGGGTGGCGGGCGCGGGGCGCGGGCCGGGGGCGCGGGGGGGCGGGGCGCGGGGCGCGGGGCGCGGGCGCGGGGCGCGGGGGGCGGGGCGCGGGGCGCGGGGCGCAGGGCGCGGGGCGCGGGGCGGTGATGCGCCGGGGTGCTGGGCGGTGATGTGCCGGGGCGCGGGGTGCGGGGCGGCGGGGTGGTGAGCCAACGAGGTGCGGGGCGACGGGGGTGGGACGGAGGGGCACTGGGACGACGGGGTGCTGGACGGCGGGACGCGGGGGGCGGGGCGCGGGGCGCGGGTGCTGGACGGCGGGGCGTGGGGTGCGGGGCGCGGTGACTACCGCCCGGGGGGTTTCTGGCTCCAGAACAACTTTGGGGCGCCACCGGGACGGTCCGACGCTGGGTGTAATGCCAACAGTGGCCGGGAGGGGCGAACCCATCTCCGCCGCCACCACCGCCAACACCACCACCACCACCACCGCCAACACCACCACCACCACTACCACCACCACCACCAACACCACCAACACCACCACCACCAACACCACCACCGGCAACACCACCACCCCCGCCGCCACCACCGCCAACAGTACCACCGCCGCCGCCTCCCCGGTCCACCGCCTTCACCGCTCCTCCCGGCCGACACCATTCACATTCACAACTGCAACGACCGCCCGCACACACGCCCCGTTCTCGGGGAGCCGGGCCAAGGGAGGCCCGAGTGTTGCCAACGCAGTGCGGCCGCCTACGACCTCCTACCTACCGCAGTTATGTGAGGAATCCCCCGGGAATAATGGTACAGACAATACCATGACTGCTCGTTATTATCTACCTGTCTCCGCGACTGGCAATGGAATTGTGGCAATAGTGGATAGGTGGACCCCCCCCCCCTCCCGCCCCCAGTACGCGCGGGATCAGCGGGCAGCGACGAGGTGGGATGGGATTACAGGTGAACCGGGGATCTGTGCGATTAGCTTTAACACCGCGAAACTTGAGCCCATCATTGCATTCACCTACCAAGATGTTAGTGTGTGTTTGTGCCTAATGGTAAGTACGTTGACCACAATGTATCAATTATTTGTATGTATGTATATATACATATATATAATATGCATGTATGCCATTTTATAAGTATGTTGATAATGATATATTGTATTTATTTAATGCTGATATACTTATATACATTGATATACTATATACATTGACATGCTGCATAAGTATATAATTATATTTAAATATATATATTATTGATTAAATATGAATATTATATATATATATATATGTGTTGCGCATAATTATCTAAATAATATTATATATGATACATATATGTGTGTATATGTGTGTGTTCTGCATAACTAAATGCATATGCTCTATATATCATTATATACTCATACGTGTGACAAGGTACTTACCCTGCCCATAACATATAAGCCCCCGCGAGGGTGCTTGTTTTCAACCCTGGATAGCTGTGATGTTGTTTTTGTTCTGATCCTTTGCCCTGGGGTGTTTACCTGTTTCAGCTCAGGCCAGTCTCTCGCGGTTTTGGGTGTTAGTAATAATCTATGTTAGTTTTTTTGTACTTTTCCCAGAATGTTTGTCTAGTTTGAGTATGATACCTTAGCCTACTATGTACATCTACTTGGGTGTCATGTAGGCTTGTGGGAGAGGATCCCGTCCCATATTGGTTTGTTGCAACCCCCTTTCACCCAAGTCCTGTCCTTAGATAGTGCACCGGTGTGCCAGAACACACCTGGGGCCGTATGCAGGAGTCAGTGTTAGGGAGGCAAAACGGTGTTTGGTGGGAATTCCGGGTTAGCGGCGAAAAAATGGTATGCACGAGTCAGTGTTAGGCCTAACACCAAAGGCTTAACCGGTGTTACCTTACCCCTAAAAAATATTAGGTTTAGCGAGTTTATTAGGCCCAAATCTATTCAATGCTGTCATATTTAACAGAATTAGATAGGCAATAAGTGAAATTTATTCAAATTAACCCTAAATTCGAACCCTCCTTAAGGCTACCGCCGCATTGACGGCGATATTAATAGTTATATTTTCGAATCGACGAACGTAAAGTAAACAAATCGCCACCGCCGCCGCATCGACCTCCCTATCCATACTGGCGGGGGCGGCGATTTGTTTACTTTACGTTCGTCAATTCGAAAATATAACTAGTAATATCACCGCCAATGCGGCGGTAGCCTTAAGGAGGGTTCGAATTTAGGGTTAATTTGATTAAATTTCACTTATTGCGTATGTAATTCTGTTAAATATGGTCGCATTTAATACATTTGAGCCTAATATATGCCTACAAACGCAGAGGGATTTCCCAAATCTATTAATAAATTCACGTTTAGCTATAATGTATGTGTTACGCGATCCTGCATACGACTTGACAGAGTTCCCGAATTCGGTGATAGCTAAACGGTAACAGGCTCTAACACCAAAACCCGCTAACACTGACTCCTGCATACGGCCCCTGGACTCTTCAGGACTGTGACTAGGTGGGATGGCTGTGTTGTTTGTTTAGCCATTTTGCATTTCAGGGTTGATCAGATGCATGACTGTGGCCTGTCCATTTCTGTGTTGGTTTGTGCCATTATACATACCCAGGTGGACTGCATCATGTGGTTATGGTTTCTCTGATGTCCTTAGTGCTTAGGGGGGGGGCTAGTGTCCATATTTTCTTTTCGTACCTACCATTTTTCTGGCTTGTTTTTTGCTTTTTGCGCTATTGCACAGCAAGCAGTGACTGTGCTCAGGGGCAGGTGTGATTTTTGTTCTGTTGGGAAGTAGTTTCTTTCTTTAGTAGTTTTTTGTAGTGGTCAAGGTTACAGATTGCCCATTGTTTTGTGTTTTGCTTATTCCAGGCATATGCTGCCATGACGAGTACACTCCTCTCATAGATTTTGGTGTTACTCATTTCTGTCAGTAGTATCGGGGATGCCATATGGTTGGTGTCCCTGCGGGGGTTACTGTGTAGCCTGGTTTTGTGGTATAGTGGTGTGCTAGTATTATAAGATGCGTTTCCCTTCTATTCGTCAATGGTATTGCATTGCATTTGTTGTGTAGTTCCATCGTAGGGTATCTATTGGGTACCTGGAGACATATTTTGAGGGCTTTGTTTTGTAGCACCTGCAGTTTGTTTAGAAGTTTGGTATTTCCTCCCATCTAGAATACATTACCATAGTTGAAGTAGGGGAGGATCATACCCATATATATTTTAATTGCCATGTTTTCAGTCAGTTAGGGTCTTAATTTTGCCAGGAGCCATATTTTGTGGTTTGCTAATTTTATAGTGTTTGTTATGCAGAGGTCATAACTTAGGTGTCTGTCTAGGTCCACTCCCAGGTATTTGTAGTTGTCTACCTGCTCTAGCTCACTTTATAGTATTATTACTGGTTATTTTCTACCAAATAGTACTGTTTTTGATTTACTGTTATTTATAGTTATTTTGTTTAGGTTGCACCACTCAGTCAGCTTTGTTAGTGTTTGGTTCAGTTTTGTTTCTAATTCTTCATTTGATTTGCCTGTGGTGTATACCACAGTAGCATCTGCATATAACTGGATGTTATCAATGTCCAGCCAGTTGTTTAAATCATTTATGTATATGAGGAAAAGAAGTGGACCTAGGACTGACCCCTGAGGTGCCCCACTGTTTATTTTTTCCTCGTTTGAAATGGCCCCATTTACTGTGGTGCATGGTTTCCGATTTTCTAGGTAGCTTGTTAGCCATATCCCTCTTACTCCTGTTATTCCCATTTGGTATAGCTTGCTAATTAGGATAGTGTGGTCCACTGTGTCAAAGGATTTGCTGAAGTCGATGAATGCTGCACCCACTAGTTTCTTTTTGTTGATATTGTTAGTGATATCGTTTATTAAGTTAGCAATTGTTTTTATTGTTGAGTGTTTTTTTCTGAATCCGCCCTGTTTGCTGTTTAGTACTTTGTGTTCGTTTAGGTGGTCCATAACATGTCTATGCATTACTTTTTCCATTAGTTTACCAGGTAGTGGTAGTATAGAGATCAGTCTGTAGTTATGCAGGGTTTGTTTGTTCCCCCCCTTTGTGGAGTGGGGTTACTTTGGCTATCTTCCAGCAGTCTACATATGTGCCTTCTCTGAATGACTTATTGAAAAGGTTACATAAGACATCTGGGATGCATCGAAGTGCATCCTTCAGTATTATACTCGATACGTTTTCAATGCCTGATGGTTTGTTGTAGTCAATTCTTTTTATGAGATCTTTTATTTCTTCTATTGTGGTTTGGCAGTCCCCAATGGCTATGTTTAGTGTTGGTGCTTTCGTGGCCCAGTCAGAGGTAAATTTGTTGGATAGCTTATTTCCTATTTTGGAGAAATGTTTGTTTATTTTGTTTGCTGCATCACTGTTGTTGATTTCAATTCCCCCATTGTTGCATAGGGTAATCGAGTCTTTATCTTTGTTGTTTGGAATTAGTATCTTTGCATTTTTCCTAAATTCATGTCAGTTTTTTCCCCATTGTTGATCCTGTTTGACAATGTGCTTTCTCTTGACTTTCCCCACTGATTTCTGGCTCCAATTTTTTGCTTTATGGTAGCCTTCTATGTGTTGTAGATGCCTGCTTGTTTTAGCTATTTTACCTGTTTTGTATTTGTCCATAATTGTGCTGATTAATTCAGGGGTTTTCCATGGCTCTTGATTATTTTGGATTTTGAGTTTCTTTATTGGGCAGGTAGTGTCGAGATGATTTATAATGTCCATAATATATGTGTGTTGCACAACAGTATATATTGCTCTACTGTATATAATGATATACTGTATAACTTATAAGTATATAAGGTTTATATATATTCTGTATTATAAATACATTGCATTTACATATGTAGTGGTCTGCACTGACCTCTCAGGCAAGTAACCACACAGACAGGTAGGCGTGGGTAGTGTGGTTATATCAGTGAGCCTATGTGGTGTAATAGTTAGCACACTGGCCCGGAGTGCAAAGAGATGTGGGTTCGAGTCCTGCTCTAGGCACAATATTTCCCATTTTCACCACCCCCATGACACATATATTATAACTGAGTCCAGGCAGCAGAGTGACTGAAAAGTGTTGTGGACGTGAAAATAGATTTCAATTCTTTGTGCTATATATGTATATATACGCACACACACATATATATATATAGTAGTCAGTAGTGTAACAAAACTAACATACATGGACAATAATAGTATGAAAGTCACAGTTGGTAATGCAGATATTACTTCCATTACCATACACACTATAAGGTTCTTCACGTTTATATTTAGCTGCAGCACATTTAATATCAGTGCATTGCAGCTAATATGCGATTTTACCATCAATAAAGAAGGAATTATATTCTTTAATGCTATTCTACGTAATCTAATGTTTATTGTTAGCGCTATGTCACATAATGACAACAATTCTACCTTGTTGATTACTATTGACGGTGTAAGAATACTTTATTGGTTGTGTCTACTACAGCAAATGTAATCAGTTCTTTGCCTAGCTATTCTTTAAACCTTAGTCACACATACAGACGTTATTGATCATTTTCATTGTAATCATCTTGAATTCTCTCAATTATGAGGCAATTAGATAATGTTGCATCTTATGGAGTACAACAATAATAAGTATAAATATTCCCTTACATATCTTTATACTCGCATAATACATTATACATCACATATATATATATATTATATATTATATACATACTGCATTGTATTTAAGGTTAGGATCAAGTGGGTCATAGTTACTTATATTAGTTTTACTATACTATTTATCATTCATATCGGGTCATGGTGCCGGCGGCCTGATTTACCAGTGGGGAAGCACTATAAAGTCGCCATGAGTGCACACTGTCACGAGTCGGTACCCATCCTGGTATGACCTTAGAGGCTGCAGGACATAAAACAACCAACCAGTCATTTATTGTTCATCACCGGGGTTTCTCAATTTGGTGAATACGGATCAATTTAGGTGTTAGGTGGGACTTTTGTATTTGTTAAAAATCCTTCACGCTTCTATTATTCACGAGGAAAGAAGAAGAACATTGATTATTTAGAGGCTCCAGCTACAGTGAATATAGAAATCATATGTATATATATATTAATACATGAAAGATGTGTTAACATGACCACCGTATATATATATATACATATATATATAATATATATTTATATATATATATATATATATATGCTAATATGCGAAACCTCTTTACCAATGTAAAGCATGAACAAATTGTTCAGTTCCTAAGAAAACCTGGACTGTATCACGTCTTGTAATTTTAACTATGTCTTGTTAGTTAAATTTTGCTTATCACTTGACACAAATAAAGCTGCTGCGAAATTGTATTTAAGATGAATTTTGCTGTCAACAAACCTGACCATTTCAGATTATTGTTTAAATTCCAATGTAGACATAGATATATATGCGATTAAGATATGTTGTGTGTGAAATAAAACCTCTAACCTTTCACTGTGAATTTGGCCTTCGCTGTCAACATGGCATTAAGCCATTGCAATCAATCAATCAATCAATCAACCTAGGTACTGTTAACACACATGTCATCCAGTAAGATTCTTCTGAGTATAGTTAGCCTCCCAATCTTGTTGTCTAACTCTGACTGCTTTCACCTTTTATTTAGCGCTGCATAGTCCGATGAGGGATCAAATTTTCAAACCCAAAACAATTATCTGGAATTGATTCTACATATTTAACTTAGATACTGATGCATGTATTAAGCATTTGTTGCCACATAGCATGGACTACTGAGGCAAGTTAATAGAACGTATTACTGCTAAAGCCTATGGTGTCAGAATTTTGGCAAGCTTGCCAAAACTAATTTGTCATGTTTGCACTTAAAATATCTCAAAACATAACCGTTTAAAATATACAGGACTTGAAGCTAAAGTACAGTCAATTATAACGGTCAGGTTAATCTATTTATCTCAGAAAAATTACAGGAACTCAACACCATCGGACTATGCAACTTTAAATTTGTACATATTTGAACTACAGTAAACCTTGCAAATGATCCAACTATCAGTTGATTTGATTGATTGGTGGTTGCTTTATGCCGTGTTGGCAGCATAGGCCATATTCACGGTGAGAAATGTTTGTTTTTTGTTAAAACCATCGCTTTTACATGTAAAAGCAGACAATCAATTATGTGCCAATAGACACTCATTAAATTAGAAAGCTCACAATCATATATTTGTGGTCAAGGGAAACAAATTCCCATAGAAAAAGAAAAGTTGTATTAATAATTGATAGAATCTATTTAGTAAACTATATGAGGTGGTACAGTCCAGCTGCCCTTAAAAATGCTCAAATGTTTTCCTGTTTTACCTTAGTAAAAAGGTCATGCATACTGTCTGCAGTGTAGAACTGTTGGCACAGGGCCAAAAAAAATCAACGCAACTTAGTCAAATGTGTTTGAGTGTCAGCGGGGACTGACACCCAATACATTCACGGGGAGGTTCCCCCTTGAGCAGAAAAGCATGTGTAAGCCACCAGTGGACAATACAGCAGCGGGTAAGGACCACTTGGTCCCACCAACCTCCCGCATGAGTCTGTGGTGGCTTTCCCACAGATGGTTCAATTTCTTTAAGTTTATTAATGTTTTCATCCCACTCATGTTGCCATTTAGATTTTATCCAACTAACAGAGAAACAATACCAGCAAATGGTGTCTTGCTTTGCCAAAGGGGTTTTGCCCCTTGTCCACCGGTGCTCACTTATAACCCACAATGCCCCGGTATTGTCAGTATAATGCTCAGTGTCCTTTTGAGTTTGACCACACACAGTTAGGGTCATCTCCTTTGTTCGTCATATACTCTGCGGGGAAACTGGCTATTGTGGGTTCGCGATGTGGGTCGGGGTTGTGGATGTCTATGACAAAAGAAGGGTTTCAGTACGTATATTAAAGATTATTGCACGATATGGGTTTTAGGCACAAGAAGGATGACGGTTGGTTGTTGGAGTTTTAAGTCATGGCAACATCTAAGGTCATACCAGGATGAGTACCGACTTGTGACAGTGCGCACTCATGGCGACTTTGTAGTGCTGCCCCACTCTGAAATCAGGCCACCAGCACCATTACCTAATATCCCACTTAGTCACATTATCCTGACACTGAGTTAACCAGTCCTTGCCCGTCCCTAATAATGTCAAGCACCTAGCTAGGAAGTGACAAGCATCAATTTGGTTGTTGGGTGGTTGGTTGTTGGAGTTTTACATCCTGGCAACATCTAAAGTCATATCATTACGGATGCTGACTTTTGACAGTGTGCACTCATGGTGACTTTATAGTGCTGCACCACTAGGAAATCAGGCCGCTGGCACCATGACCCAATATCCGACTCAATCATTTTATCCTGACACTCAGCTAACCAGTCCTTGCCCGATCCTAATAATGCTGAGTGCCAGGCTAGAAAGCGACAAGTGTCAATTTTGTAAGTCATTGGTTTGACTCGACCAGGAATCAAACTCCTGACCTTCTGAACGGGAAACCTGCGCTTTGCCAATTCGGCCACTGCGTTTGGTAGCACCAGATGGCAGTGATTGTAGGGCAGTGGTTGTGAGGTGGTGGTTGTGAGGCAGTGGTTGTGAGGCAGTGATTGTGAGGCAGTGGTTGTGCGGCGGTGGTGATTGGGTGGGGGATGGGTCATCAGCATGATTCCAGAGTGTGCAATAGTAATTTTATATGCAGTAATTGAAAAAGTTCGCAAATGGGAGGGGTCTCTGAATACAAGTAATACCGTAGTTTTTCAATGTCACTCCTCTCCTCCTCCTCCCCCTTCCCTCCTCCCTCCTCCCTCCTCCTCCCCTCCTCCCCTCCTCCCTCCTCCTCCTCCCCCCTTCCACACACACGCACATATACACACATCTCAGCCCACCACTGGCCACAAGCCTGCGATGGGCAATCTGTGGAGGTTGGGATAGGGTGGGGGTAGTGGATGGTGGGGTGGGGTGATGTGGGGTCGGGGTGGTGGTGGTGGTGGTGGTCTGGTACAGGGATGGTGGTGGGGTGGTGATGGGGGTGGGGTGGACGGGGTGATGCTAGGGGTGAGGGTGGGGGTGACCCACCAGGAGGTGGAGGTGGTTGGGAGGTGACATGCTCTAAGCAGTTTACTTAAGGGTTCGTGCTCTGCACACCACTTGCAAAGTACACACACAAAAATGCACCCGCGCCAAGATTCTGTATATCACATTCGTGGATTCAGAAGAGCAGTCGGGTATGGTCATAAATGTATATATATATATATATATATATATATATCATTATATGTGTATATATATATATATATATATATTATTCGGCTACCGCGTTTGCTAAACACATGCATATATATGCATACATATATATATATATATATATATATATATTTATATATGTGTTTATATGCAAATACATGTATATATTTATGCATGCATATATATATATATATGTGTGTGTGTGTGTTTACCACACGTGGTGTCCGAATCGGTACAGCGAGTGCTAGGTAGGGAGTTTGATTCCCAGTCGAGTAAAACCAATGACTTACAAAATTGATACTTGCCACTTCCTAGCTTTGCACTCAGCATTATTAGGATAGGGCATGGAATGGTTAGCTCAGTGTCAGGATAATGTGACTGAGTGGGATATCGTAAGGTCATGGCGCTGGCGGCCTGGTCTCCAAGTGGGACAGCACTATAAAGTCGACATGAGTGGACACTGTCACAAGTCGGTACCCATCCTGATATGACCTTAGATGTTGCTAGGACGTAAAACAACAACAACAAAAACAAACAAATGCTAGAATGTAAAACAACAACAAACTAACAAAGCATGTACACGTGCACACGTGTATACGTGGATATATATATATATATATATATATATATATATATATATATATGTGTGTGTATATCTTGTACGTGGTGAGTGCGACCTGATGTGCACAGAACCTTACTGGAAACTTGACGGAGTATAAAGTTATGACGCACTGCCGTCTGACATGACCAGTAATGCAGGGATAACATTATTGCGGTCCATTTCTTTGTCTGGACTTACCCCAGGGCGTGCACTAACCCAGACTAGGGCCTATTATTACCCTTATCCACGCTGCAGATTCAAAACACTTTTTCAACAACAACAAAATGTATTATCTTTTGAATTATTTGAACTTTTCTCATAAAGCTAAACCCTTCCTTAGCAAATCCATACCACACAAATATATCAGACTGAGATATTAGTATCCTCATCATTGTCAATTCTAATTAGAGGTAGGTTTATCACGCGTTGTATTTAATAATTTTATATTAATCAGGCGTATATTTATATTTTGGTGCAGTGCTTGTCGTGGCTTTTGGGTGAGGGGGTGTTTGGAGGGGGGTAGGGAGCGAGGAAGGGGTGGAAGGGTAGAATGTGCCCCTTCCCCCCCCACCCTTTACCCCCCCCCCCCTCGTCCCCAACCACCACCACCTCCACCTCAAATGCACTGTATGCATGATATCTCGTGACACTTTATTGTGGGGTGTACAAAGGAGGAGGTCAGCTATGGAATGCTAGAAGCAGATTCATGCCACGCCGTGTGTTCGGGCGGAAGCTAGAGCTAGCAACGGATATTGCACGCAGCATGTAATGTCACCTGGGATAGAAAAGGACAAGCTTATCCGACAGCCCCCTAACCCCTCGCCTCTAACCCCACTCTGCTCTCTAACTCCCGCCTCCCCCACCCCCCACTTAGCCCCTCCAAAATATCCTCTCTTTTTCGCCTCCCCTCTCTGTTCTCCCGCCCATTCCCCGTCTCTTCTCTCTCCCCCCTCTCCCATTTCCTTGGCCCCTTTCCTCTCTCTCCTCTTTGCCCTCTCTCCTCTCCCCTCTCCCCTCTCCCTTCTCCCTTCTCCCCTTTCCCCTCTCCCTCCTCCCCTTTCTCCTCTCCCTTCTCCCCTCTACTGTCTCCCATCCTCTCCCCTCCTCTCCCCTCCTCTCCCCTCCTCTCCCCTCCTCTCCCCTCCTCTCCCCTCCTCTCCCCTCCCCTCTCCTCCTCTCCCCTCCTCTCCCCTCCTCTCCTCTCATCTCCCCCCTCTTCCCTCTCCACTCTCCGTCTCCTCTCTCTGATCTCCTGCCTCCATCTCACCTCTCTTCTTCCCTCTTCCCTCTCCCCTCTCCCCTCTCCCCTCCATGCTCCTGTCCCCTCTCTCCTTCCTGCCTCTCCCTATTCCTCTCCCCTCTCCTCTCTCCCCTGTTCCCTCTCCCCCTGTTCCCTCTCCCTGGTCACCTCTCCCCTACCCTCTCCCCTGTGCCATATTCCCCGTTCCCTCTCCATTCTCCTTCTCCTCCCCGCTCCCCTCTCCCGCTCCCTCTCTCTCCCCGCTCCCATCTCCCGCCACCCCTGTGCAGCACCCCATCGGTCCACCATAGTGCCCCCCACCAAACATCACCACGGATGTCTGACTTCCATTACACCCCACCCCACCACGGACTTCCAGATTACACCCCCTTGAACCCTCTGACTTCCATATTGCCCCCCCCCCCCCGCCCCCCAACCCCAACCCCACATCTGCACTCCTTCATGTGCAAAGCACGGCAGGTAAAACTGTCAACCGGACCAGCATTTGGCACCTTACTGATATGGCGACCAAACATCAAAGCTGGCCATGTTAGGGCTCGGCCTTAGAGCACAAAGGGCCTTAATAAACTATATGACCCCACTGTTTCTCCTGGGCACTGCTTTCTATGCTAAGATCAATTTAGGGAACTATATACTTATATATGTATCTATGTACTTTTCATGGACACTTCCTGATATGACCTTAAATGTTGCTAGGATGTAAATCTCCAACAACCAACCAACTTTCCAGGACACGCTGAACTGAGATTTAATACCAGTTTCTATTGAAATTGTAATACCATTTTTTTGTTGGGGTTTTACGTCCTGGCAACATCTAAGATCATATCAGGGTGGGTACCGTCTTGTAACAGTGCACACTTGTGGTGACTTAATAGTGATGCCCTATTCGGAACACCCCAGGAGTGGGGAGAGGGAAGAGGGGAAAGGGAAGAGGGGAAAGGGGAAAGGGGAAAGCAGATATATATGTGACATGCATGTGGTTGGTTGTTGGAGCTTTACGTCCTGGCAACATCTATGGTCATATTAGGACAGGTATCGCATTGTGACAATGCACACTCATGGCAACTTTATAGTGCTGTCCCACTGGAAGACCAGGCCGCCATCACGATATGTATGCGATATATATGTGATAAATATTATACATATTTACACAGGTGTGACTGGTGATAGATATGTGGTATATACACGGGTTATATATGGGATATATATGGATTATATATGGGATATATGGGGTATATATGGGGTATATGTGCGATATTTATGGGATATATATGGGATATACGTGTGGTATATATGGGATATATATGCTATATATGGGATACATATGGGTGTATTTATGATATATATGATATATATGTCTATGTATATAAATATGACTGGTGAAAACGGGGTGCACCGTTGTAATGGGCGCTGCGGTATTTGCCTCCAGGGGGCGTGGTGTCTTCTCCTGGAGATGGTCCGCCCGACTCGGGCGCACCCAGACCTCCTTTGGTAGCCATACTGTGTAAACAACGCGTTCGAACGTGGCCTGATTGACCACAACATGCGATGGTCAACCGGCACAGGGGGCGCTGCATGTCACTGGGTGGTGTACATCAGGGGCAGGGGCGCCTACCATATCCCCACATCCCCCCATCCCCCCCCCCACATCCCCACTCCCACACACTCCCACACCCACCGTGGCCAACCACACCACCCTCTCCTATCAACCTCACAGCTCCGAGGATTCCTTTTTCTCTCCAGCCCCCGCCCCCTGATTTGTCTGACCACGACCCACCAGAAGCCAATTCCCGGTGGCATGGGACCGCCTTTAGCCAGCGGTGCCCATACAGTGATGCAGATTTGCAGCCTTCAGCGCACGAACGTGACTGAAAACTCCCCCAAAACAAACAACCAACCCAAAAAGTGGGACCAGGAGGCGGTGGCCGAATCGAATCGAATCGGTAAGAGTGCTGGCTTCCCATGTGGAAGGTCGGGAATTAGAAAACCCGGCCGAGTCAAACCAATGACTTACAAATTTCATACTTGTCGCTACCTAGCCTGCTGCTCAGCATTACTAGAATAGGGCAAGGGCTGGTTAGCTCAATATCAGGATAATGTGACTGGGTGGGATGGTGGTGACAGTCTGGTCTTCCAGTTGGGCAGCACTATGAAGTTGCCATAAGTGTGCACTGTCACAAGTCGGTACCCATCCTGATATGACCTTAGGTGTTGCTAGGACCCGAAAGAAAACTAAACACATAAAATAAACTATATATATATGCATGGTGATGATGTATGTTTTTGCTTGGTGGTAGATTTCCACTTCCATTATTGTGTGTTTAATTTTTTTTTATAGATTTTTGTTTGTGAATATAAAAATAGTCATTGAAGTGTGCGTGAAACCCGACCAGCAGACCTGAAGCGTGGTTCCGTCTTGTGAACTGCGTCTAATTAGGACTGAGTAGTTGTGACAGACGAGCGCGTAACTAAGAACCATGGCATCTGACCACGTCACGGTGACGGGTGTTCATTAGTGAGTCTGGAGACCACAAACTTAACCACTGCCACTCTACAAGAGGTGGTGGAAGTTGGGGAGAGGGAGGGAGGTTGTAGATGGGTGTGGGGGGGGGGGGGCAAATCACACCACACCCAAATGAAGAGACACTTAAAATGTTGTGTTATGGTCCCTTCATGACGGGAGAGTTTCTGTGGTGATTGTTGGTAGGTGTAGGTGGGTGAACTCTGTATGTGTCTGTGTCTGTGTGTGTTGGGGAGGGGGGGTAGGTGTATCTGTGTGGGGTGGTGGGGGGGGGGGGAGGTATTCAGCTCGATGCTGGATAGTGATTAAGCTGTAGTCTGGTTCATAGGGGAGGGTACAAAAGTGAGGGTCCGAGTTGAAGCTATAGGACTAATATCACTGTTACACTATGACGTAACGCGGTAGCGTAAGCCGAAGTAGGTGAAATTTGGCCATTACGTTGAGATATGTCGAGATAGGTTACTCATTCATTAAACCTACGTTGAGATATGTCAAGTTACATCAAGTTATGTTGAGTTACGTCAAGATACTGTGACACACGTAAAGATTTTGGACATACCCAAAACTTTCGACGTAGCTCAACATTAGCCTTTTATGTTGGGTTACATTGGGCTTATGTTTCGCTCATGTTAGGCTTACATAGTTGACGAATGGCTGCCATATGCGCAACATATGTAACGCGCGCCAACATTCTTTGAACGTAAGCGAATGTGCTGTGAACCTTTTACCTTTGAGTATATAAAGGCATCCATGGCGAGCATGTTGAGAGCTCGCTGTCCTTATGGTGAGCACGCTGGACTGTCATTAGACTGACTGCTCACTCACGGGCCTGATGTCGACTCACATTACAAATTATGTTAGAGTCACACGTAGCTACATTAGGGCAGGCATAATTATGCGATTCCTATGCTAAGCCAATGCTAGGGTTTCACTAGGCTGATGCTGTGCATGCTGGAGGCTCGTTGGCTTTACGTTGGGCCTTTTTTTTGTTTGACGTTCTAACTCGTTGAAACGCGTTACAACTATGTTGGACCGATGTTTCGCCTATGTCAACTATGTTGCACTGATGTCCAATTTGGCCATGAAACGCCAAGAATTTCTAGGTATCTTGACATATCTCGATGTAAAAAAGTGATTTTTATGTTGCCCACTCGCTGGCTTGTTACATTGTAGTGTGTGAGGGGTATTATGGATTGCAGCTTGTAGAGTGCAGTGGTTGGGTTTATTGGAGTTCTGCGTCCTATTCAATATCTAAGGTCTTGTCAGGACGGATATCGACTTTTGAAAACGCGCACAGCTGGCGATTTTATAGTGCTGCCCCGGCGGGATACCATTTGACTAGGACCACTACTCAATATCACACTCCCCCCGACACTGGGCCAAGTCAACTGTTTATTTGTGGTTTTGTAAGTTCACATCAGGATGGGTACCGACTTGTAACCGTGTGCACCCAATACGACTTTATAGTGCGGGCTCACTGGGAAACCAAGCCGCGGGCACCACGACCTAATATCCCACTCAGTCACATTATCATGATACTGAGCTAAATCAGTCATTTTCCTATACTAATAATGCCGAGTGCCAGACTAGGAAGCGACACGCATACATTTTATAACTCATTGGTTTGACTCGACCGGGAATCGAACTCCCGACCTTTCGCACGGGAGCCAGTCAACGAGTCTTATGTTAGTGATATCGCGCATTTAGCAAGGTTGCGACAAGTTTCAATGCTTCAAAGTCAGTTATACGCCGACAGGGATCGAAGCCCCCATGATCATATATCCCTGCACCGGAAGAGGGCGGCCTCGCCCCCCCCCCCCCTTCCGTAGCTCACTCGAGTGGGGCATGGTGGTTGTGATAGTGTGTGATGTTGAGGGCGTGTATCGGGGTGTGTTAGTGTGTACTGAGTGGGGCGTGTCTGTGGAGAGGCCGTGATGTACCTTGTAGTCGCGTGGTGTACCTGTGTGGTCACGTGGTGTGTGTGTGTGTGGCGGGTGACGTTCGTAGGGGGATGAGGAGGGAGATGGGGGTGAGTGAGGTGAGAGGGTGTAATCACGGCGTGCTGCGCCCCGGCTCGTTTCGTGCAAGGAGCTCCTGCCAAACAGGTTCGCATGCAAACTCTTGTCAGAAATTACACCTAAGTGGTTATTGTTTCAAGGTCGGCCCTCGGAGACTGCAGCATCGCCTCACTGCACGCTGCCGTCCTTGGAGTGTGCCCATACCTTCCCTCCCTCCCCCTCCCCCTCCCCTCCCCTCCCTCCCTCCCCTTCCCCACCCCTCCCCTCCCCTCCCTCCCTCCCTCCCATCCTTTCCCCCACCCCCTCCCCTCCCTCCCCCTCCCCCCTCCCCTCCCCTCCCCTCCCCCCCCCTCCCCCTCCCCTCCCCCTCCCCTCTCCTCCCCTCCCCTCCCCTCTCCCTCCCCTCCCCTCCCTCTCCCCCTTCCCCTCCCCTCCCCTCCCCTCTCCCCTCCCCCTCCCCTCCCCTCCCCTCCCCTCCCCTCCCCTCCCCCTCCCCTCCCCTCCCCTCCCTCCCCTCCCCTCCCCTCCCCTCTCCCCTCCCCTCTCCCCTCCCCTCCCCTCCCTCCCCTCTCCCCTCCCCTCCCCGCTCTCCCCCTCCCCTCCCCTCCCCCCCCTCCCCTCCCCTCCCCCCTCTCCCTCCCCCTCCCTCCCCTCCCCTCCCCTCCCCTCCCCTCCTCCTCCCCTCCCTCCCTCCCCTCCCCTCCCCTCCCCTCCCTCCCCTCCCCTCCCCTCCCCTCCCCTCCCCTCCCCTCCCCTCCCCTCCCCTCCCCTCCCGTCCCTCCGTCCCCCCTCCCTCCCACCCCTCCCGTCCCTCCGTCCCTCCCCTCCCTCCCACCCCTCCCTCTCCTCCCAGCCCCATCCCTCCCCTCCTCTTCCCTTCCCTTTCCCATCCTCTTCTCTACCCTTCCATTACCTCCTATCCCCCCCCCCCCGCGTGTCTTCTTCTCTCCCTCCCCCCACCCCCTCCCGTCTCATCTACTCCCATATTCACCATCAGAAAACCTACCGCATACCGCAACCGCATGTTTACAACGTTGTCTCATCATTTGCACAATTTAGGCGGGCCCAGCGGGCATACATTATGAGGAAATCACAGCCTACACTTTTACCGACCCAAGGGATTTTTAACCTCCCACACCACATAGACATGGTATGAGAGCAACCGGCCTTTGATGACGCTGTAAGTTATACACAGCGGTGGAAATCCAAATTGGCAGAGGTGTGGGGGGGGGGGGCACGCAGACTCGAACCGCCGACCCTCAGATCAGGCATCCAACCTAGGAAAAGGTCAGACACTCTAACCACTCCGCCACAGAGAACACCACGGTTATAAGTTATAGGCTATTACATCAATATTGGATACATATTGCTTAGGTGACGACCTGGGAATATGTGGTGCCGTCCTCCAATTTCAACCAAGCATCAATTGACTGTGTTAGATCTTATATTCTTAGATCCTATAACTAAGGTTGTTTTTTTAATCTTTTAATTTAAAGTAGCATACTCCGATGAAGTCATAATATTTTTTTAATCAAAGCACATCAATTGTTTTAATCCTGCATAACCAACTAGTGTACTTAGTCCTCATTTCTTTGAAATTGCGGCCCTTACAAAAGTTAAAGCTCATTTTCTTCAACACAGTAATTGCAATCAGGGCATTCTATTGCACTTAGCTTCCTTTAGCTGATGTGTGCGCCCAAATTATTTTGCGAGCTTGCACTCAAAACATCTCCAATGTTCATAATCATAGAAGTTACTGTGAGCTAAATTAGACAAAACAATTGATGGGTTTGTTTGGGGGTGCGGGTTGGGGTGATTTTTTAATATGGATATTTTGTTCAACCAACGGATTCTCCCAACTTTTAAAATGCTAGGCCAGGCACACGGCCTTCTATATCCAGACACACAATTAAAGTTGTGTCCTTCCCCCGCCCTCCCCCCATGACTCTTCTTCAAGTACTAATGATAGAGATCTGGTCGCTAGGTGTCGCGGCCGATCCGTGACCCCCATGTATGACCCTCCCACAGGTCCTGTCGCCCGAGGCGATAAAGGGCGGGCGTGGGGCGGGGGGGGAGGCGGGGCGGGGGGAGAGGCGGGGGGAGGGCGGGGGAGGCGGGGGCGGGGGGGGATAGGGGTAAGCGGGGCCGGCGGAGGGATGGCGGCCGGGGGGGGGGTGGGAGACTGACGGGGGCAGGGGAGAGGGGAGCGGCGGGAGGCGTGTGGGAGAAGTAGCGGCGGTGGAGAGGGACGGGCGGGAGGAGGGGAGGGGTTAGCAGCGTGGAGTGCATGAGGGGTGGCGGGCCGGGGGTGGGTGACGGGCGTCAGGAAAGGATGGGGTAGCCGGCGGGGGGAGTGGCGGAGGAGGCGGGAAGGGGAAGGGGGGAAGGGGGAGGGCATGTCCATGTCCATGTCGCGCTGTAATGTCTTCGTCTCACGAAACTCTCAACAGAAAGGAAGGACTGGCCGGCCATGATTTATGTGTCAGGATCACAATTAGACGCACGCGAGGTGGACGCCTAATTGTGATACATTAGACGATAAGAGACGCAAGGAGTTTTGTCTGTTATTTCTCACTTACATAACACAGCTAGGGCGCTAAATGTGACTGGCAGTAGGGCATACACACACCCCCCTCCCCCCACCTCCACCTCCACCTCCAACCCTCTCCCTAACACACAACCCCACCACCACTCTTCTTAACACACACACACACACCCACCACCACCAAAACCACCATCCTCAATTTGCACAGAGTCTGCTTACATCTTTCTCTAGCCGAACAGATGGGCGCGGCGGCGTCAGTTCGGCTCGGGATGTCATTTTCTTGACGGTCTTGTTAGTGCCGCAGATCCTTGTCGCTGACAGAAAACACTGCACGCCCTATACGACGAGCTGCGTGTGCCGGCCGGCATTGGACGCCATTAAACTATTTGTAGGTTGGTTGGTTGTTGGAGTTTTACGTCCTGGCAACATCTAAGGTCATATCAGGACGGGTATCGACTTGACCTAGCCCCTAGATGTTGCCAGGACACTAAACAAGCAAACTCCCTCTCCTCCTCCTCCACCTCCTCCTCCTACTCCTCATCCACCTCTTCCTCCCCTCCTCCACCTCCTCCACCTCCTCCTCCTCCACCTCCTCCTCCTCCACCTCCTCCTCCACCTCCTCCTCCTCCATCTCCTCCTCCACTTCCTCCACCACCTCCGCCTCCCCGACCACCTCCTCCTCCTCCACCCCTCCTCCACCACCGCCTCCGCCACCTCCTCCTCCCGCTTCTCCTCCTCCACCTCCACCTCCTCCACCTCCTCCTCCTCCACCTCCTCCTCCCACATCCTCCTCCACCTCCTCCTCCACCTCCTCCTCTCTCCTCTTCCTCTCCCCTCCTCCACCTCTCCCCGACCTCCTACTCCTCCACCTCTCCACCTCCTCCTCCTCTACCACCTCCTCCTTCACCACCCGCCTCCTCAATTCCTTCTCCTCCCCCCCCCCCCCCTCCTCCTCCACCTCCACCTCCTCTTCCTCCACATCCTCCTCCACATCCTCTTCCTCCTCCATCCTCCTCCTCCACTTCCTCCACCTCCTCCTCCTCCACCTCATCCACCTCCTCCTCCTCCACCTCCTCCTCCACCTCCTCCTCCACCACCTCTACCTCCTCCTTCACCTCCTCCACCTCCACCACCTCCTCCACCTCCTCCACCACATCCTCCACCACCACCTCCTCCTCCACCTCCTCCTCCACATCCTCCTCCACATCCTCCTCCTCATCCTGCTCCACATCCTGGTCCTCCACATCCTCCTCCACCTCCACCACCTCCTCCTCCACCTCCACATCCTCCACCACCACCTCCTCCTCTTCCACCTCCACCTCCTCCTCCTCCTCCTCCACCTCCACCTCCTCCTCCACATCCTCCTCCACATCCTCATCCACATCCTGGTCCTCCACGTCCTCCTCCTCCACCTCCACCACCTCCTCCCCCTTCCTCCACCTTCCTCCACCTCCTCCTCCTCCACCTCCTCCTCCACCTCCTCCTCCTCCTCCACCTCCTCCACCTCCACCTCCACCTCCTCCTCTACCTACTCCTCCACCTCCTCCTCCACCTCCTCCTCCACCTCCACCACCACCTCCTCCTACTCCACCTCCTCCTCCTGTGGCCTACTTGTTCGCCTTAGGCGCAAACCAGCTGTGCTCGTGAGGAAAATGAATAGTGAATTCCCAAGTTCTATTTGCTGCATGGCCCAGAAGACGCCAGCTTTGTCCACCGGGAGCATGCGCCGGGCGTCTGCAGCAGCAGGCCCGGCTGTCACTGCGGTATTCGAACGACCGCTGCTCGGGCAACAATCCGGGTTTGGGCAGCGGCGAGTGGTCGAGCGGCGGCGGCAGTGTGTCGGTATGCGGGTCCCGCCGAGATTGTGACAGGAGAAAATGCACCGTGGAGTAATGTTGTTTGTTCTTCCATCATGGACCATCTGTACGACCTCTTCGTGGGTGGAGGACACAGGTGATCCATCCAGTCATGGGTGTATGTCAATTGTCTGCAGCAATGCAGGTTGACTTTTGTATCGCCGTGGAATACAGGGGTATCAAAATGCGATAATATTCTACCCACCGCTTTCTTTGCTGTTCATTACTCTTTTTTTCCCTTTTTTTTTGTAAATATAGTTTATTCATTGAATAAAGTCTTTTGTCAGCAGCGTGGCACTGGTCTTCCAGCCATGTGACAATACAGTTATTTACAATATATGCAGCTAGTCAGCTGAAATAACAATGTCAAACATTCAAAGACTTACATATGGTATAGTTTGACAATTCACATACAAAAATAGCAGTTATATGTTGTATTCCTACACACTTGATACATACATGTGTATTGATTAGACCTTTACATTATGGAGTGGTTAGGTGCATAGTTTCCCTTCATAGGTTTGTATGCCTACTATGTTGTGAATTGCAAAACTATCATGTTGTTGGAGGTAACATTTTGAGATGGAGTGAGTGAGTTCCCTTTCTTCTTCTTCTTCTGTTTTCTCTTCTCCTCCTTCCTTTTCTTCTTCTTCTCCTTCTTCTCCTTCTTCTCCTTCTTCTCCTTCTTCTCCTCTTCTTCGCCTTCTTCTTCTTTACCTTCTTCTCTTCGTCCTCTTCTTTTTTATTTCTTCTTCTTCTACTTTTTTCTCCTTCTCCCTTTCTCACTATGTCTCCTCCTGTTACTTCTCCGCCATATCGTTCTTCTTCTCCTGCTCCTTCTCTTTCTTTTCCTTATCATTTTACTTAATCGTTTACTTCTTCCCATCCTTATCGTTCTCCTTCTCCTTCCTCTCCATCTCCCCCCATCACTCCATCTCATGATCCTCCCTCTTCTCCCCCTCCCCCTTCTCTTCCCCCTTCTCCTTCCCCTTTTCCTTCTCCTTCTCTGCATTCTCTTTATTCTCTTTCTCCTTCTCACCCTTGCTCCTTTCCGTTTCCTTCTCGTTCTTCTCCTTATCGCTCTACTTCTCCTTTGTCTACTTCTTCCCGTTATTATCGCCCTCCTTCTCCTTCCTCTCCTTCTTCTCCTGCACCCCTTCTCATTATCTTCCTCGTTCTCCTTCTCCTTCCCCCATCTCTCCCCTTCTCCTCCCCCCTTCTCCTCCTCCCCCTACTCCCCCTCCCCTTCTGCTTCGCCTCCATCTCCTTCTCCTTCTCTCTATATTCTCTTTCTCCTTCTCCTCATTGTCCTTCTCCTGCTTCCCATTCCCATTCCCATTCTCCTCCAGCCTTTCCCTTCTCCTTCTCCTCTTCCTTCTCTTTCTCCTTCTCCTCCTTGTCCTTCTCCTACTTCCCATCCAAATTCCCCTTCTCCTCTATCCTTTCCCTTCTCCTTCTTCTCTTCCTTCTCTTTCTCCTCTTCCTTCTCTTTCTCCTTCTCCTTCTCATTCTCCCCCTTCTCCTTCCCCTACTTCCCTTTCCCAGTCCCATTCTCCTCCATCATTTCCCTTCTCCTTCTGCTCTTCCTTCTCTTCCTCCTCTTCCTCCTTCTCCTCATTGTCCTTCTTCTGCTTCCCATCCCCATTCCCATTCTCCTCCATCCGTTGCCTTCTCCTTCTTCTCTTCCTTTTGTTTCTCCTCTTCCTTCTGTTTCTCCTTTTCCTTCTTCTCCTACTTCCCATTCCCATTTGCATTCTCCTCCTTCCTTTCCCTTCTCCTCTCCCTTCTCTCCCTCCCTATCCTCCTTGTCCTCCTATTTCCCATTCCCAGTCCCATTCCAATTCTCATTCTCTTTCACATTTGTGTAATGTTATGTGCACGCGATCGGCTTGGAAATAAATAGCCTATTGAATGAAAATACGTCAAGTCCTGTAAGATGACAGGGGCCATATGCACGAATCGGGGTTAGGGCCGTAACCGCGGCTAGGCTAGCTCCACATGGCTAAATGTGAGAAATCGGTATGCATGAATCGGTGTTAGCGCTAACCGCGAAATTTAGCCTAGGCTAAGCTAAACCACTTTCTGAGTTGGGGTTATGGGCTATCCGGTCCGGTTAGTGTGGCAGCTGCCGATATATTACAGCCAAATCTATTCAATGCGATCATATTTAACAAATTTACATACACAAGAAGTGAAATTTAATCAAAATAACCCTAAAAACGAAGCGATATTAACACTGCCACCGCATTGGCGGTGATATTAATATTGTCGAATCGACGAATGTAAAGTAAACAAATCACCGCCGCAGCAGCGACATCGATATCCATACTGTCCAACGTCAACTAAAAATGGCCACCGCCGCCGAATCGACGGCAATATATTAGGCCCAAATCTATTCAATGCTGTCATATTTAACAGAATTACATACGCAATAAGTGAAATCTTATCAATTTAACCCTAAATTCGAACCGATATTAACGCCGGTGCCGCATTGGCGGCGTTATTCATATTGTCGACTCGATGGAATTCCCAAATCTATAAATAAACTTACGGTTAGCTATCCGCTGTGGCTAAGACATTGGTGCATACCGATTCACACATTTCTCCAACCCCCCGCTACCCTGAGGTAGCTAACCGTGGCTAATGCGTTAACTCTGGCTAAGCCTAACCCCGATTCGTGCATACGGCCACAGAGAAGTATACATAGTGCCTCATTCTATAAACCCATAGACACTGTTCTGTATTTTATTTTATAACGGCTGGCAAATTATATCCGGACAATTCTTTAAGATGATTGCGCATGCGTATAGCTGACTCTTTTTCTGGGAATTATGAATTAGAAGACTCATTAGCGACGAAGGGAGGTTGCGGAATGTGTTCCTTAAGAAAATGCAGGTCAGAAATAGATAACAAGCATAGGCGGGCACAATGTACACACAATAAGTACCGACAGCATAGCGTGACTTGCGCTTGTTACCAGAGATCGGGAAGATACTGTACAGGTTTCCTTGTCAGCTATATAGCACTTGTTCCCAGCGCATACACACATATATATATATCCACATATCCATGCATGTGCAGTATATAATTTAGTATGTGGATATAAATATTGAAACCACCGATGTGTGATTGTCATTACCGATACGAAAGCCACACCCGTTATGCACTGCTGATTTTGGGACTGTCTCAGTTCTGGGTGGCTGATTTCTCGGCCTTAACCGTCACTCTCGATGAGTTTATGCATAGGTATATATATATATATATATATATATACATATCTTACAGGCGGGATAGCCGAATGAGTTGAGCGTCCGTTGCCCAGTTTGGTAGATCGTGGGATTCGAACCCACGGGTTCGAACCCTGGTTGAGTCAAACTAATGACTTAAAAATTGATACTTGTCGCTTCCTAGCCAGGCACTCGGGATTATTAGGATATGGCAAGGACTGGTTGGGTCAGTGTCAGGATAATGTGATTGAGTGGGATATCAGGTCATGGTGCTGGCAGCCTGCATGGTCTCCCGGTGGGGCGACCAGGCTGCCTTGCGATGAATGTGCCCTGTCACAAGTCGGTACCTGTCCTGATATGACCTCAGATGTTGTTAGGACGTAAAACAACAACAAACAAGCAATATCTTAGATACTCATACTATACGTATATAATTGCTCTATAAGGCAATTGTCGTGGTGGTGGTACAGACAGAGGAACGTTATGCATGAGAAGACTCGAACCCGCACTTCTATCATTCATGGTGAGCATCCTAACCATTAGGCTATCTAGGTTCTCTGATGAAATCAACCTACCCAAGCCTACTTTCTACCTGTCTATGTGTCCCCCTTGCATGTGAGGTCAATGCAGAGACTACTGAGCTTTCCCCACTAGGATAATACATTGTTTACTGGTTTATGTCCACAAGTTCCATAAGTAAGTTAATGCTTACATATACAGCTACACGATACACGTATACATGCAATGTACTTACATGTATGTATGTGCATACATGTATGTATGTATGTATGTGCATACACATGGTAGGTTCATCAGCATAAAACACTTGGCACTTACATAATCCTGGGTATAGCACCTGTGTCATGGGGAGTGCTGCAAAGGAAAGGAACGTCATGCAAAGAGCGGGATTCGAACCCACACATATGTCATATCGGGGTTAACATCCTAACCATTAGACTATTTAGGTTCCCTGATGCAGTCAACTTACCCAGGTCTACCTGTGTATGTAGCTCCTTCTTGTAATTGTATGTGAAGTCAGTCCAGACGACATCACAATTATGGGAATATAAACGGGGACATCTTTTCTTCTCAGTTCTATTCGTCCTGGCCTACATGCTCATACTCATAGCGTATATATATATATATATATATATATATATATATATATATATACATATATACACTACACACATATACATATATATACACATATATACATACATATATACATATTTATTTATATATGTACCGATAGACATATATAGGCTGTGTATATCCAGATTGGGATCAGCGCGCCGCCTGGAGCGGTGTCGGGGAACTACGACATCTACTTCCGGTTACTTTAAGCAGCTGCAGAGAACAGTGACCTACTATCTTTCTTTTTTTTCCTTTTTTTGTAAAGTTTCCAGACAGTAATTTTTTTCCGGAATGACATTTATATTTTCAGCGAAAACACTGCCACGACTGCCACGCCCTCTTCCTGTTTCCCCTTCTCACCCGTCAACTCTCCCTCCCCTCTTCCATCTTTCCTCTTCCCTCCTCTCTTCCTCCCCTCTCTTTCCGCTCTCCCACTCTCCTTCCCTTGCTCCCCTCTCCTTTCTCTCTCCCATCCTCCATCTCCCCTCCTCCCTTTCCTCTCTTCATGTTCCTCCTTCCTCCCCCCAATAACCCCTTTCTTCCCCCCCCCCCCTCCTTCCACTTCCCTTAACCTCCTTCCACCTCCCATGCGCCTTTCCTTCTCCGCCCTTCCTCCTCCTTCCGCCGCGCCGCCTCTTCCACTTTCGCTCTTCTCTCCCAGTTCCGCCTCCTCTTATCTCCTAGTTCCGCCTCCTCTTCTCTCCCATTTCCGCCATCTCTTCTCTCCCAGTTCCGCCTCCTCTTCTCTCCTATTTCCGCCATCTCTTCTCTCCCATTTCTACCCATTCCTCCCTCCTCCCTTCAAGTTCTAACCCTCTTCCCTCTCTTTTCCTACCTCCTCCTCCTACCTGCCCCCTCCCATTGCCTCTCCCTCTCCCCATACCCCTGCCACTCTTCTTGGCTCCCCAGTTCGGCCCATCTTCCTCTCATCCCCTCCACCATACACTCTCGCCCCCCTCCTCCCATTCCGTGCCTGCTCTGCCCTCATTCCTCCTCTCCTCCTCCTCTTCTTCCCATCTTCCTTTCTCCTCCTCTTCCCCCTCTTTCCCCTCTTCCTCCTCTTCCCCCTCTTTCCCCTCTCCTTCCTCTTCCCCCCTTCCCCCTCTTCCCCCCTCCTTCCCCCTCTTCTCCTCCTTCCTCCTCTTCCTCCTCTTCCTCCTCTTCCTCTCCTTCCTCCTCTTCCTTCCTCTTCCTCCTCTCCTCTCTCTCCTCCCCTCTTCCCCCTCTTCCCTCTTCCCCCTCTTCATCTCTCCCCTCTTCCCTCTTCCCCCTCTTCCCTCTTCCCTTCTTCCCCCTCTTCCTCCTCTTCCTCACTTTCCTCTTCCTCCTCTTCCCCCTTTTCCCCTCTTCTCCTCTTCCTCCTCTTCCCCTCTTCTCTCTTCCCCCTCTTCCCCCTCCACCTCCTCTTCCTCCTCTTCCTCCTCTTCCACTCTTTCCTCCTCTTCCCCCTCTTCCCTCTTCTCCTCTTCCCCCTCTTCCCGTATTATCCTCCCCCTGTCCCCTTCGTCTCTCCCCCCATTCTCCTCTGTCCCTACCAAGTACACCTTCTCCCCAGCTATCCCCCTCTACCCCTCCTCTCTTCTCCCCCTCCCTCCCTTTCCTCCATTCCCCTCCTCTATCACAAACCATTGCCTCGCTCATCCCCCTCCCCAACTCTTTCCCCCATCCACACCTCCACTCCACCCGCCTCCCCTCTACCCGTCCACCCGTCCACCCTTTCACCACCCATCCTCTCCTCCCCGCCCCCGCCCTCGCCCCCTTCGCCCCAGGCCCTCAGCTCCATGTGCGAGTAGCTTGGCGTGTAGTGCGCACCTCAAAGCGCACCGCCCCCTTCCCGGTGTGGTGGTTTCAGCGGGTTCCCGTGCTCAGAGGTGTCCCTCGCTTCTGCGCTGCTTCTGCGCATGCGCGGATTTCGCACCAACGGGCCGTAATCGATTAACACGACCCGGGCGACTCGGGTCATCCGAGTCGTCAGAAATTCAAATAGAACACGGCGAGTGGAGTCGACAAATACACGTGCCATGTGCATAACAAGAATAACTTAGATTAATTAAATGGAAATATAGGTAAACTGGGCCATCATAAAATACTTTAAATCCTACTTTGCTGTATTTTTATCGGTTATTAAAAAAAAAAAGAAAAGATTGTCCACCCGAGCGCGGAGAAGCGTATTCGATTATTCGACCCGAGTTTGTAGGATGTGCGCATGCGCCAATAAGTGGCTCAGGTGACCCGAGTTGATGCGAAATCCGCGCATGCGCAGAAGCAGCGCAGAAGCGAAGGACACCTCTGAGCACGGGAACCCGCTGAAACCACCACACCGGCGCCGTGTTCGCAGGTGTCCGTTTCCGTCTTGCCCCCAGCGTGGCGCGCCCACTCGCAATCTTAGCTGATGAGTAAACATTGTGTAAGTGGGTGATTAGAACCCGCGTACCGCCAGATTACAGTTCTTTCAACACTCACGGTGCATAATGGCCATGCCATCTTAAAGCCCTCCCCCCACCCCACCCCATCTCCCACCCACCCCAACCCATCCTCCTCCACACACACTTCCCAGACCCAAAATGTAAAGCTTGTCTTATTTAATGATGCCTCTAGAGCACGCATTGATTTTCATATAATCGGCTATTGGACGTCAAACATATGGACATTCTGATGTATTTCTTTGGAGGAAACCTGCTGCCGCCACATCGGCTACTCTTTCCGATAAGCAGCAAGGGGTCTTTTATATGCACTTTCCCACAGACAGTTGTGGACCACTGGTTGAACTAGTTGTGGACCACTGGTTGACCCATTCACCGTGCATTCCCATCCTCCTTACTGAACCGGGCGCCCACCCCCACCCACCCTTCTTCTTCACACAGACAGACTTTCCAGACCCATTCACCACGCGTTCCCATCCCTCCTTGCTGTGCGGTGGTTGTGCCTGCATCTCCTAACCGCACCATTTCCTCGGTAGCCACATTATCATTTTTATGCTAGGGGTATTATTTAGCAGGAAGAAGTACAGCCCGCTATTCAGAATGCACCCATTACCATTCACAAAGACACAAATCATTTGATATGATATGCACTGTTGGTGTTGAAGAATGTGCGCCTAACCTATCAGTATATTATTAGCATTGACTTAAACTTAAAGTTGCATATTCCGATGTGTTTTGAGTTTCTGTCATTTTCTGAGATAAACAAATTAGGGTGATCGCTATAATCTACCCTACTTTCACTTGAAGTAAGTTTGATTTTAAATAGCTAACTTTTGAGATATTTCAAGTGCAAATAAACAAAATTAATTGTGGCAAGCTTGCCAAAATTCTGACACCATAGGTTTCTGCAGTAATAGGTTCTATTAAATTGCCTAAGTATTCCCTTCTAATAGTTCTATGTGGTGACAAATGTTTAACAAGTGCACCAGTATTTACGTTAGATATGTAGAATCAAATTGAGATACTTGTTTTGGTTTTGAAAATTTGATGCTTCATCGGACTATGCAGCTTTAACTCCCAGGTCGCCCAGGTAGTGCCCCGCCTCCTCCCACCTCCTCCTCCACATTACCCATCCAGGGACTCTCTCAATCACAATCACAATCACAATCACAATCACCCCATTCTCTCCCAATTACATCAGTCCAAGGCTTAAGCCATCCCATAGCCGTGCTACTCTGAACTGCGGAAATAAACGCACACACAAAAAAACTTGTTTTATTTAGCGACGCCTCTAGAGCACATTGGTTTTTATAATCGGGTATTGGACGTCAAAGAAATATATAGAAGTAGGATACATTTGGTGTGTCTATGTTATGAGTATGCATGCCTTTAAAGTTGCATAGTCTGGTGGTTTTTAGTTTCTATATCTTTTTTTTAAACATCCAATATATTAGCTTTGTAAGTAGAACCTATTTTATTTGAATTTGGAGTTACTTATAATTTAAAGAGTTCATTTTTTTTATGGAGATGATTGAAGTAGAAACAATGGTAAATAATATTTGATGTGCACACCGAAATACTGGACATCATAAAAGCCTCAGCAGTGACAAGTTCATTATATGCAGCGAGAAATGTTCACTGGATTGCGGGTGTATCTGAGTCTGGGATATGTAGGATTACATCTAGATCAGTGCTTTTGTTTAGAAAATTTGATTGTTTCATCGGACTATGCAGCTTTAAGTTTAACTAAGTATCAATCAACCAATAGTTCCGTCCTCTAGTCGAGGGTTGGATGCAATGGTTCTCCACTTGTCCCAATGGTGTGCTGTTCTGATAGACTGTGAATAATTCAAGCCTGTCCACTGTGAAATATTTGTAAACCATGATGTTCTTGGTCTCCCTCTCCCTCTGCTGCCATTCACCTTCCCTTCCAACAATGTACGGTATATTGAACTCTGACGAATGATGTGGCCAAAATAAATAAGTTTCTTTGTCTGTATAGTGGCAAACAAGCTTTTCTTATTTTTAATTTTTCTGAGAACTTCTTTGTTAGTGATCTTCTTTGTCCGTGATATTTTCATCATCCTTCGATAAGTCCACATCTCAAACGCTGCTAAACGTTTGTACATTTTCTTAGAGATTGTCCATGTCTCAGCCCCATACATTAGAGTAGACCACACATAAGTATGCGATGCCCTATATATCATCATGCTGTCAGTCGCAATGCAACAAAGACTGCTTTCATTAGTTAACTGCCGCTCTCCATTTAGCTCTCTGCTGTGAGAGTGATGTTATTTTGTGTGGCTGTACATGTCATAAAAGCTGCTTGCAAAGTGTTGAAGTGCTGCTGGCTTTTGCAAGTTACTAACGGCACTCTCTCGGGGAGCAAATAGAGATCTCACACCGGCAAGAACATGTGAAGACAGGCGCAAACTATTTGTCCCTGCAGTGGCTGGCCGGAAGATGTTGGGAGTTCCATTCATCACCCCCCTTAATGCTGCCATGGTAACATGGTTTTCTGTTAGCGTTTGCTCCCTTAGCCTTTGTTCTATCAAGAACCTGTACCACAAGGCAGTGGTTTACAACTTTGCAAGGCAGGGGTGTCAAACTCCCTGAGGTATTTTAGCACCTAAGGTATTAGAGGTACTGCAATACACGCATACCCGCATATATATATATATATATATATATATATATACATGCTAGTCAGGCACAGACTAGGTAAGATTGGATCTGATGTGTACTTAGCCTTAATCTGGATGGTCACTTAGGTTGCAGATGAATTATTCTAACATCGAAAGATGAAAGATCTTTGCCTTTTACTTTTAGCTCATTTCGAAGGGATCCTCTCACAAACTCAACACTGTCATGAGAGAAGTAACCGGAAGTCAGATGTCTCGAATGTGACTTCCTGTAATTCCCTATAGCCGTGTACATGATTTTAAACCAGACAATTCGCTGTCTAT
Source organism: Branchipolynoe longqiensis (assembly GCA_030323885.1). Classification (NCBI taxonomy): domain Eukaryota; kingdom Metazoa; phylum Annelida; class Polychaeta; order Phyllodocida; family Polynoidae; genus Branchipolynoe; species Branchipolynoe longqiensis. The sequence continues at coordinate 21,855,612 of CM059191.1, forward strand.
GATTATTATTGAGAAAACAAATCCCTATGTTGTGGGAAGCAGAGCATTGCGCTGCATAGGTTATCTGTGGAAGTACACCACCACCGTACTGATATGGCCTTAAATGTTGCCAGGACGTAAAACCCCAACAAGCAAGTACACCACCAACCTGCATGCCCTCTGGTGTTAGTGGCAAGAACTAGTGTTGCGGGGACCAGGTTCCTGGGCATACTTTCAAGAAAATGTCTTTAAACAAACACAAATGACATTGAATGTTGTTTTATGTTAATCCTGTTTGCCAAGTATGGAAAGGCGGTATAGTAAAATTATATACATGAGCTTTTTTCTTTTCTTTTTCAAAAAAAGATATCACCAAACCTTTGGCGGACCCAACCTTGTCTGCGTAAGAGGTTGGTTTGTCGGCCATTTCTAATCCAAAAACGGTGCACTGCATTCCTGTATTCTAAGGGTTTTCTGGATGTGTGTTTACTTTATGTACTTAAGGGTATGGAAAGATAACACTGCCATATTCCCTGGGAGAAATAGGATATGAATATATGTATAAACATTCGCCAGAGGCAATATGAGTAGTACGCACGGGTTGCTGACTGGTTGTACAAACTGCCGCCCGGCATACAGAACAAATATTATATATGCCTTTATTTCTATTCATATTATATATAGTATTATTTATGTATTACATGTACGTGTATATGTATTATATATTATATGTATTATTATGTATATTATATGTATTGTGTATATTATATATACTATGCATTATATATATTTATATATTATAGATATATTTATGTATTTATGTATTAGTATAGATATCACAGATATCATAGATATCATAGATATAATATATATAATGTATATCATATGCATCATAGATATCACAGATATCACAGATATCATAGATATCATAGCTATCATAGAAATCATATATATCATAGATGTAATATATATCATAGACATCATAGACATCATAGATATCATATATATCATAGATATCATAGATATCATAGATATAGTATATATCATATAATTGTACCCGATATGTATGATAGATGCGATATATATTATCATATAATAATAATAATAATAATAATACAATCCTCCAGTGCCGCTGACACTGGTCAACATCCGGGGAAGGCGAGGTGGGCTAAGATGTCGCCACTGGTATAGTGTTGCATCTTATGGAGTATAACAATAATAATTAGTAATATTCCCTTCTGTATCTTTATACTCACATAATACGTTAGAGGTCACATATATTCTATCATGCTACAACCTAATACATTTTCACATGGACCCAATGATATCCAATGAAGTTAATTACCAAGAAAATATGCCATTATATCGATATACAGTAAAACCTCTCTAAATCGACCGACCTTGAGACCGATATTAAGTCGTCATATTAGGGAGGTGGTCGGTTTAGGGAGTTCGAATATGGTTACAAAGGTATTATTGGAACCCAAATAAAGCGATCGATATAGGGGAGTGGTCGATTTGTGGAGGCGGTCGGTTAGAGGGGTTTTACTGTATTAGATGACCAAGCAAATTAAATACTGGGTGCATGCAAGTTGGCTTTGAACCTATATGTGGTGGCCGAATGAGTTAGAGCGTCCGTCTCCCATGTTGGTAGATCGTGGGGTCGTGGGTTCGAACCCTGGTCGGGTCAAACGAATGACTTAAAAATTGATACATGTCGCTTCCTAGTCTGGTGTTCGGCATTATTAGGATAGGGCAAGGACTGGTTGGCTCAGTGTCAGGATAATGTGACTGAGTGGGATATCAGGTCATGGTGCTGGCAGCCTGGTATTCCAGTGGGGCAGCACTATAAAGTTGCCATGAGTGCGCACTGTCACAAGTCGGTACCCGTCCTGATATGACCTATCTAGGTTATCTGATGAAAATGTTGTTAGGACGTAAAACAACAACAAACATACAAATCTATACGTCACGTGACCCCCCTATCTACTACTCATGTCGTGGTTTACACATCAAACGAAGCCGGCCACTTACTGAGGTAGTCAGCACCGGGTACCAGCGATATACAGCCTGTCAACACGGTGCTCAAACCCGGGTAGGAGACGCAAATAATTATGAATGCTCTGGGCACCGTCTGAAAGGGGATCTGTGAGATGTTAGCGCCAGGTACTAAGTGACTATATTATACGTTATATAGATTCCATGTAGTTTGTGTATGTTGTACATGATTTGCTGTGCGGCGTTTCTGAATGGCACCCATAGACGGGTGTTTGTTTGACACCATTAGTAAAAGGGTTTCATGTTTTTATACTATATAATATAGATATGTGTATATGTGATGTATAATGCAGTATGCGAGTGTAAAGGCGCGGAAGGGAATTATTTATTATATTATATGTTATTATTCTGTACTATGCCTCCTTGACTCTACCCATGTGACTGGTGGCGCCCCCACGACGCTTCCTCGTCAGTAACGGATGCACCACATTGTCCATTGCACCGGAGGATTTTTTCTTATATACATGTATAAATGTATATATTTTCTTTTGTACATTAGTTGACTTAGCAGGGGAAGTTTCTATTGTGGGCAATTGGTCTTCCTCATTCCACAGCTCTTTGCCCTATCCTAGTAATGCCATGCGCTCGGCTAGGTAGCAACAAGTATAAGTTTTTAAGTCAATGGTTTGACTCGGTTGTTGCTATAGGTAGCGCCATTGTGTCATCTAGATGGTTGATATATAAATGATAAGGTTGCATAGTTAGATGCTTTTAAGTTTTTTACCACAGATTTTAGATATATATATTAGCTTTCTCATTCTAAGCTAGCCTACCTATATCATTCACAAGAGCATTAAGAAATGCAGAATATCAATGAATGTAATATTGCACACATTGTTGGTCGAACGTTGGTGTGGATAAGGAAGGCGGGCACAGAAACTATCGATTCGAGATTTTATCTAATCTACAATTTTAAAAATACTGGGTGTATATATATATCATATATATATATATATACGTATGTGAAGAATGTATTTTGCTTCTTGGATTATGAATGTATATTGTATGTTGTGATTTCCTTTACCCAGCCTTCCGACACTTTTTCTAATGGGTTTAGTTTAGTTTAGTTTAGTTCAGTTCGAGCATGTGGTGCTCAGGCCAGGCCGTTGACTCCACCTTGGTCATCTCGTGTGGATGCAGTGGTCAGTGCGGGAAGCTTTGTCATTTCCAGCAATGAGTTGGCGTCCGTTATTGTCAGGTTGGTATATCCTGGGATTCTTGGTAGATCTGGGATGGTTCGGAGATATGTGTCCAGTTTGTGTTTGATATTTGTCCAGTTTGTGTTGTTCAGCAGCCCTGTCCCAGGATCAGGGCTGCTGGAATAACTAGCAAAAATGCTGCTTTTCATCAACCTTATCAGTGAGTGTTTCGATCCAAACCTATTAATTGTGTTCTTTCCTATTACCATGAACTTTCGTTTTTATCAGATTTTTTTTATGCTGGTAGTAATACTAGTATACACATTGGCTTTAGAAATATTGTTGGCATGGTGTCACGCTTGGCAAATGTAGTTGCTTTCCATACACACACATACACTCATACACACATACACACAGACACACACCCTCAGGATATCCACCCAAGCGCACCTCGGTCTGCGTAATGCATAGCCAGCCGCCCTCACCAACATTTCGCCAACAATATGTGTAATATTACATACATTGATATTGCATCTTTCTTAGTGCTCTCCTGGATCATTTGTTTTTCATTGAATAAATTACAACCATGACATATCATTTCATGGAAATTACAATTCAATAGACATTCTCACTAAACTAATTTAGGAAAAACTGTTGATTAATGGGCGAGTGATGAGTGGAGTAAGTATTAACAATTTATGACAGCTTAAAGTTGCATAGTCCGATGGTTTTGAATTTCTGTATTTTTTTCTGAGATAAATATATTACTTCGACCGATCACTAGTATCTACTTTACACTAGTTCAAAGTTACTTGTATTTTAAATGGTAAACTTTTGAGATATGTTGATTGCAAACATGGAAAATTTGTTTTGGCAACCTTTGCCAAAACTCTGACACCATAGACTTCTGCAGTAACAGGTTCTGTTAAATTGACTCAATATTGCCTTCTATGCAGAAACAAATGCTTAATAAGTGCATCAGTATCTAAGTTAGATATGTAAAATCAAATCTAGATAATTGGTTTGGTTTTGAAAATTTGATATTTCATCAGACTATGCAGCTTTAAATAAACTAGGGCTGGCTAATCGTGTGTAAGAACGGACCCTGGATCATATGGTGATGTGGGTTTGGGGTGCGGATGGATATGTACAGAGTACAGAGGGTCGCCTCTGTGAGCCATAGTAATGTCCCCTATTATACACCCTACACCCTCACCCTACACCCTACCCCCTACCCCTAAACCCTCTGGTATACTACACCCTACCCCTGACACCCTACACCCTACCCCGATACCATACACTCTACACTACCCCATACACTCCATCTCTAGACCCTACCCATAACCCTACTCCTACACCTTACACCCTACTCCCCTCAACTAACATCTACACCCTACACCCTGCACCCTCCCCCTAGATCATACACCCTACACCAAATCAGACCCTCATTCCCAACCCTATGCCTCTACATCATACCCTCCAACATCTGTCCTGATATGCCCTTAGATGTTGCCAGGATGTAAAACTCCAACAACCAATCAACCAACCCTACACCTAGACTCTACACCTACATACTACACACACCTCCCTATGAACTCAATACTATGCACCCTATAGCCCACCTCTACCTCTATCCCCTACCCCTACCACCTATCCCTACACCCTACACCCTACACCCTACCCCCTACCCCTACCACCTATCCCTGATACCAGGCGTGGTGGCCGAATCGGTAGTGCGCAGGCTTTTCGCGCGAAAAGTTGGGAGTTCGAATCTCAGCTGAGTCAAACCAATGACTTTTAAAATTTATACTTGTTGCTACATACCCTGGCGTTCAGCATTAATAGGATATGTCAAGGACTAGTTCGCTCAGTGTTAGGATGTTGTTACTGAGTGGGATATCAGGTCATGGTGCTGGCAGCCTGGTTTCCCAGTGGGGCAGTACTATAAAAAGTCACCATGAGTGTGCACTGTCACAAGTCGGTAACCGTCCTGATATGACGTTAGATGTTGCTAGGATGTAAAACAACAACAACAAACAAACAGTGCGGCAGCACTATAAAGTCACCATGGGTGCGCACTGTCACAAGTCCTGATATGACCTTATATGTTGCTAGGACGTAAAGCAACAACAAACAACAAACCCCTACCCCCATTCCTAACCCGCCCCTACCTCTGTCTCTTACCCTCTACTCTCTACACCTTACACCCTACACCCTACACCCTACACCCTACACCCAACACCCTACACCCAACACCCAACACCCTACACCCTACACCCTACACCCTACAACCTACACCCTACAACCTACAACCTACAACCTACACCCTACAACCTACAACCTACAACCTACAACCTACAACCTACAACCTACCCCATACCCTATACCATATAAATCCACCTCCTCCATACCGCCTTTCTCACCCTCCCCCCGCCCCGGGGTGTGCAGGACCGCGGCCCGTCGCCATATTGCCGGCTAATTTCAGAGGTCCCGCCGTGTGCATGAATGCGTTTCTCAAACTCACAATCGCTCCCAATTCTGAAGCCACCTTTATTAAAATGGCGCTTTGGGCAACGCCGCGCCTCCTGGGTCCGCCGGGTGGTACGGGGGGGGGGGGGGAGGCTTTGTTTGTTTGTTGGGGGTTTTACATCCTGGCAACATCTAAGGTATTAGCTATTTGGTAACCAAACAATTATCCGATTGTAGAACGAACAAACTCACATAGGTTTGGGGGATATGGGAGAATGCTTACAAACAAAGAAAGAATGCATGCAGTAGTTGGCTACACAACAACTGAAAGCGATCAAAAGAAGGGGAGTCACAAGACTATTACTGTCTGGCAGCGAAAACAAGTCATTAGACTTAACCGTTATGGGCTGCATAAATACACCCATCACAAAATAAAAGAAGAAAAAGAAAAAAAGGTCATATCAGGATGGATACCGACTTGTGACAGTGTGTACTCTTTATAGTGCTGCTCCACTGGGAGACCAGGCCACCAGCATCATGACCCGATATCCCACTCAGTCACATTATCCTGACACTGAGCCAACCGGTCCTTGCCACATTCTAATAATGCCGAGCACCTGGCTAGGAAGTGACAAGTATAAATTGTTACGTCATAGGTTTGATTGACTCAAGTGCGAGCACTGTATGTAGTGATAAGGTCAACGAGATTTTGATTCCCCAAAAGGTTTATTGTAAAGCGCTGTTCTATAGAATCTGTCACTATTGCTTTGTTCATGCGCAGTCGAGGTGGTTGCATAGTCTGATGAAAGCATCAATTTGTTGAAACCAGAACACTTGCCTAGATTTGATGTTACATACTCAACTTAGATACTTGTTGCTGCATATAAGGGCATACTAAGTCATTGTAATACAATCTGAAGTCTGTGGTGTCCAACATTTGACGTGAATGACACAATTAATTTGTAATTTTTTCACTTTAAATATCTCTAAAGTTAGCCATCTCTAATAGAAAGTTACTTCAAAATAAAATAGATAGATTCTAATGATCAACCTAATATATTGAGCTTTAAATACAAAAATAAGGGGGAAAAGGAGAGAAACTTAAAATGTAACTTTAAAATTCCATATAAAATTAGGAGTGGGGGAGGGGAGGAGGTTGGAGGTGAGTGTAAGAGTGGGGTCGGGGGTGGTGGTGATGGGGGTGCAGGGCTATTCCGTGGACCTAGACTAGAGGCCATGCAGTCATCCACGTCCGATTGCGGAGAAACTTTAGCCAGCAAACTGAAAAGTCTCATTCTGTGGCCATTCACTCACATCTTTCATCGCCACACCACGAGTGTGTGCCCCCACTGTGACTTTTACTCTTCTCACCCCCTGATGACCCGCCTCCCCCGTCCGCCTCCCCCCTCCGCCTCCCCCGTGCTTCCCCCAGCCTTTCCCCGTTCTTTAAACTAACCACCCAATTCCCCCACGCCTGCCTCCCACTCACACTACACCTCTCCCCCTCCCAACCAGCCACCCCATTTCCACCCGTCCCTCCCACCCCCAACCCATCTCCGATCCCCACCCCTAACCTCCCAGCCGCACCCCTACGCCTACCCCTACCCTCCCTACCCAATTCCCCACCCCTCACCTCCCACCTCCACACCTCACCTCTCCCCTCCCACCCAGCCACCCCTTTGCCCACCCGTCCCCTCCCACCCCCACCCCATCAAGATCCCCCCCCTATCCTCCCTACCCCTCCCCTATCCCTATCATACCCTATCCCTCACCCCTATCCCTACCCATACCCCTACCCCTACCCCTATCCTCCCCAACCCATCACTATCCCTACCCTCCCTACTCCTACCCCACCCCCTCCCACCCTTCCATAATCAGGGACAACCCCAGACGGTGCCTAGGGCCCCTTTACAAGACGGCATGGGGCCCAAGCCAGATAGCGCTGGGAAAGTTGTTATATTCTGGCTGTAACAGTCACTGTGCTAGCTGTGAGAACATGTTAGCAGGTGGTGTGAACAGACGGACTGCTGCTCAATCAGGAACTGTAGTGACATACAATGGTCAGACAAATTAGTTAGCATGACATATTATGTCATGGTATCGGTTGGTTGGTTGGTTGTTGGAGTTTTACGTCCTCACAACATCTAATGCCCAGCACACACCTCCCGTATACGATTCACATGCTAAAACTGACTGCGTTTCACAACCCGACCCATCCTGTTTCACGACGTAACACTGGCCGATTCATTTTTCGAATGTCTTGCGATTCGAGTTTTAAGCACTAAAACTGAGTTTTAAGTCGCGAATCGCAATGCTCTGGTGTGCTACGGGGGCACACACCTAATGACTAAAATAAAACTTAATCACGAAACGGGCAGTTTTAGGTTGTATACGGGAGGTGTGTGCCAGGCATAAGGCATCATGGTACTGGTGGCCAGGTCCCCCCAGTGGGGCAGCGCTATAAAGTCGCCATGAGTGCGCACTGTCACACGTCCATACCCGTCCTGATATGACCTTAGATGTTGCTAGGACGTAAGACAACAACAAACAAAACTCACTATTACGTGCAGTGCACGTGCAGATCTAGCCGAATTACTTATCAGCCAGCCCACGTGTTGAAGCAACAGCAAGAATCATTTATATAAAGGCAAAGCCACCACCAATGTCTGTCTACTCTTGCAACTTAAATAGAAGTCGAGTTCAACTAGATCCAAGTGAGCTTGGCTGAGTAACCAGTCCCCTTCCTGAATTCGGTGTTGACACTGTCAGTTCCATAGATGATTGTGAAATAGGAAGTCTACTCCGAGCCCTGCACACACATTCACACACGCAGACACATACCCCGACCCCTTCAGGTCTGACACCGTTCGATGCTAACTAATAGGCTTCCTTTGTTTGGGGGAGGTGTAGGAATTGTTAATGTTCCCACCGCCTTCTTCCCACGGATTGTTGAGTGTGTGGGGGGGGGGGGATATCGTTGGTTGGTGGGGATGGTGGTGGGTGGTGGTGGTGGTGGTGGTGGTGGTGGTGGTGGTGGTGGTGGTGGTGGTGGGGGGTGGTGGGGGTGGTGGTGGTGGTGGTGGTGGTGGGGTGGGGGGGGGGGGGGGGGGGGGGGGGGGCGGGGGCAGTGGGTGGTTCTTCGGTGTCCACCTCCACATCCGATTACAGTTATGTGTCATGGATACTTAGAATATATATATATATATATATATATATTTTTATATATATATTATATATATATATAATTCAGCCATATATGTGTATGGCTGAAGTATATATGTATTATATATAAGTATATATATACATGGCTAAAGTAGTTTTCTCAGTAATTTATCAAATAGTTGGTGTGTATCCGTATCTATTTAGCCAATATTGATAATCGGCATGCGTCCGCGCTAGTATTTTTTGTATTGCTGTCAAAGGTTTTATTCATTGATTTATTTGTTCAATTAGCAATTGGACACTGGTCTTCTGGAGACTTAGACTAAGTTAGAGATATACTTACATATATATATATATATATATATATACATATATACATATACGTACATGTATACATATCTATGTGTATATACCTATATATACATATCTATGCGTATATACCTGTATATACATATATATACATTATCGCATGTAATAAGCTCTGGAGTTCCTCCCCCCCCCCCCTTGCCGTAGCCGGCCCCCTGCGTGGGGCGCAACACGCCACTCCCTCGGGTATACATATATATATATATACATATATACATGATATATACATATATACATATATACATGATACATACACGTGAAAATCTTAGATACCATTGGCTTCAGCAGTAACACGTTATATTAAATTGATTGAGTCTCCCCGTCTATGCACCTCTAACTTATTAAACATTTGGTCGAGATCTGGGTAACTGCTTTGCTTTAGAAAATCTTATGTTTTAATCTGGCTTTGCAGTCTTAATGTCAGAAGCCAGTGGCATAGGGCCTGAAGTGGTTCGAGTGTAATTTAAATGCATTGGATAACAAGCTTATACCCCTGTCACACTACGACGTAATGAGCCAATGTAAGCCTGACATGGTGATTTTTCATCATTACGTTGACGTACATTGGATTATGTTATGATGACGTCAGAATGACGTTAGACTGACTTCGAGCTATGTCACATTACGCCGTGTTACATCGAGTTACGTCGAGGTTTTGGACATGTTCAAAACTTTCGAAGTACCTTGAATGTAAGGGTTTAGATTCGCCGTACGTTCTGTACACGTCCAGCGAACGTCAATGACGTTAAACGGACATTAGTCAAACACTGCTCACTACGTTCAACTACATTCCACTACGTTGACCCACATTAAACCGGATGGAAATGTCCACGCGGCGTAATGGGAACATCAGGAGAACGTCAGGAGAACGTACGTTCAACGTACGTTCAATGTTTCGCCACCGCCTCATGACATATGTAACGTCATGTAACATTCTTCTGGCGATGGAATAACGTTCATAACGTTCAATGAGCGTAATGACGTTGTCCTCTCTCGTTGAATGACGGTATCACTACGCTTTACCAACGTTATGCTCTCGTCCACTACGCTGCATCCACGTTCAACTTGTGCCCAAATTTGCATACTACGCTGAGAAGTTCAATGTTTTTCATGTTCTCCCTACATTGACGTTGTTACGTCATAGTGTGACAGGGCCTTAAGAGTCTAGAAGAGCTTAGCCCGATGGTTCAATGGATTGGGTGAAGGAGTTTCATAATATTCTAAAGTTAGCTTTATGTGTATATAGAAAGGGACCTCCGGTATCCAAGGCAACGACTTCACGCATGAAAGAGGTGTTTGAAGAAGAAAAAAACCACTAATATAATATATTCATAAATACCCTTAAAATTTAAATCAATTAGTGGGAATCTTAATTAAATTGTCAAATTGCAAATGATTATTCTTTGGATAATATTAATTACATTTTGCGTTATTATCAATATTATTGGCAATATTATTTGTTTAAATTCACCAATTTTCTGTTATGAGCCCTGTAATTAATCTGACACTGAGGGTAATTTTAGGGGACTGTTCAGCAAACACCAAACAGTTTCTTTAGAGTTGACAACCAACACATAAGTAATAAAATAAAGGTCAAATATAATTATTTCCGGTCAGCTGTTATAGTGGTTTGTTCAACAGCAAACCAGAAGCAAGGAAATTGTGTGTTCGCGAATTCCACTTGTAATGACGTCTATTGCCTAATAGTGGGTGCGGGGGGAGGGGAGGGGGGCATGGAGATGAGTGGAGCGGGGAGGGGGCGTGGAGAGCAGTGGAGAGGGGTGGGTGGGGGGAGGGGGGAGGGAGGAGGGGTGGGTAGGGGACGAAGGGAGCGGAGTGGAGGAGGGGTGGAGATAGATACAAGATTCACCCCGTACTGCTGCAGTAGGGGTGCAAACCAACCCTATGTAAAAGCTGTCGAAAATGCGGGTCAAAGAATTGAGAGCCTAATTTTACAATCTAAGAAGTAACAATTATTCTTTACATATATCTTATTCATAGCCCGCTACCTTTGAGTTGAAAAATATAATATAATATCTAGTTTAATAAGATTTAAAAGTGAAATCGACGGCATTCTGCAGCCGCCATCTTGTCTTTTTGCATTCTCTCCCATTTCACCAAATCTGTGTCGATATAAGTAGCCATTTGATACTGGAGCCACAGTTTCTAGTTCATGTTCCATACTAATCCTATTTTTGCATTCTCTCCCATTTCACCAAATCTGTGTCGATATAAGTAGCCATTTGATACTGGAGCCACAGTTTCTAGTTCATGTTCCATACTAATCCTATTTTCGCCAGTATTTAGACGATGTTGTCCTTCACCCGTGTACTACAAGTACCGGGTGAATCTTTTATCTAGGGTGGAGAGTGAAAGAGGGGGGAGGGAGGAGAGGGGAAGGGATGGGATGGGGATGCGGGGAGGGGAAGGCTCTATCTATTGGATACGGTCTATTTCCTGGTTGATTTGAGAGGTGGACCTGGGTGAGGAGGTTTGACCTTGAGTGTAAGTTGAATCCTGGCGTGGCCTTTAGAAACTAAATGGGTGACATTGGGCCTCTCAGTGTGCATTGCCTGTGATTGCCACACGTAAGGCGATGTATATATTTAGCCTCATATAATGATATATATATAGCATCCACCGTTTATCTAGGTGTCATTCAAAAACATTATTGTGGATTGAGAAATACACACCAGCGTCTGGGGTTTGCGGCGTCTAGGAACATCATACTATTTGAACATGTATATGTTAATTGTATTTATCAGTAGTTGAGATTACTTATCTGCTTTTTTGGGGACATATGAGTAGTAATGTATATTGTAAACGTCAAGTTAATTTCAAATTAATGTGTAGTAAAAGCCTGGAATCACAAACTATAGAATAACAACTGATATGTATACCTGTATATGTGTCTTTTATATATCAGTCGTTATCACTGGTTGTCATTGTTTATTATTAGTTACCACTGATCATAATATAATATATAGTCATTAAATCACAGACAAATTCCTTACAGTTAGAATAGTCAATATACTGAAATGACATTCAGGAATATAATGAGAGATCACATCAGGATTCTTTTACTTTCGGCAACAAACACAGTGGTGTTTAATTTAGGGCCTCCTTTTTGTGGAGGGCGGGGGGGGGGGGGGGGGGGGGGGGGGAGAAAGGAATAACAAAAACTAAAAAAAGAAATATAAAGAGGGGGGTAAAGAAAGAGAATGAAGGGGAAAGAATGGAAAGCACCAGAGAACGATAATGAAAGAAAGAAAGAAAGAAAGAAAGAAAGAAAGAATGAAAGAAAGAAAGAAAGAAAGAAAGAAAGAAAGAAAAAATGGATGGATGGATGAAATGAAGGGATGGAAGGGGTGGGAGGCTTGGTGGGACGGAGGGAAGGGGAGGAAGGAAGGCGGAACAGAGAAGGGAGAGGGGGGTGAAGGATGGAAGGAATGGGGAGAGAGAGAGGAGAGTAAAATGTGTGTTCCGGCTGTTCCCTTCTCATATTTCAGTGGATGTTGTGAGAGAGTGAGTGTGTATGTGTGTGGGTGTGGGTGTAGGTGAGTGTGTGGGTGTGAGTGAGTATGTGGGTGAGTATGTAGGTGAGTGTGTGTGGCGTGGTGAGTGAGTGTGAATGTGTGTGAGTGTGTAGGTGAGTGTGTGTGGGTGTGAGTGAGTGTGTATGTGGGTGAATGTGTAGGTGAGTGTGTGTGTGGGTAAATGTGTAGGTGAGTGTGTGTGTGTAGGTGTGAGTGAGTGTGTATGTGTTTGAGTGTGTAGGTGAGTGTGTGTGGGTGAGTGTATGTGGGTTAGTGTACAGGTGAGTGAGTGTATGTGGGTGAGTGTGCAGGTGAGTGTGTATGTGGGTAAGTGTTATGTGGGTGAGTGTGTTGGTGAGTGTGTGTAGGTGTGAGTGAGTGTGTATGTGTGTGACTGTGTAGGTGAGTGTGTGTTGGTGAGTGTATGTGTGTGGGTGAGTGTGTAGCTGGGTGAGTGTGTGCGTGTGAGTGTGTAAGTGATTGTAAGTGTGAATGTGAGTGAGTGTGTGCGTGGGTGTGAGTGAGTGTTTGGGTGTTGTTCTAAGGGGTTATTTGAACTGGCCAGTTGGTACATGGTGTTCCCTTTGTGCCGTGTGAGATACACTGTGAGACGCATGTTTTATTTGTGCGACTCGCAAAGCTACTCGGCGCTGATACCCATCTGTAGCCGTGTGGGCAAGTCCATTATTCACACTGATCTCCCGACCTGAGGCTGTCTCCCACTACCACGTGCTCGCTTACTACCGTTGCTCGCCATAGTTTGTTTTATTTATATATATTGTCCAATTTATTATGTGAATATAAATAACAGGACAACAAACATGTACATTTCTGTAATACGTTTTCAGTTGTTGTCTCTGTCACTCTCGCCCAGCCTCTACCGCACTTTCAATATATATATATATATATATATATATATATATATATATATATATATATATATATTACTCCGAAAATCAACAACAAACAATATTTTATTAATAAATAGTCAAAGTCGGTGGCCAACCACCTCCAGAACTTCTCCGTATTATATATATGTTACATATATATATATAAATATATATATATATATATATATATATATATATATATAATGCGTTGTATACTTTATATATGTTTCTTGGGGTGTTACTTCCTATCAACATATAAAGTCATATCAGAATGGATACCGACTTGTGACAGTGCACAGTCATGGTGACTTTAAAAATGCTAGGCGCGGGACATAGCTCAGGGAGTCGAGTGTCCACCTGTGAAGCTGTCAGTCATCGGATTGATCCTTCTCACTGGATCCATTTGCAGTTTGGGCTATTTTCCATTCCAACCAGTGGGCCACAACTGGTTCATCAAAGGCTGTGGTATGTGCTGTTCTGTCTGTGGGAAAGTGCATATAAAAGACCCCTTGCTGCTTATCAGAAAGAGTAGCCTATATGACGGCAGCAGATTTTCTCCAAAGGAATATGTCAGAATAACCGTATGTTTGATGTACAATAGCCGATGATAAAAGTCAATGTACTTTAGAGGCATCGTTAAATAAAACAAGTTTTACTTTGAATAAATGCTGCCCCACTGGAAGACCAGGCCACCAGCACGATGATCCAATATCCCACTCACTCACCTTATCCTGGAATTGAGCTAACTAGTCCGTACCCTATCCTATAAATGCCTGGTGTGGCTAGGAAGTGACAAGTATAAATTTGTGTAAGTCATCGGTTTTACTCAGCTGGGTTTCGAACTCCCGACGGGAAGCCAATGCTCTTAGCCATTCAGCCACAGTGTCCGGTCCGTATACATTAAAACCTCTCTAAATCGACCGACCATGGGACCGACTTGAATTTAGAGAGGTGGTCGGTTTAGAGAGTTGGAATATCCTTACAATGTTATTGTTGGTACCCAAATAAAGCGATCGATATAGGGGAGTGGTTGATCTGTGGAGGGGTCGGTATAGAGAGGTTTGACTGTATATGTATATGTCTTCTCTTTTTTTTCTTCCTGAAAAAAAATTAATAGCAGGAAGTTTCATACGGGAGAAAAAAAAAACCCACACCTAATAAATAAACCCCACCAACATCATATATACTCCAAATATGACCGCGTCAAGGCAGCACCTCATGAGCGTGTGTCAGCGAGATCTCGCGCGTGAACGGATCGCGCGTCAAGTGGCGAGGAACCCGATCACGTGATCTCGCGAGAATAAGCGCGCGGCACACAATGCTTGCACCGAGACAGGTGGACGGGCATCGGGAACTAACCTCATTCAGGGCTGTCCTCGGTGCTTCAAGTTCAGTGCACCCTTCTTCTTCTAGCTTCCCTTCCAACTACTCAGGCATTTGTAGCCAAACCCTGCAGTTACCCAGCTTTGTGCATTCATTCAGTTATTTATTTATTTATTTATTTAATCCCCCAATAGCCGATGTTTACTATTTGTGCTGGGGGTCGTTAATCATTATTTATTTATTCATTCATTTATATTATATATATTATTTATTTATGTATGTATTTATTTATTTATTTAATCCCCCAATATCCGATGTTTACTTTTTGTGATGGGGTCGTTAATCATTATTTATTTATTCATTAATTTTTTTAATTTTTAATTTATTTATTTAATCCCCCAATAGCTGATGTTTACTTGTTGTGCTGGGGGTCGATATTCATTATTTATTTATTCATTCATTTATATATATATATTATTTATTTATTTATTCATTCATTTATATACTTATTTATTTATTCTAAGGGCAACTCTACTCTTTGGTTATTTGTTGTTATTATCCTCGCTCCCCTGTATGTTGGTTTCTCTAACATTTTATTGTTCAATTTTATTACTCTAGCATTCTATAGTGAATTTGTCGTTTATTTAAATGTTACACCGCTCTCTCCATTTTGGTATTTGTTGTTATCATCCATGTTGCCCTATATTTAGTTTTTTGTGACATTTTCTTGTTCAATTCTATTATTCTAGCATTCCATACTGACTTCTTTTTATTAATTTTGCGCGCCCCCATCTTCATTTTGGTTGTTGTGGCCTTTTAAGTTTTATACATCACATATATACATATATATATGCAATATATATATATATATATGTAGTAGTCTGCACTGACCTCTCAAGCAATGAGCCACATAGACAGGTATGCGTGGGTAGTGTTGTGATATCAGGGAGCCTAGGTGGTGTAATGGTTAGCACACTGGCCCGGAATGCAAAGAGATGTGGGTTCGAGTCCCACTCTAGGTGCAATATTTCCCATTTTCATCACCCCCACAACACTGGTTGCCGTGACCAGGATCCTGTACAAGCTACGCGTTGTATGGTTGTTGAACCTACCCTGTGTATATATGTAAGTGCATTGTCTGTATGTATGTAATTGTAAGCATTATAAGACTTACATTTCCAGGGGGACGAGTGTAGTAGTCTGCACTGACCTCTCAGGCAAGGATCCACATAGACAGATATGCATGGGTAGTGTTGTGATACCAGGGAGCCTGGGTGGTGTAATGGTTAGCACACTGGCCCGGAATGCAAAGATATGTGGGTTCGAGTACCACTCTAGGCGCAATAGTTCCCATTTTCATCACCCCCACAACATATATATATATATATGTAGTAAAACCTCTCTAAACGACCACCTCCACAGATCGACCACTCCCTTATAATTTATATCCATCGCTTTATTTGGGTCCCAACAATACCATTGTAGCCATATTCTAACTCCCTAAACAGACCACCTCCCTAAATGGACCACTTAAAGTCGGTCCCTAGGTCGGTCGATTTAGAGAGGTTTTACTGTATATATATATATATATCCCAGCGCGTGCCTAGATAGGATACGCTAGTAAATTAAGAAGGTATGTTATGGATTAGTTGGTTGGGTGTTCGAGATTTACGTCCTGGTATACATACAGCCCATACCATATTACTATGGGCGATAATTGGGATTATCACCATATACTCCCTGCTGAGAAAAGCAGGCAGATTCCGCCGTGTTGTTGTTACCTGTACATGTGTGTCGACTCAAAAGGAAACCAGTCTGTTAGCGGCGATGAATCTTAGCACTATGACAGGCGGACAATGCGGGAACCATTTGTCACGTGACGTGCAGCGTGGCGAGCGGTGTGACCTTCAGAGGGGCCCCCCGTGACCTTGCAACAACGACGGGGGCTACTGAACAATGGCTTAGGGGGCGCCACGTGTCAGGGCAAAGTGCTTCCACTGCAACGGGCCCGGCATGGGGTAACCCTTAACAAGTGTCACCTTGCTAATGAAGACGGGCCCATCGGACTCCCGACCATCAAGGTGTGCTTGACACTGTAGTGAGCTCTGTGGAGGGGGATAGTGGATGGATGGGTGGGGAAAGGGGGGTGAGGGTGTAGGGGGCGACACCAGCAGTTTGGCCAGAGCCTGCAAGAAAGGTTAAAAACTAATTTTTGGGGGGGAGGGGGGGGGGGAATAGTTGTATTTTTCAGAATTACTTTTAAATTGATACTCGTTACTACCTAGCCTGGCGTTTGGCATTACTAGGATAGGGAAAGGAGCAGTGGAATGGGGAAGACCAATTGTCCATGACTGAAATGTCCCCTGCTTAATCAACTAATTATTATTATTATTATTATTATCCAACCGTACATTGTTGGAAGGGAAGGTGAATGGCAGCAGAGGGAGAGGGAGACCAAGAACATCATGGTTTACAAATATTTAACAGTGGACAGGCTTGAATTATTCACAGTCTATCAGAACAGCACACCATTGGGACAAGTGGAGAACCATTGCATCCAACCCTCGACTAGAGGACGGAACTATTGAGGATGATTATTATTATCCTCATCTTTGATGCAGGCTTGTGGTAGCCTATGTAATCCACCCCCCCCTAAAAAAAAAATTTAAATAACACATTTTGCAATGCCAATGCATTGATCTTCGGGTATATATATAAGTGTAGGTACTAGTAATTTACACAAATCATTTTAATGAAGAATAAAGTAGGTAGTTAAAATGTGATGACTGATGAACAGAATTATACCCATCGTAGCTCTGCAGGGCCCGTATTCATGACGCAGTGTTAGCTTACACTCGGTGTCTTTACATACTGAGTTTTCGCCGCTAACCTAGAAATCCCCACCAAAACCAGTTTTGGCTCGCTAACACCGCATCATGAATATGGGCCCAGGAGGGAATGATAAGTTAAAGTTGCTTAGTTAGTCCAATGGTTTTGTGTTTTTGGTGTTTAAAAATAATATATATATACAGTAAAACCTCTCTGACCGACCGCCTCCACAGATCAACCACTCCCCTATATCGATAGTTTTATTTGGGTCCCAAAAATACCATTGTAACCCTATTTTAACTCCCTAAACCGACCACCTCCCTAAATGGACCTGTTATAGTTGGTCCCAAGGTCGGTCGATTTAGAGAGGTTTTACTGTATTTTGATATATTTTGTTAATTATATTCTACCCTACTTTGGTTGGAAGTAACTGTTATTTTAAATGTCTTACTTCAAGTTTGGTTTAACGGGGTTATACTGTAGTTAGTTTCTGCCTCATAACATTTACCGCATATTTCACTTCCTGTACTGACCCCTGAACCAGCCTGTGCGCCGACTTGGGCCATGTTGACCTATGACCTTTAGCTCTGGTGATATTCCCAACCGCTCTTCAAACTGTAACTACGGACAGCTTTGTCTTTTGGGGTGTTTTCCCTTTCTCGGCCTCTCGCCTCGGTCTGCGCATGTTCCAGGGGTTGGCTACACATGTACATATACTGGTTGTTTATTGGGGTTGTGCATCCTAGTAACATGTAGGTTCACATCAGGGTCGGTACTGACTTGTGACTGTGTGTACTCTTGGCAACTTTATAGTGATGTCCCACTGGGATACCATGCCACCATCACCATAATTTCATATCCGACTCTTGTCACCTTATCCTGATACTGAGCGAGCCAGTCCTTGCGAGTGGCGTGTTGCGCCCTGCGCAGGGTACTGGCGGGGTGCAAATCAGTGTGAGAGTCAGTGCAAGAGTTAGTACAAGAGTCAGTATAAGAGTCAGTGCAAGAGTTAGTACAGGAGTCAGTATAAGAGTCAGTGCAAGAGGTAGTACAAGAGTCAGTGGGAGCGTCAGTGTGACTCAATGTGATCGTCAGTGCGAGAGTCAATGATCGTCAGTGCGAGAGTCAATGTGGTTCAGTGTGAGAGTCAGTGAGAGAGTCAGTGAGAGAGTCATTGCAACAGTTAGTACAAGAGTCAGTATAAGAGTCAATACAAGAGTCAGTATACGAGTCAATACAAGAGTCAACATGACAGTTAGTGTTAGAGTTAGTGCGAGAGTCAGTACAAGAGTCAGTGTAAGAGTTAGTACATGAGTCAGTATGAGAGTCGGTCTGAAAGTCAAGATAAGAGTCAGTGTGTGAGTTAGTGTGAGTCAGTGAGTCAGTGCAAGAGTCAGTGCAAGAGTCAGGACACGAGTCAGTGTGAGAGTCAATGTGAGAGTCAGCGTGAGAGTCAGTGTGAGAGTCAGTGTGAGAGTCGGTGCGTGACTGACTGATCTGAGAAATTCAATAGCACACGAGGGCGTGGACAAACAGATCATCACCTCACTCTCACAACACTCAACTTGAAAGTGTAAAGAACAAATACCATCCACCCACTCACTCCCACACCCACACCCACACCCTCCACCCACACCCTCCATCCACACTCTCCACCCACACCCACACCCACATCCACACCCACACCCTCCACCCAAACCCACACCCACACCCAAACCCATACCCATACCCCACAACCACACCTATACCCACACCCAAACCCACACCCCACACCCACACCCACACTCCACACCCCACACCCCACACCCCACACCCCACACCCCACACCCCACACCCCACACCCATACCCACATCCTCTACCTCCACCTCCACCCGCCCACATCCCCTTGCGTGAGCATGCGCAATGAAGCAGCAGTCCGGTGCCATGATTAGCGCATGCTCGGGGTCAGCATGAAGTATTCATGGACGCCCAATTAACATGGCTCAAATTTCCGACAAGTCTGGTGTGTCGGCTTCGATCTGGGCTCGGAGTAATGAGGCCAAATGTGAGCTGTTGTCGAGTTATTGCTAGTTGTAAATAACAGTCGGGGATAAATAATTCCCGCTTCCGGTAACATTTCAATTGAGTGCCCTAAATAATTGTTTGGGCCGTAATTAATTAGGTTGACATGACTTCCAGTTCTTTCCCCGATAATATTAGTTTAAATCTGACCCTATTACATGATAAGAGTTCATTGCTAATATGTTCTGAATGGATTTAACTGGTGGTTTGGGTGGTGGGTGGATGTAATGTAGGGTAAAGTAATAAAGACAGTTGTAGCACAGAGCTCAAAGTGTCCGTATTACAGGGTGTACCGGGAAGTTGTGTAGTTAATTTTTATTTGCGGAAATATTTATTCCTCTGAACAAAGTTCTTTTTTTTTGTCACCGCTGAGGCTGAGTCTTTATGTCACTGTTCACAGTGGTTTTTAAGGTATGGTATAATACAAATAATAAATATGAATGTAATGGTTTCTCATGTGTAGCCTTAGTGGTGGTACACAAGGTTATAGCCGGTACACAACATGATCTGGTTAGCGATGGGTTTGAAGCTTCACATATTTTTTAAGTTGCATGGTCCCATAAAAGGATACAATTTTCTAAGCCAAAAGACTGATTGAGATTTTATCCTACTATCAAGCGTAGATACTGGTGCACTTATCAAGCATGTAGTGTTGCACAAAAGGGCGTGCTCAGACAATTCGTATAGAACCTATTAGTGCTGAAGCGTATGGTATCAAATATATATATATATATTGTTTGTTTTCACTTCAAAGATCTACAAAGTTTAAGAGTTATTTCAATCTAGAATAAAGTAGATTATAACAATCAATCTAACATATTTATCTAAAGAATGGTCAGAAACTTGAAACCATCTGACTATGGAACTTTAACCAAATTGCTTCCCTAGATTTGCCCCCAATAGCCGATGTCTACTTTTTTTGTTGGCGGGGGGGGGGGGGGGGGGGTGTTCGTTAAACAAACAAACAAAAGCTTCCCTTAGATTTGCCCCCAATAGCCGATGTCTAATTTTTTCTGTTGGGGGTGGGGGGGGGGGGGGGGGGTTCGTTAAACAAACGAAAAAAAGCTTCCCTAGATTTTCCCCAATAGCCGATGTCTTATTTTTTTCTGCTGGGGGGGGGGGGGGGGGGGGCGTGGGAGGGTTCATTAAACAAACGAACAAAACCTTCCCTTGATTTTCCCCCAATAGCCTATGTCTACTTTTTGTGTTGGGTGTGTGTGTGGGGGGGGGGGGTCGTTCAACAAACGAACAAAAGCTTCCCTAGATCTGATCCTACATATCCAACAACAGACACTGGTGCATTTATTGATATATAATGAATAACTATAATATATACCATGTAATATGATAGACATGTTATATGATATATATATGATAGATGCACGTGACTTTACAGATATGATGACATATAGAATAAATTGAATGTATATTATATATAGTTATATTATGTATAATATATCATATATAATATATAATAGCTTTAATATACGATTATTCGCATTATTCACATTATCACATCACCGGGCGCGGTGGTTGAATCGGTAGATCGCAGGCTTCCCGTACGGAAGGTCGGGAGTTCGATTCCCGGTCGAGTCAAACCAATGACTTACAAAATTGGTACTTCTCACTTCCTGGCCTGGTGCTCAGCATTAATAGGATAGGACAAAGACTCATTAGCTGGTCCTGGTGGCCTGGTATCCCAGTGGGGCAGCACTGTATGGTTGCCATGAACGCGCCCTGTCACAAAGTCGGTACCCGTCCTGATATGACCGTAGATGTTGCTAGGATGTAAAACTCCAAAACCTACCAACGAACCATCATTCACATTATTCACACTATTCACAATGTTTTTAGATTGTTCACATTAAACAATACATATCTAATATATTATAATTACATACACCACTGCTCTTTCCGCCCTTTTCCATAACCCGCGTCCTGATATGACCTTAGATGTTGCCAGAACGTAAAACTCAAATAACCCAACAACCTTTTCCGTAGCCCCAACCTCACCAAGTCCATAGCCAGACACCGTGTAGAGATGAGCTGTGGAATGCTCATAGTCGGGTTGGGTTCTTGGCAATGTTACATTATCACAAAGCTGCGCATGCTCCTCAGCTTAAAGCTGCATAGTCCAATGAAATATCAAATTTTCAAAACCAAATCAATTATCTAAATTTGATTTTACATATCTACCTTAGATACTGATGCACTTATTAAGCATTTGTTTCTGCGTAGAAGGCAATACTGAGTCAATTTAACAGAACATGTTACTGCAGAAGTCTGTGGTGTCAGAATTTTGGCAAAGCTTGCCAAAGCAAATTTTCCATGTTTGCACTCAAAATATCTCAACAGTTTACCATTTAAAATAAAAGTAACTTTGAACTAATGTAAAGTAGATACTAGTGATGGCTCTAATATATTTATCTCAGAAAAAAAAAATATAAATTAAAAACCATCGGACTATGCAACGTTAAGCTCTAACTGGGGTTTGACATGGAACCCTCCGAGAGCGTCGTGAGGTGAAATGGTGTAATTGATGCTTGGAATCCTTAATTGCACATTGATGGCTGTAAGGTCGGCATGGCAACGGGGGTTTATGTACCCAACCCTCCAGGCGTTAAGATAAGGCAAGACACCCGGATCTGGGTGGGTGGTTGAGTGGTTGGGTGGTTGATTGGGTGGGTGGGTGGTTGATTGGGTGGGTGGTTGGTTGCTGAGTTGATTGGATGGTTGGTTCGGTGTTTGGGTGAGTGTTTGGGTGCTTGGGTGGGTGCTTGGGTGGTTGAATGATTGGGTTGTTGGGTGGGTTGTTGGGTGGGTAGTTTGGTTTGGTTGGTGATTGGATGGGTGGTTGGGTGATTGGGTGGGTAATTGGGTCAGTGTGTTGGGTGATTGTGTGGGTGGGTGGATGGTTCAGTGGGTGGTTGGGTGAGTGGTTCAGTGGGTGGGTGGATAGGTAGTTAGGTGGTTTGTAGTAGGGTGGTTACGTTGTTGGGTGATTGGTTGAGTAGGTAGTTTGGTTGATGATTGGGTGGGTGGTTGGGTGAGTGGTTCAGTGGATAGGTAGTTAGGTGGTTTGTAGTTGGGTGGTTATGTTGTTGGGTGATTGGTTGAGTAGGTAGTTTGGTTGATGATTGGGTGGGTGAGTGGGTGATTCGGTGGGTGGGTGGTTGAGTGGATGGGTAGCTGGTTATGTGGGTGGGTGGATAGGTAGTTAGGTAGTTAGGTGGTTTGTGGTTTGCTTAACACGTAGGTAAATCCACACACACCTGTCTGCAGTGTACTAAGCACCGACCTATGTTGCACCGTTTTGACATTGACATCCCCCACCTCCTCCCACACCGCTGTCTCCTACTCACTCCCACCATCACCAACAGTGGTGTTCTCTGTGGCGCAGTGGTTAGAGTGTCTGCCTTTTTCTAGGTTGCACTCTTAATCTGAAGGTTGGTGGTTCGATTCCCCATGCCACCCAACTCTGCCAATTTGGATTTCCACCACTGTGTTTAACTTACAGCATCATCAAAGGCCAGTTGCTCTCATACCATGTCTATGTGGTGTTGGAGGTTAAAAATCCCTTGGGTCGGTAAAAGTGTAGGCTGGGGCTTTCTCTTGACAAACTGTATAATGGTGAAAACAAGTCTATTCAGACTTATCCATGATAAGCAGTATAAATCTTCAAGAAAAAAACAAACAAAAAACCCGCCGCCCCCCAACACACACAATCTGTTCCACACACTCAACCCTTTGCTCAGATGGGTCGTGATCCTTCCAACGATTTAATAGGATTCAAGTGCGCTTCGGGATTAACGATTGGAGACACTAGCCGTTCTTGTCTGCCCGGCGACGTCTACCCCCCCCCCCCACCACCACCACCACCACCCTCCCCACCTCAACCCACACACACACCCACACGCACACCCACACCCAAACACCCACCCCAAACCCAACCCCAAACCTAGCCTCCACCCCACCCTCCCGACCAAAGCCCCCACTCCACCCACACCCCAACTCCACGGCAACCCCAACCTTCACCTCCACCCACACCTAACCCACACCCCCAACTCCCACTCCAAACCCCACCCACACCCACACCTACACCTCTGCCCCCACCCCATCCTCCCTACCCCAACCCCCACCCCCACCTCACCCAACCCCCAACCTCACCCCACGGCACCTCACCCCCTAGCTACCTCACCCCACCCTCACCCCCACCCCACCCTACCCCCTCTGCCCCTTCCTCCTCCACCCCCACCTATGAAATGTCCGCATGTTTGTTTTAGAGGGGACGGGGGGGGGGGGGGGGCGATAATCCGGCCGTGGCAATATGTGACTTACGGCTATGTGGATAAAAGATGACTATTTTGCAAATACACTCGAAGTAGTCTCTGGTACAGACCACATATTTGACAAAAACCCTTTTCAATTTCAGCTGCGCGTTGAAATGTTATTGAAAATCTCACGTGTTAGGGAGGATATACACAAAAGGAACATTGAGAGAATTTCTTCTCCCCACTCCCCCACCCCGCCATATCTCAATTTAAATGTGAAAGGATGTCTGTGAAACATGGACATATATGATTCGGTTTATGGCTTCAGCTGTCAGTGAAATACAATTAGAACGTACATTTGATGAAATTACGAGGACATTATAATCATTGTAAATTTTATTTCATGCAGCGCAATAATGTATTAAGAGTGCATACACATGTTGGCTTTTCGTTTCTTTTATTATTTTGGCTATGTTTATGGCCATGATAAATTTGATGGTCCCTTGTGGGGGAATGGCATAAAGTCTTTTGCTTAGTGCCCAGCTTTGATCATTTTGTTCTTCACGAATATGTTATCACGACTTAAACAAATAACATGCACAGTTCACAATAAGTTGTTCTCCTTCCGAACCCACAATCCACAGTTTTTAGTGTTACAGCATTCGGGTTACAGCCTTATTGTTACAGTATTAGTGTTACAGTATTCATGTTGCACTAGTAGTGGTACAGTGTTAGTGTTACACTATTTGTGTTACAGTATTAGTGGTACAATATCACTGTTATAGTATTAGTGTTACAACATTTGTGTTACACTATTATTGTTACAGTATTAGTGTTACATCATTAGTGTCACCACATTAGTGTTACATTATTAGTGTTACAGCATTAGTGTTACAATATTAGTGTTAAAGTATTAGTGTTACAGTATTTGTGTTACAGTATCAGTGTTACAGTATTAGTGGGACAGTAGTTGTGTTACAATATCAGTGTTCTAGTATTAGTGTTACAGCATTAGCATTACTCTATTAGTGTTACAGTATTAGTGTTATAATATTCGTTTTACAGCATTAGCATTACAACATTAGGGTTATAGTATTAGTGTTACAGTATTCATGTTGCACTATTATTGGTACAGTATTAGTGTTACAATATCAGTATTTCAATATTGGTGTTATATCTTTATTGTAACAGCATTAGCGTTACAGTATTAGTGTTACACTATTAGTGTTACAATATCAGTGTTATACCATTAGAGTTACCTCATTAGCGTTACATCATTAGTGTTACAGTAGTAGTGTTACAGTATTCATGTTACACTATTAGTGTTACAGTATTAGTGTTACAGTATTAGTGTTACAGTATCAGTGTTATAGTATTAGTTTTACAGCAATAACATTACATCATTAGTGTTATAGTATTAGTGTTACAGTATTCATGTTACACTATTAGTGCTACAGTATTAGTGTTACAGTATTAGTGGTATAGCATTAGTCTTACATCATTAGTGTTATAGTATTAGTGTTACAGTATTAGTGTTACAATATCCATGTTATAATATTAATGTTACAGCATTAGCATTACAGCATTAGCAATACAGCATTAATGTTACAGTATTAGTGTTACATTATTAGTGTTACAGTATTACCCACACACCAACACAGACCAGACAGTCCTACCAATTCTTATTATTAGAGGATTATTTCTTTATGGTTTTACCATTTAGGGAGATGAAAACTTGAATAATCATGGATAAGCATTAACCATAAATACTCTAGCACATTTGATTTCCAACAAAGACTAATGATAGAAAGTACATATTAAAATAGAACCCAAAAGCAGGAATTACAATTAAAGTTGCATAGCCCAATGAAAGCATTAAATTTTCAAAAGCAAAACCGTTATCTAGATTTGAACTTACATAGCCAACTTAGACACTGGTGCAGTTATTAAGCATTTGGTGCTACATAGACAGGCGTACTAAGATAATTTAATAGTATCTGTTAGTGCTGAAGCATATGGAATCGGAGTTTTGGCAAACATGCCATAATTAATTTAGCATGTTTTTCACTTCAAATAGCTCATAAGTTAGTCATGCTAAAGCAAAGTTACTTCAAACTAATGTAAGGTAGATTATAACAATCAACCTAATGTATTTATTTCAGAAAATGACAGAAACTCAAAACATCGGACTATGCAACTTTAATTACTAGCAGAATAATTTCATAATTAATACATGTAATATGCGTATTACATGCTATGCAATAGATCTTCGTTGTTGTTAGTAAAACAGTTTATTGATCAAAACATTCATTTTTTCAGCGCCGAGGCATTGGTCTTCCGGCGGTTTACATTAATTGTAAATAGGTAGATCAGTAGATACTTAGGTAGGGTCTAGAACCACTTAGGTAGTGTCTAGAGACACTGCTCTTCTCAGCAGCTCCTGGTATGACCTTAGATGTTGCTAGAACGTAAAACCCCCAACTAATAAACAAGTTTTTCTCAGCTACCCTCGATGGCGGTGGTGCTGTGAGTGCAGTCTCTCATGTGCGTTGTGGTACACCCATATACAGTATAACCCCGTTTAACCAAACTTGAAGGGACCCTAGAAATTTGTTTCGATTATCCGATCATTGGTTTAAGCTTTGGCTTTGACTTTGACTTTGACTTGGTTTTGGCAAAAACGTGGGTGCATTATGAATGTAATATACAATGTATGTGGACACTTTGATTATTGTTTTTAATGTATATACAGTATAACCCCGTTAAAGTAAGCTAAGCTTGGTTAAACCAAACGATGGTTAATCCAAACATTTTTCGGCGGCTCGGAAAAATACTACCATTTATCATATAAAAAAGTTTCAGATGACATTATAACCACACAAAAGTTTGGTTTAACCGTACTGGAAGTGGCCTCTGGCCCGATAATTGTGTTTGGATTAACCGATACTTTGGATTAAACGACTTTGGTTTAACCGACTTTTTTATATGATAAATGGTGGTAGTATTTTGCCGGGCCTCTGAAAAAAGTTTGGATTAACAGATCGTTTGGTTTAACCGAGCTTGGTTTAACGGAGTTGTACTGTAGAATGGTGCCCGGCTTGTGTTGGCATATAGGGGGGCGTTTACCATGCCTGGATAGACAAAGAAGACCTGTAAGCGGGCATCCCCCGTGTTATGGGGGCCGGCATGTATTGGGAGGCAGCCTTTTGATGGTTGACAGCAATGGGGGATGGGTAGATGTAGTATATACGGGCAGGTAGGGACCATTGGTTGGTTGCTTGTTGGAGTTTTACGTCCTGGCAACATCTAGGGTCATATCTGGCTAGGTATCGACTTGTGACAGCGTGCACTCATGGCGACTTTATAGTGCTGCCCCACTGGGAAATCAGGCTGCCAGCACCATGACCCAATATCCCCCTCAGTCACATTATCCTGACACTGAGCAAACCAGTCCTTGCCTAAAGCTGAGATTCCTTACACTCGGTATGCTGTATGCGGTATGCAAATGCGAATGTGGCAAAAAATTTAAACGCCTTGAAGTCAATGGGCTACAACCCTTACATGCGGTATGCGAATGCGAATGCGAATGCGTTTTTCCGATCGGTCCATGTAGCGATCGGTGCGGCATGCGGCATGCGGCATGCGGCATGCGGCATGCGGCATGCGGCAAGTGGGGTGCGAATAGAAACCTGAGTCTGATGTGTCCATTAGTTTAACACTAGGAGAGGCGACTGAGCATTACGGAATGGACACCCACAAGGGTGCAGAGGGGAAACATATGGTAGTGGTGGTGGTTGGGTTACGGGTTCGTAAAAATGGTACCATAGCCACATAAATATGAATACTTATCTATAATTTGGTAATTATAAAGGTAGGAACCTCCATGTGACGTACCAAGAGTTACATAGATATAAATGCCATATTAGGCCATATACAGTGCAGTATGGAGTATACTTGTTTATTTATATTTTTTAAATATAGCCAGTCGTGTGCTGCATGCTGCATGCCACATGCCGCATACCGCATAGAAGGAATCTTCCCATTCGCATGCCGCATGCCGCATGCCATATACCGCCTAGAAGGAATCTCAGCTTAATTCTATTAATGCCGAGCGCCAGGCTAGGAAGGGACAAGTATCAATTTTAAAGTCATTCGTTTGACTCGACCTGGAACCGAACTCACATTTGGCGTGTAAACGCGACTCTGAGGCATTTTAGGGCTGAATCGCTTCATATGAAACGGTTCATCAATACCACCTTGCGAGGTAGTATAGATGAAGCGATTCAGCTGGTTCCCGGCAGTGTTAGGGCCCGATTAGGCCGAAATCTAGTGAATGCGATCATATTTAACAGAATTTCATACTCAAATAATGAAATTTAATTAAATTAACCTTAAATTCCAAGCGATATTAACGTAGCAGCTTCATCTGAGTCGAATCGACGAGTGTAAACTAAACACCTAGCAGTGCTCGCCGGCTACAGGCGCACCACAGGCTGCTGGTTCCCGGCACCAAAACACTTTTTAAACTCTGTCAGTGTAAACTCACCTCAAAAACGCCTCATATAAATCGCCTTGTCTAGATCGTTTCACAATTCCCCGTGTAAACACGGCTTATGGTTAAGTTCTACTGAATGTCTTTGTTGGATTGGTGTATTTATGGTTTATGATTATCCAAGTTTATAATTATCCATGATTATTTATGTTTTCACCTCCCTAAATAATGGACCAGACTAGGTGGCCGAATGAGCAAAGTGTCCGTCTCCTGTTTTGGGAGATCGGGAGATCCGAACCCACGAGTTTGTGGGTTCGAATCCTGGTCGAGTCAAACCAATGACGTAAAAATTTTTACTTGTCGCTTCCTAGCCTGGTGGTCGGCATTATTAGGATAGGGCAAGGACTGGTTGGCTCAGTGTCAGGATAATGTGACTGAGTGGAATATCAGCTCATGGTGCTGGTAGCCTGGTTTCCCAGTGGGGCAGCACTATAAAGTCGCCATGAGTGTGCACTGTCAGAAGTCGGTACCCGTCCTGATATGACCTTAGATGTTGCTAGGACGTAAAACAACAAACAAACCTAAATAATGCTCTCATAAAAAGAATATGCTAATATCTAAGTTGGATATGTTGACTCAAATAAAAGTGTTTTGGTTTTGAGAATAGTATAATTATTGGACTAATGCCAGGTACACACCTACCATTTATCCGCACCCACCTACCGTTTACGATCTAAAACTGCCCAAAAGTCGGTAGGTGTGCGATACCCTAGCACATCTACCGATTGCGATTCGCGACTTAAAACTCAGTTTCAGGGCTGAAACTGCTTGCTTGCGATTACGATTCGCGATTCAAAAAATGAATCGGCCCGTTTTCAGTCATAAAGTCATCACGAGTTTTAGTGCGCGAATCCTATACGGTAGGTTTGTACTTGGCATAACGCTGGTATATAAGTTGGATATGTCAGGTCAAATCTATATAAAAGTGCTTTGGTTTCTATAAATATTATGTTATCGAACTAAAGGCTAAAACCCCTAATGAATAATAAGACTAAAACCCCTCGAATAATAAGAATACGGTAATATCTATGTTGGATATGTCAACTCAAATCTAGATAAAAGTGTTTTGGTTTTGAGAATATTATATTCATCGGACTAACGCTGATATATAAGTTGCATATGTCGGCTCAAATCTAGATAAAAGTACTTTGGTTACGAAAATATTTTGCCTTCTTCTGGCTATGCATCATATATATATATATATATATATATATATATATATATATGCCGTGCTCGTCTTGTGTGACTTTACCCCATACACGGCAAGTCCACCCAGTCTTACCTCATAGACCCCGCCCTTCCCTGGCGGAGACGCCGCCAGGGCTTTGTCTCCAAAATCGCCATTGCTCGGTCTAGCCACAGCTTAACTTGTCATTAGCATCAATTAATAGTAGCCGCGCTAATGAGGCAGTGTCAGAGCAAAACAAGACACGGAGCGAGACTATTAGCCGAGGGACTCCGCCGTGTGTAATAGGCGCGATAATCTGCTACGCCCCCCTTGTTGAATTTGAATAAAGTCGGGGGTTAATTTGGTTTACATTGATCCTCGAACAATGAGGGTTCCCTAGAAACAGCAGAGCAGCTGCCCCGGTTGTCCACCTGGCGAAAAAACCTTTCATCATTTCCTCTCTCTTTTTTCACTCGCTTTTCTCCGGCTCCCCTCGTCTCCTCTCTTTCCCCCCTACTCTCCCTTCCCCGACTCTTCCTCTCCCCCTTTCCACTCCTCTCCCCTCTCCCGCTCTCCCCCTCTCCCCCTATCATATTTCACCCCCCACTCCCTCTCTCCCTTCCCCCTCTCTCCTCTCTCCTCTCTCCTGTCTCCTCTTTCCTCTCTCCTCTCTCCTCTATTCCCTCTTCCCTCTCTTCACTCTCTTCCCTCTCTTCCCTCTCTTCCCTCTCTTCCCTCTCTTCCCTCTCTTCCCTCTCTTCCCTCTCTTCCCTCTCTTCCCTCTCTTCCCTCTGTCCGCTCTCTCCGCTTTCCTCTCTCCTCTCTCCTCCTCTACCCTCCTCACCCCTCCACTACCCTCCTCTGTTCTCCTTTCCTCCCCTCCTCCTCCTCTCTCCCTCTCCCCCCCCCCCCACCCCTCCCCCTCCCCTCCCGCTCCTCTCCCTCTCGTCCCTCTCTCCGCTCTCTCCCCTCTCTCCCCTCTCTCCTCTCTCTCCTCTCTCTCCTCTCTCTCCTCTCTCTCCTCTCTCTCCTCTACCCTCCTCTCCTCATTCTCCTCTTCCCACCGCTACTCTATCCTAGTCTTCCGCTGCCTTCGTCTCCCCTCCCCTTCTTCTCCTCCATCCCCTCGTCTACCCCCCGCCCCCCCTCCCCTCCCTCCTCTACCCACACACTTCCCCTCCCCTCCCCTCCCCTCCTCTCCCTCACCACCAACCCAGATTGACACACACGTTGACACGCACTTTCACACCTACGTACGTGCAACCCCGCCTACCACCTGTGCCAGCCACACAACTGACTACTACTGTAAACCACCGATAAATGGTTTATGCTTTCAAATCTATTTTCGTATTTAGCAAAACTTAAACAGAATTCCCCGTGTTCTGTCAGTAAGCATACCACAAGAACATACATGGGAAGCTGGGAGGAATTTCCCTTTTCCAAAGTCTGGTGTATTATCTGTTGTTCCAGAGAATAGGTGGCAATAAAAGGCATGCACCACCTTTACCTATAAATTGACCCCTCTCCCCAATTCTTTTGTTGTTGTTTCCCATCCTAATATGACCTTAGATGTTGCCAAGACGTACAACTCCAACAACCAACCAACCTTATTTTTGTTTTGTATTTTGTTACATTCATTTAGTAACCATCACAGACAATTCGTCTTCCTCATTCCACTGCTCCTTTTACTATCTTACTAATGCTGAGCACCAGGCTAGGTAGCAACAAGTATAATCTTTTAAAATCATTGCTTTGACTCGGTCATGGTTTGATCCCGATGTCTGAATCCCAATACATGCCACATGAGAAGTGGGCGCTCAACTACTTGAACCATCCTCTCTGGTTTCAGACTCCTACATCACCCCGAGAAAGCCTTATCACACATTCTCATCAGTCATACCACCGCAACAATTAGGTCAAATATAAGAAAATTTTGTGATCGTCCCTGCCCGTGCCTGAAGGATCCCCCGCCCCTGATTTTGTTTGAACTGTTAAAAATGCGTCAGGCTAGCAGCAGTTCAACTTTTGTATCAATTTTTAAGTCAGTGGTTTGACTTGGCCATGGTTCGAACCCAGGAGTTTGAATCAAACGACCTAGTGCAGCAAATACTATCGGGACTTCATGTGCAGATCTGAGCCCGCCTCTCTACTGCCTTCATTGCCTCATCATTTTTACTTTAATTAAAGCTGCATAGCCCATTGAAAACAGCAAGTTCTCAAAAGCAAATCAATTATCCACATTTGATTCTACATATCTAACTTAGAAACTGGAATAGGAGAGGGGGAGAGGGGGGAGGGTGAACGGGATTCGGAGGTTCAACTAATTCGGCCATCGCGTATGGTTCCATGTTATGTCTACGTCAAAAATATAAATAAAAACCGCCCATCCAACCCTGATTTTTATTTCAAAAGAATGATCACCAATTGTTGTTGTTGTTGTTGCCTTATGGACATTTTCTAGGAATCTGATAGCAGCTAGCTATGGATTTTGGGAGGAGAATCTATGCTTTCATTGGCATTTGTTTCTTGGCTATGTACAGTTCTCTGCATTGCAGTGGACACGTCTATGGTATCAACATTTTCCTTGCTGGACTTATTCTTGAAGCAGGGAGTGATGTCGTTGACATCATAGGTTATATAAAAACTGCAGAACCTTTCTTGGTTGTGGCAGATCCATGAAAATAACTAAGCAGATAAAGGATGGACGAATACGTTGAGTTCCTGCCTCCCGTGTGGCAGGTCGTGGATTTGAACACCAGCCGAGTCAAAGCAATGACTTCCAAGAGTTATACTTGTTGCTACCTAGCCTGGGTCCTGCGGGGGGGATAGGGAAAAGAGTAGCGGAATGATTAAGACTAAAGCCGTGTTCACACGGGCAATGTAAATCGATTCGTAGAAAGCGACTTGCCTAGTTCACCTCACATTTCTCGTGTGAACGGGCGTCTGAGGTGGATTAGGGCTGAATCGATTCACGTGATGCGGATACTGTAAACCACCTAGCGAGGTAGTTTACCTGAGGCGATTTCTGTGAATCGATTTATTTTGTCCGTGTGGACGCACTGAGGCGGATTAAGCACCTCACACGCATGCGCAGACGATACCTTAGTGTGTTTACTTTCCGGTCGATCAAAAGCGCATATTATATAATTTAGTCTATTAAACCGCTAGCTGTGCACAGATATTTTTTTCATCATTTATTTTTAGGGTTTCATTGCCCAGCAGAAGTTTTGACCATTCCAAACCAATACGATTCATTAAATACATATCTAGGTCGAATCCACTCTCTCGTGGTGGCGCTGGTCAGACTGGACTTGCTCATGCACAGATATCGACTTCCGGCCCAAGTAGTGCTCGTGTGAACGGGCGGCTAATTCGACTCACCTGATTCGATTTGTCTAATTCGCTTCACATTTTGCCTGTGTGAACACGGCTTTAGTGTATGCAGTTGAAATTTCCCATGGTTAATCAACAAATTTAACTAAATAATATTACTTATTGGGAATGAATTTCCTGTCATCATCATCATGCTGTCGGTCGCAATGCGACAAAGACTGCTTTCATGACTTGACTGCCGCTCTCCATTTAGCTCTCTGCTGTGAGAGTGATGTCCATGAGTCGGTCACATTTCATGAAAGCTGCCTGCAAAAGTGTTGAAGTGCTACTGGCTTTTGCAAGTTACCAGCGGCACTCTCTCGGGGAGGAAATAGAGGTTTAACACCAGCAAGAACATGTCCAGACAGGCGCAAAACTATTTGTCTCTGCAGTGGCTGGTCGGGAGATGTTGGGAGTTCCATACATCCAGCGGCCCTTGATGCTGCCACAGTGACATGGTTTTCTGTTCAGGGTTTGCTCCCTTAGCCTTCGGTTCTGTAAAGAACCTGTACCACAAGGCAGTGGTTTACAACTCTGCAAGGCAGGGGCGTCAAACTCCCTGAGGTATTGCAATACCTGCAAACAAAATTTCCTGTATGTATCCCATAATTCCCATCCATAACCACATACCCCTCCATGACACATACGCGTATACACACTGTCATATAGTTTAGTTGTCTGGTGCATCCATTTTTACATAATATGATCGTCAATGTGCTAATTTATCTTTGAACTAGTCAAACCAAGAACATGTGTACTTGTCATTCAGTAGGCGTTTAATTAAAGCAGCACCATATGCGTTTAAGCATCCGATTAGGGTGCTTTGTAGTGCTGGCATCAAAGTGTTTGTAGGCCTACAAATGACACATATTGAATTTCCATTAAATGCGCGGGGCATTAGTGTGCAATGGACACTTAATGGCCCTGTCACACTACGACGTAATAACGTCAGCGTAGGGAGAACGTGAAGAATGTTGAACTTCTCGGCATAGTATGCAAATTTGGGCACAAGTTGAACGTGGATGCAGCATAGTGGACGAGAGCGTAACGTCGGTAAAGCGTAGTGATACCCTCATTCAACGAGAGAGGACAATGTCACTACGCTCACAGAATGTTATGAACGTTATTCCATCGCCAGAAGAACGTTATGTGACGTTAGCTACGTCATGAGATGTTGAACGTACGGTGAGTGCACATTCTCCTGACATTCTCCTGACGTTCTCCTGACGTTCTCCTGACGTTCCCATTACGCCACGTGGCCATTTGCACTCGGTTTAATGTGGGTCAACGTAGTGGAACGTAGTTGAACGTAGTGAGCAGCGTTGGAATAACGTCTGTTTAACGTCATTGACGTTCACTGAACGTGTACAGAACGTACGGCGAACGTAAACCCTTACGTTCGAGCTACATCGAAAGTTTTGAACATGTCCAAAACCTTGATGTAACTCGACGTAACACGACATAATGTGACTTAGCTCGACATCATTCTAACGTCATTCTGACGTCATCATGACGTAACCCAACGTAATGACGAAAAATGACCACGTTAGGCTCACGTTGGCTCGTTACGTCTTAGTGTGACAGGGGTATTACGGACATGCATACCTCGCATATGATTTGTCAAAGGAATTCTCTGACAATCAATAAAACTTTGTGTTTGGTTTTTGTTGGGTATATTAGTTGATTAAGCAGGTTAAATTTCAATCGCGGACAATTGGTCTTTGTCATTCCACTGCTCCTTGCACTATCCTAGTAGTGCCGAGCGCCAGGCTAGGTAGCGACAAGTATCAATTTTTAAGTCATTGGTTTGATTCGGCCATGGTTCAAACCCAGGAATTCGGAGGCCAGAACGGGAAGCGGACGCTCAACTCATTGGGTCATCGCATCTGGTTAATTACCTTGTATTATTTATATTATTATGCTTCAGTAATATAAACAGATACACCACAAACTCATACCACACCACATCACTGGACGCGGTGACCGAATCGGTAAGCGTGCAGGTTTTCCGTGTAGAAGGTCGCAGCCGAGTCAAACCAAAGACTTACCAAATTTATACTTGTCGCTACCTAGCCTGCCACTTGGAATTACTAGGATAGTGCAAGAACTAGTTAGCTCAGTATCAGGATAATGTGACTGAGGGTGATAGCCTGGTCTCCTAGTGGGACAGCCATGTAGTCAGCATGAGTGCACACTGTCACAAGTCGGTACCCATCCTGATATGACCATAAATATAAAATCCCAATAAACAAAGCAAACAAAGATAATACAGTAATGAGTTTTGAGGGGCGAACTTTAGCCGCTCCGTTTAAATTTGCATAGTCCCATGATTTTGAGCTTCTGTAATTTTCTGAGATAAATGTATGAGGCTGATCGTTATGATCCACCTTATACTTTAATTTGAGGTAACTTTTATTTTAAATGGCCAACTTTTATTTTAAATGGCTAACTTTTGAAGTGCAAGCATGCTAACTTAATTTTGGCAAGCACGCCAAATCTCTGACACCATGAGCTTCTGTAGGAATGGCTTCTATTAAATTACCGCAGTATTCCCTTCTAAGAGGCGACAAATGTTTAAGAAGTGAACCAGTTTCTAAGTTAGATATGTAGAATCAAATGTAAGATAATTGTTTTTGTTTTGAAAATTTTATGTTTTCAACAGGCTATGCAGCTTTAACTAAAGTAAAAATGATGAGGCAATGAAGGCAGTAGAGAGGCGGGCTCACATCTGCACATGAATTCCCGATAGTATTTGCTGCACTGACAGCAGATGAACCGATGACCAAGTCAACCAGGAAAGCCTTAAATAGTTTCTATGGTGAATATAGCAAAATAAGTATAAATGCAAAATGAAGATATATCTAAATGGTAACAAACACAGTAAATTACATAGCAGGTGACAATTCACAGACAAGACTATATATAGGATCCATTTTAAATAATACTGACATAATATGTTATACAAACACAATATAGAAATATTTATCTGCATGTATCTTGTTACATCTCTATCCCAAGGAGGGCAGCAAGTCGGTACTTTTCCTGATATTACCTTAATTCTTGTTAGGACGTACAACCCCAATGAACAAAAGAAAACATAACAAAATATCACTCTCAACCTTATTTTATTTATCTTCTCCCTCTTTCTGCTACTGGGCGCGGTGGCCGAATCGGTAGAGCACAGGCCTCCCGTGCGGAAGATCGTGAGTTCGCGAGTTCGGTTCACAGTCGAGCCAAACCAATGACTTATAGATTGATACTTGTCGCTTCCTAGCCTGGTGCTCAGCATTATTAGGATAGGGCAAGGGCTGGTTAGCTCGGTGTGACTGAGTGGCATATCGGATCATCTGACTGAGTGGGATATCGGATCATGGTGCCAGCTGCCTTATTTCCCAGTTGGGCAGCACTATAAAATCGCCATGAGTGTGTACTGTGACAAGTCAGTACCCATCCTGATATGACCTTAGATGTTGCTAGGACGTAAAACAACAAACAAACAAACTCTTTCTGTTAATGGCGAATGCAGGCAATCTCTACAACACCGAAACTGGTGTAGCTGGTAGTTTGGTGAAACAGTCCCATCGAACAGTTAGCAGAACGGACCGCTGGGTACAAGCCAAAAACATGACACTGGTGCCAGGCGCCGAAATCCACTTGAGAACTGCTTCAGTTAACTGAAATTAAAAGTGTACCGCTGCACGTAGGCACTAATATACATCGCCATGCTTTTAGCATGGATTAATTTAAGGGGTTGGAAATGGTGCAATCTACTAAAAAAAAATCATTGTATGACCTTAGCTAGTGGCAAGAAGTAAAACCCAATAAACAACCTCAGCCACTACAAACACCATACTAATACTAGCTACCCAACTATGTTTACCCACATGTACTATAAAGTCACCATGTGTGAACACTGTCACAAGTCTGTGTCCATCCTGATATTACCTTGGGTGTTGCTAGGAAATAAAACAACAGGGTATTTGTACTCCTTCCCTCCTTGTCTTACCCCCCCCCCCCCTCCTCACTCAATTACTTACCTCAGCTATACCGTAATACCAGCAAACGTCATGCGAGAGGTTGTATGTGGGGGGGGGCGATGGGTGGGGGGGTTGTATGTTTTTACAAATGTAACACAAGAAAAGAAAACGGGTGAAACGGTTGCATTCCTGTGGACATCTGGACTATAGCAACATCTGTAACTTTGTTTAATGATACCAGTTTGTTTTAGCTTGGATTTTATTATATTTTGCCTCAAATTTATGACTGACTGTAGACTTTTATTTTCTCAAACTATCCTTTGACAATTTATTGCGAGATTTTGCATTTTGTTTTAAAGTTATGGGTTAATCACAATATAGAAATATTGGCTGAATACAATTTAAGCATTTCTTGCTATGAATATGACTTTTGCTTCTGATACAGTGTAAAATGACCATCAATCAATCAATCAGATCATTATTTTATGTCACTACCATCAGAGGGCGGGTGGGTAGTGGAAATCCTCTATACAAATCCTTTTTTCACAGAGTATGCTGCACAATGAACTACAGTAAAACCTCAATAACCAACCACCTCCACAGACCGACCACTCCCCTATATCGGTCGCTTTATTTGGGTCCCAAATGATCCCCATACAATACCATTGTACCATTATTCTAAATCTCTAAGCTGACCACCTCGCTAAATGGACCATTTAAAGTCGGTCCCATGATTGGTCGATTTAGAGAGGTGTTACTGTATTCACAAAGTTAGTTCTTCCACTGCCGTCAGAGGGCGGATTGGTGGTGCTGGTGCTGGTGATGGTGGAAATCATCTATTGGACATTGGTTTGAAAAACGGACCGGCACATAACCGCAATGATTTGCAAACGTATTCTGTCACGTGATTAAATTTGGCGGAATGGTTGGTTGGTTAGCCACAGCAGAATTTATGGGTCAGGATGATTAAAAGGATGTCATCGTCTCGCTTTGGTGTCGGTGTGGCTGCACAATTTAACTAGCGTTGTTAAAATGTAAATGTTACTGAATCTACAACATGATTATATACAGTGAAACCTCTCTAAACCGACCGACCATGGGACTGACTTTAAGTTTAAATCGTCCATTTAGGGAGGTGGTCGGTTTAGAGAGTTAGAATAATGGTGCCATGGTATTGTATGGGGGGATCATTTGGGACCCAAATAAAGCGATCGATATGGGGGAGTTGTTGATCTGTGGAGGTAGTCGGTTAGGGAGGTTTTACTCTACTACCCATTTAGAAAAAGAAAATTATTCCACAAATCATTTGTCGCTCTCTCTCTATCTCTTTATTATCAATATCAGGATAATTTGACTAAGAAGGATATTGCATTTATAGTGTTGGTGGCAGCACTGAAAGGTTGCCATAGGTGCCCACTGTCACAAGTCGGTACCTGTCCTCATATGACACTAGATGTTGCTAGGAAGTAAAGCGCCAACAAACATAACCTATCTATTAATCTTAATCCCTGAAACGAAGTGCCATTGAGTTTGTTTGTTGTTGTTTTACGTCCTAGCAACATCTAAGGTCATATCAGGACGGGTACCGACTTGTGACAGTGCACACTCATGGTGACTTTATAGTGCTGTCCCACTGGGAAACCAGGCCGCCAGCACCATGACCTGGTATCCCACTCAGTCACATTATCCTGACACTGAGCACACCAGTCCTTGCCCTGTCCTAATAATGCCGAGCGCCTGGCTAGGAAGCAACAAGTATCAATTTTTAAGTCATTGGTTTGACTCGACCGGGGTTCGAACCCACGACCCCACAATCTACCAGTACGGGAGACGGACGCTCTAACTCATTCGGCCATCCCTTCTGGTTAGTGCCATTGAGAGAGGTGTTGGAAGTCCGGTGATACTCTTTTATCTGCATTGACTGTTATTTTACTGAGGTATTTGTGGTAAGGTTTAATCCTAGCTCGGTTTATGTTATTGTTGTTTGTTGTTATTATTTTGGGAGGGCTTACAATAGTAGTGTCTCACTTCAATGGACAACTCTGGATCCAGACTAATGTTGTTCTGGCATAACAAGTGTCCTCTCACTGGAGGGACAATCAAACGAAAAGAAAAGCTGTTTTGTCCATTGAAAAGAAATTGTCCGCCCAAGGCGGAGGTTCACCGATCAGAGTAGTCGCTGAAGACAGGTGCCACTGTATTTATAGCTGAGACTGTCTCAAAAGGTGCTAAGCAATATGGGACAAAACTTTGTCCATTGTAACGACCAACATACTATCTGCTTATGCTTTTGCTCAGGATAAACTGATTTGCTGTTTACATGGTGTTTCATAATCCCAATAGAATACATATTGATTTGAAGTAAATGTCCTTGTGTTTTCAGTGTATCCATTTCTGTGCTGTTTTGTGTCAATCGTTACAATCGGGAAAAAAAGAAGCGTTATCACCTTTTGAGACAGGCTCAGCTACAGAAGTCAGTCCCCTATTCCGTGATATACGGATACGGTCTCAAACTCCAATATCAAGTAGGATCTAGATATTCCGATTAATCTTAAAACTGGATAATCTAATGAAAGCATTAAGTTTTTCAAACAAAAATACTTACCTAGATTTAAGGCATAGATCGATCTTACTGGTATCCTTATTAAACTTATTTGTCTGCATAAATGGGTTACTAAGTCAATTTAATATCTCTATTGTTGCTACACCAAAACGAAGCTAATGTTAACTCTTTTCAGTACAAATATTTCCAAAGTTAGCCATTTATAATAAAGTTATTTCAAATAAAAAATAATGTAGATAATAGCAATCAACATGACATATTCATCTAATAATTATGGCAGAAACTCCAAACCATCGGACCAACCATTATGCTAGGTACACACCTACCGTTTACGATGCGATTTGTGCATAGGATCTCGTTGGTCGTTAGGTGGGTGTGGACCCCTAGCACACCAGACGTCCGCGATTTGCGATTACAACTCAGTTTTAGGGCTTAAAACTGAAATTGCAAGCAATTCGAAAAATGAATCGGGACGATTGCAAATCGGGAGGTGTGTGCGGTCAGTCGTATCTTAAATGGTATATGCGTGCTAGCCACCGACCGGTCGCTTTTGAGTTTTAACGAACAACCAATCGCCGGGCCGGAAAACGCTCATGTGCCTTTGTCCATACACAACTGATAAAAATGGCGGACTGGACGAGGGAGACGGAGATTGCGATGGTGGAAATTTAATTAATAAGTTGCGGCAGGCACAAGGAAATTTGCAAGGAAACAATTGAAAATCTGGCGGCAGGGTTAAATACAGTAAAATATAGTCTAATAAAGTTAGGTCAAGTAAATCGCGACTGAGAGGCTACAGGCGCAAGGAAATTGTGCATGAGAGTAAAATATAGTCTGATAAAGTTAGGTCAAGTAAATCGTGACTGAGAGGCTACAGGCATCCATAGAGAAACTCAACTCCTGCCACAGAATAATGCCAGACGGCGCTCAGGTTCACGCAAAACCCGACCCGCAGCAGGCGCAAGGAAACTGCTAGATGGCGCTGATGGTGACGTAGTTCCCGCAAAACCCACCTGGTGCGTGCACCGCAGTCGTGAATTGGCACAAGGAAAGTGCTAGATGGCGCTGATGGTGACGTAGTTCGCGCAAAACCCACCAGGTGCGTGGCTCGCAGTCGCGAATCGGAAGGTATATTTGGGCGCGTCAGTCGGTATATGTGCGCATCCCTTATCTTCAGTTTTAATCGTGATCGGGTCGCGATCGGGTCATGATCGGGTCATGATCGGGTCGCGATCGGGTCGTGATCGGGTCGCGTCAGGCGCAAAGTTTTAGTGCGCGAGTCGTAAACGGTAGGTGTGTACCTAGCATTAGACACATCAAGGTAGTGTATGTCTTTAGACCATCCCATGGTAATGTAATGCATTTCGCTATGTCATCCCAAGAAGAGATTAGAAATAGACCTTTTTTACAGGGCATGCGCAGAGAGCTGCCACTCACAATATTAGTTCTTGCCACTGCAGTCAGAAGGCAGGTTGGTAGTGGGAATCGTCTAGTATAAAAGGTTTTCCAGAAATCATGTTGTACAGTGAGCTGCTACCTCGAACATTACAGTAAAACCTCTCTAAATCGACCTACCATGGAACCAATTTTAAATGGTCCATTTAGGGAGGTGGTCGGTTTAGGGAGTTTTGTTAAATCGCTACAATGGTATTGTATGGACGATCGTTTGGGACCCAAATAAAACGATCGATATAGGGAGTGGTCGATCTGTGGAGGTGGGTCAGTTAGAGAGGTTTTACTGTAGTTCTTTGACACAGAGTAGGCCGCGATATTAGGTCTTGCCATCAGAGGGTGGATTGGTGTGGAAATCGTCTATTGCATACTTATAACAGAAAGAAGAGATAAATGGTGTGGAAAAACCTCAATTCAGATGCATGTCCCTCACTGAGAAACATTAGATCTAGTTGCATTCCTTGACTGCAACTATTTATCCATTTAAGTCATTGCTGGGTGTGTTTTTTTGTGTTTGACTAATTTCCTTCTATTCCCTTTTGTTTCCGCCGTGCTCTTTGTAATGGGGGGAAAGCCTCATTACATGCGTACCGTAGTGCCTGTGATGAACGCCCCGTGTAATTGGTTCTGTTAGTTCGATAGCGTGGAATCCCTCACCTGTCTGCTGTTTATTTTACACCCCGCAATCAAAGTGTCAACCCACGGGAGGAGATTGAAAAACGGCCGCACGCACCGACAGAGCACGGCGCTGGCCACACAGTCACCCTGCCGCTACTCCCCCCCCCCTCCCCCGCCACACACACTCCTCTCTCAGCACACACACTACCCCCACCCCACCTCACACCCATTCCCATATTCACCCCACCACTACCTACACCCACACACACATACACGTACACATACACCCACACCCACACCTACACCCACACCCACACCTACATCCTCACCGACACACACACCTACACCCACACCTACACAGACACACACACCAACACCTACACAGACACACACACCAACACCTAGACAGACACACACACCAACACCTAGACAGACACACACACCAACACCTACACAGACACACACACCAACACCTACACACACCCACACCTACAACTACACATACACCTACACCTACACCCTCACCTACACACACACCTACACCTACACCTACACCCACACCTACACCCACACCTACACAGACACACACACCAACACCAACACCTACACAGACACACACACCAACACCCCCACCTACACTCACACCCACTACTACTCCCACATTCACACCCTCACCTCGACCTTCACCCCAAACCCCACCCCACCACCACTCCCACTTTCACCCTACTCCCACCCCATCACCTATTTTCACCCCCACTCCCATCCCCACCCCCCTACTCCCATCCCCACCCCCCTACTCCCATCCCCACCCCCCACTCACCATTTCTACTCCAACACCCACTTCCATCACCCACTCTCTCCCACACCACACACCACCCCACCACACCCTCATCCCATCCCCATCCTCATCTTCACCCATACCATCCTTAAGCCTACTTCCACTCGCACTCCTGCTTCCAATCCCACTCTTACTCCAACACCCCCCCCCCCCCACACACACACACCATTTACCCTCGCCCTCGGCGCAAAGCAAAACCCACGCTTACCGTTATCCCCACGCCCACGCCCTCGCCCACGCCCACACCTACGCCTACACCCACCCCTAACCTTCGACCCTTGTGCCCATGCCCATGTCCACGCCCAAACCTTTGCCCACACCCAATCCCAATCCCAATCCCAATTCTACAACCCCACCCCCATTACCACCACCATCCTTACACACACCCCTACACATCCCCCTACACCACTGCACCTGCCTCACAACACCCTCCCGCCACCCTTATCCACTCCCATCCACCCCCATCAGCTATATACCTTCACGCGTGCGGTCATTGGCTAATTCCATGTCACGTGACCGTGCCCACCATGTGTGCCGTCGGGGCGGGCGGCGGTGCGAGGTGGGAGGGGCGGGGAGGGTCACTCTTGCGCTGACCACTGTCCGGGCAGACTCTTACACGTGTATACACAGGGATAACTAGACGACCGGATACCAGGGAGGGATTCACTGCAGGTACACAGCATGGCCACCACCCCAGGGCCACTCCAGGGGCACTCCCACTGGCACTCCCAGGGACGCTCCCAAGGGTACTCACAGGGGGTCTCCCAGGGGCACGCTCAGGGGGACTGGCCCTCCTTTCTAAGTTTCTTTGCCATGGATCGGCTCCATAGTTCCCACAAGGGGGCGCTAGCAACGATCCACAGGGGACTTTCCCAAGCTGCAGCTATCCGTGTTTAGGAGGGAGTGGGTGGGAGGGGAGGCGGAGAGGGGATTGGTGGTGGTGTGGTGGTGGGGGGGGGGGGTTATTGTGGGGAACGGGAAGAGGTGGGAAGGGGAGTTGGAGAGGGGATTGGTGGTAGGGGGTGAGGTATTGTGGGGAGGGGTAGGAAGGGGAGGCGAAGAGGGGATTGGTGGTAGGAGGGGCACTGGGGGAGGGGGAAGGGCTTGGAAGGGGAGACGGGGAGGGGATTGGTGATAGGTATGTGTTGGGGGGGGGGGGGGGGGTGTATTGTGGGTAGGCGAAGGGGTGGAAGGGATTAATGTCACCAGGTAAATCTGTAATAATAATTAATGTGCTTAACGTTGTATAAACTATAATCCATTGACTGTGAGGTTCCACCGTATTTTTAAAGAAAGATAAATACATTAGGTTGACAGATGTAGTCTACCTTACTTTAGTTTGGAGTAATTTTTATTTTAATGGTTTAGTTTTACTATATTTTATTTTTAAGTGAAAATATGCCAAAATGATTTTAGTCTGAATACATCATTACATGGCTTACTTTACCCATTTTCGAGCCTAGCACTAGCAGTGTAGTTCGGAAGGGTCAAACTGCAATTAACCTTTGCCTTTGCTGAGTGCATCAGGCCCGGTGTCGCAGTTTCAACGCCCGGTCAGTTTCAATGGCCCATATAGACTCAAACTCAAGGCATTGTCAATGGTCGTGAGCAATCTTCATACAGAAAATACAGCAAAAGTGAAATATCTCTAAAACTCCACGACCTATTAACAAATCGCTTGGTACACATATAGAAAACATCTTTACCAAAAAGACTGTATTAAATTTATAAGGTTAGGGTTCTTGATTTGTATTAATTTTGAATAAAACTAAGGTTTTGCACTGCGCGTACCGTCAAACTCAAGGCATTGTCAATGGTCGCTAGCAATCTTCATACAGAAAATAATGGAAAAGTGATATATCTCTAAAAGCACACCACCTAGAAACAAATCGCTTTGTACACTTGTAGAAAACATCTTTACCAAAAACATTATATTAAATTGATAAGGTTAGTGACGACGATGTTAGATTTTGATGCATGCGCATGAAACTGACCGGGTGCTGAAACTGACCGGGCGTTGAAACTGCGACACCGGCGTGATATGGCCAGAGATGTTGATAGGACGAACAACCCAAACAAACAATGTGCATCAGGATTTAAATTGAATATATAGAATCAAATATAACTGAATGGGTTTGGGTTATGGTGTGTTTTTCCCCGAAA
Organism: Branchipolynoe longqiensis; assembly: GCA_030323885.1. Lineage (NCBI taxonomy): Eukaryota > Metazoa > Annelida > Polychaeta > Phyllodocida > Polynoidae > Branchipolynoe > Branchipolynoe longqiensis. The sequence goes on from CM059191.1 coordinate 21,900,399, forward strand.
ATATGTTGTGTTTAGCGGATTATCACTTATGCAGCTTTAACTACCCACAATTGTTTTATGCATTGCATTGTTACATTATCAATGTGGTCTCCATTGTGTCTGTGTGTCTAATCCACCCCCCGTCTCTCTCTTTTGTCTCCCTATGCAGGCTGCTGCTGTGTTTCGAGGAGCTGCACATGGCGAGGGGCGTGTTGTCAGTGGTGACAGTGGTGACACCGCTGGAGGAGTGAACAGTGACACCCCGCGGGGCACCTGCTAAGTGCCACGCTGGAGTACCCACGTGACTGCGGCTTGATACCGGAAGTACAGTGTGATGGGTGGCGTCCGGGTGGAGCAGCAGCCATTAATATACACATACAGTCCATGCTGCCTACTGGAGGAGCAGGGAGGCGTGACTGATTCCTGCACACGCTACCCTCTTGTCTACAAATCACGCCTGGCCTGTTGTTTAGTATACTGACTGAGGACACACTGGAGCAGGGAGGAGTGTGTGATTTGACATATGAATGATTCAGTATACTGACTGAGGACACTGGGGGAGGGAGGGAGGAGTGTGTGATCTGACATAGGAATGGTTCAGTACACTGACTGAGGACACACTGGAGGAGGGAGGGAGATCTGACATGGGAATAGGCGATATGACCTCGACTTTGTCGTGCAGTCAAACGGAGTCGGTAGTTAATATGTTTCGAGTTGTGTTGCTGGCCGAGAACGGCGGAGGCGGTGGCGGTGGATATGGGATAACAATGAAGAGGGTCTTACTGCTTCTGGCGCTGTGGTGTTTGAGCTGGCCGCCAGGGGTGCGGGCACAGGGTCCACAGAAGGCAATTGTGTATCACACAAAGGAGGAACTTCCGGCCGGCAGCATGGTGGGAAATGTGACGCAGAGCGCCGGGATTACAAATGCCACCCAGCTGCGGGAGATGCAGTTCAGCCTGTCGGAGCAGAGGAACAAGAAGTGGGATCTGTTCATGGTCGACGCCACTGGCATTCTGCGAACGACAAAGACGATCGACCGTGATAAGATCTGTGCGCAGCAGGATGACTGCGCAGTCGTCCTGCGCATCATCATTCAGCCCATACGCTACTTCAGGATCATCAAGGTGACGGTGCATATTGATGATCGCAATGACAACCCGCCTGCCTTTCCGAGGCAAACGTGGAGCTTGGACCTCTCGGAGATGACCTCTCCAGACACAGGCTTCTCGCTTCCACTGGCCGAGGACTTGGACAGCACCGCGAATGGCATCTCCAAGTATCAGCTCGCCCCGAAGAACGGGCCGTTCACACTGCTTGTGCAGGACACTTCCGGTGGCGATGTGGACCTGAAGCTTGTGTTGAACCAGAAGTTGGACCGTGAGAAGGAGGACGTCTACACGATGTGGGTCACGGCTCTGGACAGAGGTCATCCACAACTGACTGGGTCCATGCTGGTCCACGTCAATGTCCTGGATGCCAACGACCACAAACCCAGGTTTGCCAATGAGACGTACATCGTCATGCTCCCTGAGAACATCCCCGTGTCGACCACCGTCCTCCAGGTTAGAGCCAACGATGAGGACATCGGACCAAACGGGAAGGTATACTACAGCTTCTCGGATAGCACTATTGAACTGTACGGCTCAGAGTTTGGCATCAACTCTGAGACCGGGGAGATATACGTCAAAGGTGAAATCGACTATGAGACCTTTGATCTGTATCATCTCACTGTCATCGCCCGAGATCGCGGTGCTAACCCCTTACCTGCATTTGCAAAGGTGGAGATTCATATTGAAGACCTGAATGATCACGTGCCCATGATAACCGTCAATACGCTGACACCGAATGGAAATGCGCAGATCTCCGAAGGATCCACAGTGGGCATGTTCGTTGCCCATGTGTCGGTGTCCGACCCAGATGGTGGGGAACTCCACTGTGAGATGGACAGCGATAAGTTTGGGCTCGTCGACATCACCAACAATGAGTACAAGGTGGTCACCAAGATCACTTTCGACCGGGAGACTCGCTCAGAGTACCACATCAACATCGTCTGTTACGACCATGGGCAGCCTCCGTTGACAAGCACCAAGCACATATCGGTGACAGTAACGGACACAAATGACCACAGCCCCGTCTTCTCCCAGCAGCGCTACCATCGGACCATCCTGGAGAATAACGATATCGGCCAGACAATCGTGCAGCTGTCGACCACGGACGAGGACCTCGGTCGGAACGCTGCCGTCATCTTCGAAGTACGTGGTGCCACTGGACAGGTCACAGTTGACCGCATCACTGGCATTGTAACCGCCACACAGGTATTCGACTATGAACAAACTCGGAAGTATGAGTTCCTTATCATGGCCATCGACCAAGGCGACCCGCCTCGGACCTCCACAGCTACTCTCATCATCGATGTTCAGGATGAGAATGACAACAAGCCGGTCTTCAGCGAGTCAAACTATGTCTTCACTATTTCTGAGAATTTGCCAGTTGACCTTGCAAATGTCAAGGTTGCACAGGTGGTGGCGACGGATGTGGATTTGGCACCGTACAACACGATAGTGTACAGTCTTGGGAACGCTACCAACAACAGGAGCGTGGACTTTGCGGAAAGGTTCAGCATCGATCCTGGAAGTGGGATGCTACTGCTAAAGCAGAGTCTTGACAGGGAGGCTCAGGATGCTTACAAATTCACCGTCAGAGCTGAGAATGCTGGCTATCCCGCCGTCTTCAGCATCTGTGACGTTGAGGTCCAGGTGAGCGATGTCAACGACAATGTACCCATTGTGCACCTAAACGCATTCAATTTCACAACTGACAGAAACACTACTGTCTACCTTTCAACAGATCTTGCGAAGGGACGCATCATCGCAGTGCTCGACTCCTCCGACGCAGACACCGGTGGCAATGCAGCTGTGTCTTACACACTTCTCAACATCAGCGACAACCTCTTCAAACTGGACACCGGTACTGGCGCCATCATCGCAAACGTGGACCTGGTGCGGATCGCATCCCATGTGACGCGCATCACCATCCAGGTCTCTGATAAGGGAACCCCCAAGCTGGCCACCACTGTCGAGATCACCATCGTCATCAACCAATCAGCGGCCGCCATTGCGCCGCCCTTGGCGAGCCCAAGGGCATCATTCTGGAACGCGAAGAGCTACTTCGCCATCGCTATAGCGGGAACTTGCGTTTTAATCATCATGCTCGCCGTGCTGTCTGTTGTGATTGTGAAGAGGAAGCGCAAGGTGAATGATAAGCGCCACACCTACAACTGCCGGCTGGAGGCGCAGCGGTCTACCGGCAACCTGGCCGGGGGCGCCCGTGCACAGCCGCCGGGCTCCGGGGGAGGAGGAGCCGTCGCCGATAGGGCCGCCGGCGCGGACCGCGGCAAGCACAACCTGAGCTTCGACGGGGACCTGAGTGAGCCGGAGAAGGTGACTGTGCAAGGAGTAGAACTAGGGGAGAGCTGTACAGATGACGGGCAGTGCTCCAAGGCGACGGGGAACCGCTACGTGACGGTGAGTCCGTTTTATATTATTGTATGCGCTATCATTATGTTTATTTAAAGCTGCATAGTCTGATAAAACATCAACTTTTCCAAACCAAAGCAATTATCTAGAATTGATTTTACATTATCTAACTTAAATACTGAGGTACTTATTAATATTAAGCATTTGTTGCCATATATATAGAAGGGAATACTGAGGCAGTTTAATAGAACCTGTTACTGCTGAAATCTATGATGTCAGAGTTTTGGCATGCTTGTCGAAATCTAATTTTACATGCTTGCACTTCAAATATCTCAAAACTTAGCCAACTAAAGTAAAATTTACTTCAAACTAAAGTAAGGTGGATTGTAACAATCAATTTAATGTATTTATCTAAGAAAACCATCGGACTATGCAACTTTAAGTGATTATGTGTAATATGAATAATAACGGTACATGGATTATTTCGGGCTTTTTCGTGTGTTTTGGACTATTTTTATTCCTCTAAATTGGTCTTTTATTTCTGCGCCGTAGCCGTAGACTCAGCGACCAAGAATGTATACATAAATGTATGTGTATTTGTATGGCATATGGATACCATGTACTTTTTGGGGAGCGGAGCATATTAGAATATACACAGCACATTGATTGTGTATACGATTTTTTGTTTTTGTTTGTTTGTTGTTGTTTTACGTCCTAGCAACATCTGAGGTCACATCAGGACGGGTACCGACTTGTGACAGTGCGCACTCATGGCGACTTTATAGTGCTGCCCCACTGGGACACCAGGCCGCCAGCACCATTACCTGATATCCCACTCAGTCACATTATCCTGACACTGAGCAAACCAGTCCTTGCCCTATCCTAATAATGCCGAGCGCCAGGCTAGAAAGTGACAAGTATCACTTTTTAAGTCATTGGATGTGTAGAACTGCTGAATGTTCCTGAATTATGATAGGTATTAGTAAAGGTCATAAGTGAAATGTAATTTTGGGTAGTAGTAGTAGTATTTATTAGTAGTCAAATTATTAGGGTAAGTAATATTTGCTGTTGCCACGGTGCTAAAGATTAGTGGGTAAGGATTAGATTTCCAGAAGGAAGTTTATTGTTGGTGTTTTACAATTAGATCCTGGCAACATCTAAGGTCATATCAGGACCAGAAGGAAGTGCTGGGGTTTTACTTGCAGTGGATCATTAATTAAAATACTACCTGTTTATCCTATTTTGATTCATTCATTCATTTCCTTTCCACTAATTGTCATTGTGGGGTGTTTGTTGATTCAGCGGTGGGGGACCCAGTGGGGAGGGATCCTGATATTGTTGTGATGACATGGATGATGGAGAGGAGGACTGGTAGAGTGAGAAGTTCGCGGAGTGAACACGGGGCGTGTATTCTCATTTAGACCTATTTCACTTCACTAGTTCTGTTCCGATTGTCTGTCGCTACTGGCGCCACCTGGATGGTTTCCTGCTAACTGACCACATCCAGGTGCTCAGCATAAATCAGAAATAAGTTATCATAGAAATAAGTTATCACAGCAAACATGGCTCCCAACTCACCCGCCCTAAAAAAGTACACCAAAGAAAAAAACACATATTTTATCCATCCATTCTACTGTGGTTTTTTGTGGAGGGAGGGGGGGGGGGGTTCCAAGTGAGTGGGGTTGGGGGTATGGGGCATCTAGGGGGAAATGTCAACACCAAAGTATGTACTCTCTCCTCTTCTTGAGTCTTGCGCTAAGACTAAGGACCACTTAAGCGCAGTGTGGCTTAGGTACACCTGGCAAGTAGGACATTGGTTTATACTGAGGTTCATTAGCGTTGTTTGCTGGTGTTTTATGTCCTAGCGACATCTAAGGTCATGTCATACTTGTGCACTCATGGCAATTTTGCAGTGTTGCCCCACTGGAAGACTGGGTCGCCGCCGCCATGACCCTGATATCTTACTCAGTCATGTCTATGATATTGGGCAAACCAATCCTTGCCCTATCCTGTTAATGCTGAGCGCGAGACTAGGTAGTGACAAGTATCAATTTTGTAAGCCCTTGCTTTGACTTCGTCTGAGTTGAATCCACAATCGGCTGTATAGGTATTCAGCCGGTTTTATTACGCTCAGAGTAAATGAGAGGAGGAATCTCATTTGTTATTTATTCATAATTAAATGATCAATTATATGGCTTATATATTCTTTATATATAAACAGATTTCCCGTTAATAGGGTCGGGTATTGAACAGGTCAAAGTGGCGCCGCCTTAGTAATAGAATGCAGAACTAAATATAATGAATAACATAAAAGTGGGATATTGAATCAAAAAACAATTGCTTGTTTATATAACACAATGCATTATATAACACATGCTTTGTATGACTTATATATCAATCTCTACCATGTACACCTAAATAAAGTTATATCATAACCAGTGCTATCATATTATAATGGCAGCTGTTAACATATGGCAGTAATCCATTATGCTATGCCGTGCCAATTGGGTAATTAACTGCTAGTGTTGCCCTACCCTAATACATATATACTCTAGGGATTATTTCTTTGTGTAAATAATCCTGACTTGAGCCATGTTTGGAAGTCCAGTGTTTTGACGCTGACAACAGAACCCATTAAGCAGAATAAATATGTTTACCACAAATAACAACAAATAATATAGCTCTACAACTCCGTACTTGTTTGGGGAACATTTTAATGTGACTTTTGAATTGTATTGGCTTACATTTCATATTTTTGGGTGGTGGGGTGGGGTGGGGGTATGGTGGAGTGTTAGTTACTGGTTGGTCTGCTATTAAGTATTAGATTGCTTTTTTGTTATTTGGGGGGAGGTTTTTTATGTGGGAGATGGTTTATCAGGGACCCTTGCTGTACAATATGGGTATTCCGAGTTCTGCTGAAACTGAGACCCAACACGTCAGGTCACAGTCACAGCTTACCTAGCAGAGGGTGGAGTATGTGGTGAATACACATAAACCATGATACAGGAATTGGTATTTTATCTCATGTAAAATATTTTCCAGGACAATTTCAGTGCAATCTTCATTAGATTGCAACGTATGGAAAGAACCGTACAAAATGTGTTTACCAGGAGGCATGTTGGTTTTAGTGCAAAGGGATTCTATAGTGAAGGTCAAGGCTGGTTGTGTCAAGAAACCCAACTTCCGGTGTGTAAACTGAAGCTGTGACCCGGCGTGATGGCTCTGAGCTTTAGTCCTTATTGAGTGAGCAGTGGAACTTGGAATACCCGTATTAAGCTATTAGTTTGTTGTTGTTTTATGACCTAGCAGCATCCAAGTTCATATCAGGACGGGTACCGACTTGAGACAGTGCGCACTCATGGTGACTTTATAGTGCTGCCCCAATGGGAGACCAGGCTACCAGCACCATGACCTGATGCCCTCTCTCAGTCACATTATCCTGACACTGCACCAACCGGTCCTTTCCCTATCCTAATACTGCCGAGTGCCTGGCTAGGAAGCGACAAGTATAAATTTTTAAGTCATTGGTTTGACTCGACCAGGGTTCGAATGCACACACCTATGAGTTCAGATCCCCCGATCTCCCAAAACAGGAGTCGGACGCTCAACTCATTCAGCCATCCCGTCTGGTAAACTGTCCCTGCCCACTTTGTTCATTCTCTTTCATCAAACACCGCTAACACACATCATCCATACCCTGGTAGTTAAGTGTGCAATTGGCTGAACAAATAATAGAATGGTGTACCGTATCGCTACTGATATCTTTAGCGAACAAATGGGGGGTGGGGATTGGGGTGGAGGATAAAAAGGTGTTCAAATCCGATTAGAAAACAATGGAGGTGGGTAAGCAACAGACAGTAGGCAATATGTCTCCTGCTGTATTTGATTGCCATGTGATTAATGGCCTAGAAAGGTGACATTTAAGTAGGTCTGGCCGGCCACACCTGTTGCCACGTTAAGCACATCCTGGCCTTTGAACACTGACCTCCTCAACGGTCTGTTGTGGAAATATGAACCATCCTGAATCCAGCGACTCCATCCAAGCAAGACGACAGGTAGGCAATAACACCCGATGGTTTCCTGAATATCCGCTTAACACTGGTATGGCCATAGACATCTGACATTTGGGGAACCTATAATCATCACCCACCCACCCACACACACACACCACACACCGATGCCGCCTCCCATAATCGGTTTCGACTGCGCAGTAAGAAAGCATCCTATTGGGTGTAATTGGGAGTAAGCTGTTATTTGATTGGAGGACGTTGGGAGAGTGCATTGAAAGAAGCCACCCTGGAGTCGTTATCTGCGAGTATTTACAAAGGAATAGCCTAATCGGTAAGAGCCCTGTGTGGGCCGGCGATGGGTTCTGATCCTGGCCGAGACAAAGCAATGAGTTGTCAAATTTATTTTTGTTACTAGCAGCTAGCCTTGCATTTTAGACTGTAACGGAGGGAGGAAGAGGGGGAGGGAGAGATGGAGGGAGGGAGGAAGGGAGGGAGAGACGGAGGGAGGAGATGGAGGGAGAGGGTGGGAGAGACGGAGGAAGGGAGGGAGGGAAGAGGGGGAGGGAGAGACGGAGGGGGAGGGAGGCGGCGGGAGGAGGGGGAGGAAGAGGGGGAGGGAGGAAGAGAAGGGGCGAGGGAGGCAGGAAGAGAGGGAGGAGGGGGGGGGGGGGGGAGACGGAGGGAGGATACGATAGAGCACGGATTAGTTTTGTTCAGTGTCAGGATAATGTGCCTGAGTGGGATGTCATATCATGGTTCCGACCACCTGATCCCCTACTATAAAGTTGTTATATGAGTGTGCACTGCCACCAGTTAGTGCAATAAACAAACAAGCACATTCATCTCTTGATAAGGTGAGACTTTGACTCAGTTGATTCCAACCCCATTCACATGTATGTCAATAACAGGGCTGGCTGGCTTCGGCCGGTGCCTTGCTGTGAGTGTTACGTCCTGATAACCCTGGATTGTGAAAAAAAAAGACTCAAACCCTCTTGTCACAGGGAGTTGATTGCTGCATTTAAATGCAACACACAATCCGGTGACTATTCTGGAACTATTCTTAGCAAGCAGGTCAGTACAGCAGCTGTTATTATGGGGTTGTCGGGGGTTTCTTAATGAGGGGGGGGGGGGGGGGGGGGGGGGGGGGGGGGGGAGGGAGGAATTGAATGAGATAGAGAGGGAGAGAGGGGAGGATGAAGAAGGAAAAGTCAGTGAAATAGGGAGTGAGGGGTGGAAGGAGGAAGAGCGGGAGGGAGAGACGGAGGGAGGAGAGGGAGGGAGGGAGGAAGAGGGGGAGGGAGAAACACCGAGAGAGGAGGGGAGGGAGAGACGAGGAGGAGGAGGGGGAGGGAGAGGAGGCGGGGTGTAAGAGGGAGGGAAGACGAAGGGTAGGAAGGGGAGAGGAAGAGGGGTTGAGGGAGAGTCAGAGGGAAAGGCGAGGGGAGAGACGGAGGGAGGATGAGGGGGGGGGAGAGAAGGAGGGAGGATAAAGGGTGGGGTAGGAGGAAGTGAAGGAGGGAGGAAGGGAGGAGGAGATACGGGGGAGGAGAGGGAGGAAGAGGGTGAGGGAGAGGCTGAGGGAGGAGAGGGTGGTAGGTGAGGGAGGGAAGAAGAGGAGGAGCGAGGGAGGCAGGAAGAGAGGAGGGAGGGGGAGGGAGGAAGAGGGGGGAGGAGAGAGCGAGAGAGGAATATGGGGAAGGGGGGAGGGAGAGAGGGAGGAAGGAAATGAGGGAGGAAGAGGAGAGGGATTTTATCGGGAGGGATGGAAAGAGGGGGAAAGGGATAGAGAAGGGGGTAGGAGGGAGCAGGAGGGGGGAAGGAGGAAAGAAATAATAGAGGGACAGAGGGATGAGGGAGGGACCTATGTTGTCACACAAGATGCTGCCTGCTCCACTAATGATCCTACCACCTCGTCAAGGTTAAAGATTAATTAAGCCAGGTCTGAGGTCTGTGATTGCTCGCTTCCTGTAAGGCCTAACTCCTAGAGGTTGAGATATATATAGTGGTTAATAGGCGGGCGGTGATTTTCCATTATAGGAAAGCTCAAAATCTCTGCATCCCCCCCTTTTCTCATACGTCCCTTTCAGTTGGCTATTCTAATTACATAGTGTGCACACAACCCCCTCTCCTGTCCACCTACCCCCCGCCCCTCTTTACCCACCTTACATACAGACAGGCACCACACCACACCCACTCCCTACACACCTCTATGTCCAGATGGCAAACTGAGGGTTGAAGAGGGGGAGGGGGGGTATGGCGGGGTGAGTGGGTTTCCACAACCCCTTATCTGTCCACAGTTCACGTTTTTGAGGCTTGTGAAGATTCGATGGAATTGAAAAACATTTAGCGTTTTGAGTGGCTATCGCTTGGCAACAGACAGGCCTGCGGGCAGTGTGTTGGCGTCTTGCGTTGGTGGCCGGGCATCCCCCATACCCCCCACCCCCCGGCCCCGCCCCGCCCCCGCCCCGCCACCGCCCCGCCACCGCCCCCGCCCCCCGTGGAAGGTAGGTATTCACTGCGAGTATCGGCGCGGTCTTTTGTTGATGAAGGGGGGAGGGGGGAGTGGTGAAGGTGTGGGGGGGGGGGGACGCTGTCAGTCCACCCCCACACCCCACACCTCACACCCCCACCTAGATTGAATCCGCCCTTTGTCGCAACGGGATGCCATGTCCGACAGAATACCGAGGCGGGTGTCGAGGGGTGGCGGTGGCCGGTGATATCGGGGTGGATGAGGGGGGAGAAGGAGGCAGGGGGCACTGGCTGGAGTGGTGGTTGGAGGTGACGGGGGAAGGGGCCCGACAATGTGGAATGGGCAGAGTTTGAGGAGGCGGAGGGAGGCGGGATTGACGGGGAGAGGGGTGGGAGAGGGGGGGGGGACGGGGAAAGAGGGAGGGGGAAAGAGGGCCGTGGTGAAAGGAGGTGGGGGAGAGGGGGGAGAAAGGGGACGGGGGAGAGGGGCGGGGAGGAGGGGAGAGGGGAGGGGAGGAAGGGAGAGTGGCGGGGAGGAGGAGAGAGGGTGGGAACAGGGGAGGAGGCGAGGAGGGCACAGGGGCGGAACAGCAATTGGCAGAAAGGAAGGGAGAAAGGGGTAGAGGTGAGGTACGAGAGGGGGGGGGGGGCGTGCGGATGGCGTCCTTAAAAAGACAGTTGTCTTGTACTCTGGCGCCCTGCAATTTAAAATCAAATATAGAGGGAGAGTGTGGGCCACATGTGGACTGGGCCTGGTTGTAGGGAGTGGATCTATTGTGTGGAGACGTGGACGGACAGCAAACTAGGAGCCGTATCCGGGGTAGGGTTACAGAGGCAATGTAAAGCTAACCACCGAGATTTGTTGGTTGGTTGATTGGTTGTTGGAGTTTTACGTCCTGGCAACAGCTAAGGTCATACCAGGACGGGTACCGACTTGTGACAGTGCTCACTCATGGAGACCAGGCTGCCAAAACCATGACCTGATATCCCACTCAGTCACATTATCCTGACACTGAGCCAAATCAGTCATTGCCCTATCCTAATAATGCCGAGTGCCTGGCTAGGAACCAGTGGGTATACAATTTTAAGTCATTGTGTAAAAATATACTGATTTTCAGTTAAGAATTATATATTGGCAGAGAGCAAGTAGATACTAGTGATCGAGCTAATGTCGCAGTCACACTACGACGACAAGCGGCGACGACAGCCCAGCGACAGTGACTTCCGGTCTGTTGTCGAGTGTCGTCGGTTGTTGCTCGGCTGTCGCGCAGGTGTCGCCGCGACACCTCCACGACACCTCCAGTTTCTCGACTGTTTCTCGACTGTCGCGGGGTTGTCGTCGGCTTTTTGGACATGTTAAAAAACTTCGACGACAGGTGACGACAGCCGATGTCGGTCGGCTGTCGATACACACAGATACACACACAGAGACACACACACAGAAACACAGAGACACACACACAGAGACACACACAGAGACACACACAGAGACACACTCAGACACAGAGACACAGACACACACATAGAGACACACACAGAGACACAGAGTCACACACACAGACACACACAGAGACACAGAGACACAGACACACACATAGAGACACACACAGAGACACAGAGTCACACACACACAGACACACACACACAGACACTGTCGTCCCGTCTGTCATCCCGATGTCGTCGGGCTGTCGTCCGGATGTCGTCCGATTGTCGTCCAACTTAGCCAGAATTTGTATATGTCGTCGGGATTTCACAAAATCCCAGTCGCCAGGCTGTCGTCACCCCCTTGTCGTCGTAGTGTGACTACGACATAATATATTTATCTCAGAAAAAATACAGAAATTCAGAACCATCGGACTATGCACCTTTAATCAACAACTGTACAAAAAAAAACATCATTCAGTCATCTACTTCTGGTGATAGCATTTTGTATAATATCGCCTCAATCAAAACTCCCCATTCTCCTCCAGACCCTGCAGATTGTGCCCACTCCATTTTTTTTGGATTTTTTCTTCCGTCATGGATTAATTTCAGGAGTGTCTGATTCACCAGGCCCTGTAACCATAGATTGGCTGGCCCTGTTTTTGTAACAAATGTGATCACTCTAACTCAGCCAGATAAGCAATAATGTCGCAGTGGCAGTGCGAGTTTATATACCTTATTAAAAACAAAACTCCTCACATCACTCTTCGCAAAATAGGATATAATATATAATAGACTTTTTTTGTCAGTTTAATTTTATTTATTGAATGAAGTTCATGTTTCAGTACCTGCGCGATGGTCTTCCAGCTATGTGACATTATAAGTGCATTTCCTGTATTATGTAATTGTAAGTATAAAAAAAAGACCATTTAAAAGACTTACAATTCCAAGGGGACGAGTGTAGTAGTCTGCACTGATACCTCAGGCAAGGAGCCATATATACAGGGAGGTGTGGGTAGGGTGGTGACATCAGGGAGTCTAGGTGGTGTAATGGTTAACACACTGGCCCAGGACACAAGAGATGTAGGTTTGATTCCTGCTCTAGGCGCAATATTTCCCATTTTCATCACCCCAATCCCACGACACTGGTTCCGTGACCAGGATCCTGTAAAATGATGCATTGTATGGTTGTTGAATCTACCCTATGTATGTATATATATATATATATTATAAATGCACAGCATGTATGTATGTACTTATAAGCAAAAATGTTCATCACCCGCCCCCACAAAAATTTTAATAATGCAGCTGAGCATCACAGAAATTATATATAGATCATCATCCAAGTATTATTGTGGTTAATGTTCACTGATGCAATTGTGATAATTAAGCAAGTAACATGCGAGAAAATCAGTACAATAAGAACGACACATAGTTAAGGTCAAACAAAGAATGGACACAACACATGCAAACATAAGAAACGACACATGAAGCTAACTGAGTATGCATTTTGTTTGTTTTGATAAATGCTTTAAATTGTCTTACATGTCGAAGATGTTATCAAATAAATATTGACTCAATACTTTTATATACAAAAAGAAATATAACAAAATGTTCACTGATGCAATTGTTATAATTAAGCATGAAAATTAATTTGAACATTTGGGGAAATTTTGTTAATAAAATACAATATTGAATATTGTGATAGTCTCATATGTTATATACGAAATGTTACCATTAATTGTTAAGTTCATTGAAAATATAAATGGTTTTTGACTTTATAGTACACTCAATATAGGTACACAACATTTATTGACAACTTTTTTTTAAAGAAAAAGAAAAAAGAGGAAAGATGTTGCATTAATATGAATATTAATATGAAACAATTGTAACCCATATATAATATAAATAGACTTGGTTTGCCTAGATTATCAGTGGTTGTATGCAGGTAGGTGATATGAGGGAGTGAATGGGTCAGGTAGGCGGAGGTCAATAGAAGGAAGTGAGAGGTCACGCATGCGCGAGTTTTGATGATAGACATATGTTTTATTGCTTAATATGCAAAGTTTGTCTAGCACTAGAAACATTAAATGGGTGCTTAGTTGGTGGTTGTTGGAGTTTTACGTCCTGGTAGCATATAAGATCATATCAGGACTTAGTTAATGATGTGTATAGGGAATAAGCATGATGAGTATAGGGAATAAGCAGTGCTGGATTGAGAAGGACAGAATATATGTAGACTATACAGGATGTATATATTAAATACCAATGTCAGTGTATATATATAATATATATATATATATGTGTATATTTATATATATATATATATATATATAGTGAGTATATTCCTATACGTGTATAAATCCTCGGCTGGAGGTATTTTATTATTATTATTATATATCATTATACGCTCGTTTTTCATCCAGTTCGATATCAGCTAGGATTTTGCCCGAGCCTATGGGGCAATGGTGGCGCCGCCACCGGGGTAATCCTGGTACTTATGTTCCAACTACGCTGATTCACTCGCTTGAAAAAGTATATATATATATATATATATATATATATATATATATATATCATTCCACACTGTCCCAATGCAGTACAACTAGATCAACTAACATTTACTGGATGCAGTGGCTTCCCGTGTAGAATGTTGGGGGTTAGAATCCCGGCCGAGTCAAATCAGTGACTTACCAAATTTATACTTGTCGCTACCTAGCCTGGAACTAGGTTTTAATAGGAATGGGTAAGAACCGGTTAGCTCAGTACCAGGACAATGTGACAATGACTGGGTCCTGGTGGCGGCAGTCTGGTCTCCCAGTGGGGTAGCATTATAAAGTAACCATGACATGAGTGCACACTGTCTGTATCCGTCATGATATGAACTATCATAATAAACAACTTATATTTGATCCAAATTACTGCATACTACTAGTACTAGAGCTATAGAAATCAAACATGTTTTACCTACAGAAATCGGTTCCTAAATGTACTTTTAAGCACTAAGACTCCCATAAGACTGGCACATTTTAAGAAATGCATGCATTAAGTGTTAGGCTACTACACAGACTGCAGCAGATGGTGCCTCCTAATCATTTTTTTTTTAAAGTTGTTTATTGTTCACCCCCCACATTAAATGCTTCGCCTCTCCGCTCCCCGCTGTCTGTTCAAACCCACCACACGTTGGTCACGTGCTTCTCCTCTTACCGTCAGCGTTAAAGGGAACACACACTGCTGTTTGCTCGAGCAACAGGTGGACTGTGCAGTGGGAGGGTTTCTGATCGCTGTCGGCAAACAAAATAGACAATTTCCGTGGAGTATGCGCAGTTGAAACTCGGGTTGCGGGTTAAATCTGGAGTTGTTGTTGGTTGGTTTATGTCCTACCAACGTCTAAGGTCATATCAGGACAGGTATCGACTTATGACAGCTCGCACATATGGTGACTTTATAGTGCTGCCCTACTAGAAGACCAGACCACTGGCACCATAACCCGATATCCCACACAGTCCCACTATCCTGATACTGTGCTAGCCAGTCCTTGTTCTATCCTATTACTGCCAAGTACCAGGCTAGGTAATGACAAGTATCAACTTGATAAGTCATTGGTTTGACTCGACCGGGCACCAAAATCCAGTCCTTCCGCACGGGAAGCCTGCGCTCTACCGATTCGATTAATAAATTTACAAAGAATGAAAAATGCTGCCTTTCTATTTAAAAAGAATTTTTTTTAAATGTGCAAGTATATTTTATATGTATATTATTTTCCTGTGTTCTTTAGCTGGCTTTTCGTTGTTTGTTTTGTTTTGCGTACTATCAAATGCATTTGTTCTGACGCCCCGCCCGGAACCCGAGTTCTCGCCACCGCCGTCAGGGGGCGTGTTGGCGGTGGAAATCGTCTATTTGAATTCATGCCGGGGACCTCGTGGTATTTGCTGCCCGGTGTATGGTCACCACTGCCGGGTGCACACCTGATATGTTATGTGTTCCGGCTGACTGCGCATCCTGTGTGTGCGCATGCGCGTTTTTATATCTGCGCACGTCCACCGGTTAAAGTCAACCGGCATTTGAGGCAACTGCTGAACTGTGTGGAGCATGCAATTACAATAACCCTCTGTGAACATGCTTTATGGGGCTGTCACACTACGACGTAACGACGTCAACGTAGAGAGAACGTGAAGAACGTTGAACTTTTCGGCGTAGTATGCAAATTTGGGAACAAGTTGAATGTGGATGCAGCGTAGTGGACGAGAGCGTAATGTCGGTAAAGCGTAGTGATACCGTCATTCAACAAGAGAGGACAACGTCATTACGCTAACGGAACGTTATGAACGTTATTCCATCACCAGAAGAACGTTACGTGACGTTACATATGTCATGAGACGTTGAACATACGTTGAATGCACGTTCTCCTGACGTTCTCCTGACGTTCTCCTGACGTTCTCCTGACGTTCTCCTGACGTTCCCATTACGCCCCGTGGGCATTTGCACTCGGTTTAATGTAGGTCAATGTAGTGGAACGTAGTTGAACGTAGTGAGCAGCGTTGGAATAACGTCCGTTTAACGTCATTGACGTTCACTGAACGTGAACAGAAAGTACGGTGAACGTAAACCCTTACGTTCGAGCTACATCGAAAGTTTTGAACATGTCCAAAACCTTGACGTAAGTCAACGTAACACAACGTAATGTGACATAGCTCGACGTCATTCTAATGTCATTCTGACGTCATCATGATGTAACCCAACGTAATGATGAAAAATGACCACGTTAGGCTCACGTTGGCTCGTTACGTCGTAGTGTGACAGGGGTATTACTTACACTTGATCTCACTGCGCCACTGTGTAAGGATCCGGGCGAGGGGTGGGGGGTCGGGGGAGGATGGGAGGGGCACACTATTGGACCTTGGCTTCCCACTTGTGCCATTTCTTAGGAATCTGAATGGTAGTAAGGTTTTCTTTTGGGTTTGTTTGTACATTAGGGTATTCAGCTGGGGAAATTTCATTCTCGGACAAGTGGTCTTCCTCATTCCACTGCTCCTTGCCCTATCCTAGTAATACCAAATGCCAGGCTATGTAGCGACAAGTATCAATTTTGATGTCATTGGTTTGACTCGGCCATGATTCGAACCCAAGTTTCAAATATCATGCCCTACTAGAACGAGAGGTTGGCACTCAACTCATTTGGCCGTTCCGTCTGGTTGTATGTATTGCATACATGAGTGCTAACATCATCTAGGAATTGGATTAGATCTTAGAATAGCATGGCACATGAATAGGTGTGGGTGTGGATGGGAGGTGTGGTGGGGTGTATGGAGGCGTATGAATATGAGGGGTAAAAAGACCAAAAAAAACTAAAAGAACAATTGAATTATGAAACTTGGAGGAAGGAGGCATGGGGTGAATGTAATATCGCGTTACTTCGCAGCTTCCGTCCTGATATGACCTGAGATGTTAACAGGACGTAAAACCCCAAACAAACTTCGCAGTTTTGCCCCCCCACCCATGAGTGCATTGCGCATGCGGCACTGTTTCACGGATCAAAGTTGTGCGTGTCCTTGTTATATAGTGGCGCCCTCTGAAGTCTGAAATGGAAACAACTGGTCCCCGCGCGCCCGCTCCAGCGAGCTTCCTGCACCCGATGACCTGACAATGCTTGCCCCTTTCTTCATATCTCAGCCATGTGTGTTCCTGCGCAGTGATGTCCAGTTGGCAGCTTGCGAACCTTTGTCCTGTTACTTTGGCATTGTCTTGTCAGATGGTGGAGACTTTTTTTTCAACTTTAATATTTTGGATGAAATACCGAGTTGACAGGTAATTCAACATACACTTATGTTTTCCCTGTGTAGACAGAAAGAAAAAAAAATGTAATTAAAATAAAATCACAGAGAAAGCTGTATGGTACATACATGCTTCATCGCTGGATTAGTGTATTTTTATGTCTGCGTTTCTAGACGGGCACAAAGGTACATTGTTGTGTTAAGCGTCATGGTGCTATCACACCCACACCCACACCCACACCCGCACTCACACCACACCCCCACATGTGCCCTGCTACGGCCATTTAATTAGCCCCTAATTATCAAGCTGCTTTCACACTTTGTGCACAGGACAACCAGCTCAAAGACAGACGCACAGAGGGCGGCATAGTTTCTGTGGCGGTGTGTAAATTGTGTAATTTGTGTAAATTGTGTGAATTGTGTAAATGTTGACTCCCTGTGTTGGTAATGGAAGGTTGAAGGTTCTGTTGTCTTCCGAACCCCCCCCCCTCCCCTCCACCCCCTTGCCCCCCCCCCCCCCCCCCCCCCCCACACATACACACACAAGGAGCTTCAAAGCCCAGCTGTGCAGGGAGAATAATGGCCTTTTCCACCCACCCTCTCACCCTTGTTCACTGTGGATAGGTGGGCTTGTGTAGTCTGAAGGGTGGTAAGAGTCAAATGGTAATTAACTACGTGCATGTCACGTCATTGTGTGTATATATTAACAGAGGAACGTGGTTTGTAATTATGAAAACAAAAAAAAAGGCCAATACTAGCGACCTGTACAGATTAAAAGTTTATTGCATGGTATCAGTTTTAAAGTATATCGAATGGGGTGGGGGGCTCAGTGTCAGGATAATGTGACTGAGTGGGATATCAGGTCATGGTACTGGCGGCCTGGTCTTCCAGTGGGGCAGCTCTATAAAGTCGCCATGAGTGCGCACTGTCACAAGTCAGTACCCGTCCTGATATGACCTTAGGTGTTGCTAGGACGTAAAACAACAACAAACAAACAAACAAACAAAAACAGTGTCAGAATAATACGGCTGAGTGGGATATCAGGTAATGGTGTTGGCGGCCTGGTCTCCCAGTGGGGCAGCACTATTAATTTTCCATGACTGTGCACTGGCACAAGTCGGTACCCATGCTGATAATTGATATGACCTTAGATTTTGCCAGGACCTAACACTCCAACAATCTACCAACTTTCTTTTTATTTTGTGGGTAAATATGTTTATTCTGACGAATAAGTTCGTTTGTCCACCCTCAGTATTGCAGGCTTTTTTATATTATTGTTCATTATGCTCTGACGATGCTAAGCCCGATTATGGCGCCACCTGTCTGTACAGGCGCCAACTTGTAATGAGTGATTGGGGATCCTTTAGAATGTGTATCCATAGACTGTTCCATTTGGGCATGTTCCCTTGTCCCGTGTTCCCTTGTGATATTGTGAGGCACAACACAGACATGAACCTGTGTTTTGCTTAGTGGCCATTCCCATAGGTTGGGCCCAGAGACCATATGGCCTTTTGCATGGCACTTGAGACGTACTGACTGCGAACATCGAGAATGAATAAGTTTTTGTCTGTGTGGTGTATCCCAAGGTCACAAGCGAACATGGGAACAACGGAACACGCCACAAGGGAACAGTCTAAGGCAGTTTATCCATAGACTGTTCCCTTGTGGCTTGTTCCATTGTTCCCATGTTAGCTTGTGACCTTGGCCTACATCCTGGCAATAGTTATGTTTCAATATGTGTTATATAATATACAGTAAAACTTCCCTAACTGACCACCTGCACAGATCGACCACTCCCTTATATCGATCGCTTTATTTGGGTCCCAACAGTACCATTGTAACCATACTCTAGCTCCCTAAACCGACCACCTACCTAAATGGACCAGATGAAATCAGGCCGCCGGCACCATGATCCGATATCCCACTGAGTCACATTATCCTGACATTGAGCCAACCAGTCTATATATATATGTGTGTGTGTGTATGCGTGTATGTGTGTAGGATGTGTGCGTGCATTTAGGCTGGCTGCCTTCGTGACTGACAGTTGACAGTTGTTTTGACAGACGCGCGGCGAGATTGCATCATTGCCCTTTTCCTGACAGACCTATCAATGAGCGCCCCGGCCCCTCCCACAGCGTCCGATCACCTGTGGTAAGACCGATAAGGGCCGACCGGGCCGAGGGCACGGGCTCAGTTACCCGTTGTTTACGTTAGGGCCTGCCGGGTGCATTTAGACCGGGCCCCGATTGTAAATCTGCACAGATCCGCTTTTAAGCAGCAGCTTAAACCCACACAGGCCGTAATGGTTGTTTCCTTTGGAGAGGTAAACCTGCGGCTCCTCCGACCCCGATCTGGTCGGCACAGTCGGGTAAAGATAATTGTCTGTCTGCCAATTGTAAATCTTGGATAGTTGTCTTGGTATAAGCCGTTGTAAATAACAGATTCACCCCGTATTTCAGCAGCCTGAGTAACGGTGGAAAATAACCCTACATATAAAAGCTGGCGAAATTTTTTTACATGCTGGGTAAATGAAATGAGCACATAAATTCTTAATTTAAGAAGCAAAATATATTCTTTATATCCATCTTTATATTTACCCGCTACTTTTCGGTTGAGAAATATAATAAAGCATGTAGTTTAATGGACTTTAAAAGTGAAATCGATATCATTTCATGGTCATCATCTTGTCTTTTTGCATTTTCTCCCATTTCACCAACTCTGTGCCAGTATAAGTCGCCATTTCATACCGGAACCAGGGATTCTACTTCCTGTTCCATTCTAAAGCTATTTTTTATCGTATTTAGACTACGTTGTCGTTCACCCCTCTACTGCAAGTATGTGGTGAACCTTTTATCTAAAGCCGTTGGAGAGATTGTAAGCATACAGAGAGACCTTCTATGAGTGGGCACTGTCACAAGTCGGTACCCATCCTGATATGACCTTAGATGTTGCTAGGACGTAAAACAACAACAACCAACCAACCACATATCTAACTTAGATACTGATGCACTTATTAAATATTTGTCACCACACAGAAGGGGATACTGAGTCAATTTAATAGAACCCGTTACTGCAGAAGCGTACAGTGTCAGAGTTTTGGCGTGCTTGCTGAAATTAATTTGACATGTCTACACTACAAATATCTGAAATGTCAGCCATTTCAAATAAAAGGTACTTCAAGCTAAAGTAAGGTAGATAATGTAGTGGTCTGCACTGACCTCTCAGGCAAGTAACCACATAGACAGGTAGGCGTGGGGAGTGTGTTGATATCAGGGAGCCTAGGTGGTGTAATGGTTAGCACACTGGCCCGGAATGCAAAGAGATGTGGGTTCGAGTCCCGCTCTAGGCGCAATATTTCCCATTTTCATCACCCCCATGACACTGGTGCCGTGACCAGGATCCTGTACAAGCTTTGCGCTGTATGGTTGTTGAACCTACCCTGTGTATGTATGTGTTAGTGCATTGCCTGTATGTATGTAATTGTAAGCATTACAAGACTTACAATTCCAGGGGGACGAGTGTAGTGGTCTGCACTGACCTCTCAGGCAAGTAACCACATAGACAGGTAGGCGTGGGGAGTGTGTTGATATCAGGGAGCCTAGGTGGTGTAATGGTTAGCACACTGGCCCGGAATGCAAAGAGATGTGGGTTCGAGTCCCGCTCTAGGCACAATATTTCCCATTTTCATCACCCCCATGACAATAATGACAATCAATTTAATATATTTAGCTCAGAAAAATAACAGAAACTCAAATCCATCGGACTGTGCAACCTTAACATTAAGCGAGGCTTATTGTGATAGGCAAATAAAACAATTTTAACACCACCCCTCCTAAAAAAAAAAAAAAGCATCTGCGTCGATTAAAATATTGCCAGTTTCAAAAGCTGGCATACGAAACCCATAAACCTGTGCCATCCGTACCCGCCTATTTGGGTGTCGTATGTTGAGGGGCCCCTAGCGGCGAGAAGATGAAATATTTGATAGCGGCACGATGCGTTGTTTGTTATAGGTCGTTATTATTAAACTGACACTGCCGAAATCTCGCCAAGATCTACGGCCGGCGCGTGATTCGGATCGCGACAAAAATGGAGCCTGAAGGGTGCATTCCTTACACGCGGCATGCGGTATGCGGAATGCGGTATGCGGCATGCGGCATGCGGCGTGCTTACGGGATGGGTCATTTCACCCAGACCCAAACCCACACCCACACCCACACAGAGTGTCAGGTTTCCTCACCACTGTTCTCTATGGCAAACGCAGCAGCATTCGCATTCGCATGCCGCACCGATCGCTACATGGACCGATTCAGTATTCGCATGCCATATGCCACATACCGCATACCGCATGTAAGGAATCACCCCCATTGATTTAGATGCTTTTCGATTTTTTGCCACATTCGCATTCGCATACCCCATACCGCTTGTAAGGAATGCGCCCTTGAAGCGGTTATTTATTAAAGTTGCACATCCCAATAAAAGCAATAAATCAAAAACACTTATCTGGATATTCCATATATCTAACTTAGATACTGATGCACTTATTAAGTATTTGTTGCTACTTAGAAGGGACTACTAAGTCAATGTAATAGAACCTGTTACTGCTGAAACCTATAGGGATCAAATTTTGACAAGCATGCCAACATTAATTTGGTATGTTTACACTTCCAAATTAATCCCAAATTACTCATTTACCTTTGAAATAAGTTTGATATAAAATAAGGTAGGTTGTAGCGATCAACCTGATATATTTATCTCAGAAAATGACTGAGACTCAAAAAGATCTGACTATAGAAATTCCACGAGGACACCATGAAGAGCTACGTCATTACTGAACAATGATCGGAATATAGTTAGTAGCCGATTACCAGCGGAGTCGCGGGTGGGGGTGGTTGGGGTAGGGGTGGGTGGGTGGGTAGGGGCGGGGATGGCGGGTAATGATAGTGAGTGGTTGCCGTGGGGTACAGGGGTGGGGGCGGTGATGAGTGGTGGGCGGAGTGGATGTGATGGTGATGATGGTAGGGTGGTGGGTGAGGGTAGATGGCAGTGGAGGGGGTGATGGGGGTGGTGATGGGTGATGGAGGGAGGGTGATGGTGGCTGTGGAGTGGGGAGATTGCAGTGGAGGGGGGTGATGGTGGGTGGTGATGGGTGATGGTGGTGATGCGTGATGGTGGTGTGGGGAGGTTGCAGTTGTGTGGGGATATTGCAGAGGTGTGGGAGGTCGCAGGGATGGTGTGGGGAGGTGGTGGTGGTAGTGTGGGGAGATGGCAGCGGTGGTGTGGGGAGATGGCAGTGATAGTGTGAGGAGATGGCAGTGATGGTGTGGGGAGATGGCAGTGCTGGTGTTGGGAGATGGCAGTGATGGTGTGGGGAGATGGCAGTGATGGTGTGGGGAGAATGCAGTGATGGTGTGGGGATATGGCAATGGTGGCAGTGGTGGTGTGGGGAGATGGCAGTGGTGGTGTGGGGAGGTGACAGTGGTGGTGTGGGAAGATGGCAGTGGTGGTGTGAGATGGCAGTGGTGGTGTGGGGAGATGGCAGTGGTGGTGTGGGGAGATGGCAGCTGTGGTGTTGTGAGGTGACAGGGGTGGTGTGGAGAGATGGTGGTGGTGTGGGGAGATGGTAGTGGGGGGTGGGGAGATGGCAGTGGTGGTGTGGGGAGATGGCGGTGGTGGTGTGGAATGGCAGTGATGGTGTGGGGAGGTGGCAGGGGTGGTGTGGAGAGATGGCAGTGGTGATGTGGGGAGATGGCAGTGATGGATGGTGTCGGGAGATGGCAGTGGTGGGTGGTGTGGGGAGGTGGCAGGGGTGGTGTGCGGAGATGGCAGTAGTGGTGGGGGGATATGGCAGTGGTGGTGTGGGGAGATGGCAGTGATGGTGTGGGGAGATGGCAGTGGTGGTGTAGGGAGGTGGCAGGGGTGGTGTGGAGAGATGGCAGTGGTGATGTGGGGAAATGGCAGCAATGGATGGTGTGGGGAGATGGCAGCGGTGGGTGGTGTGGGGAGGTGGCAAGGGTGGTGTGTGGAGATGGCAGCATTGGTGTGGGGAGATGGCAGTGATGATGTCGGGAGATGGCGGTGGCGGTGAGGGTATGGGAAGGTAGGGCTGGTGCTAATGCGACCGCCCTGACATCCTCAGGTAATTATCCACTCGCGATCAAAGGCGCCCCGGGCCCTTA
Organism: Branchipolynoe longqiensis; assembly: GCA_030323885.1. NCBI lineage: Eukaryota > Metazoa > Annelida > Polychaeta > Phyllodocida > Polynoidae > Branchipolynoe > Branchipolynoe longqiensis. Next base: position 21,923,705 of record CM059191.1, read on the forward strand.
AAGAAGCCCCTGTGGCCCGCTGACGATCCGGTGTGCGGTGGACTACGTAATGGGGGCAGGTTGCATAAGGACGCCGAGTTAATTGTGCACACCGCTCTGCAGCACTCGCAAACTGGCGTTACGCCCGCGACAACACATCTATACCCACCCACCCTCCTCACATAACCCTCCTCCACAAACGCTCCACACACACACCCTCCACACAAGCACACACACTCCACACACACACACACACATACACCCTCCTCACACACCCTACACACACCGATACACCCTCCTCACACACCCTACACACACCGATACACCCTCCACACTGATACACCCACCACACACACACACTCTACACATACCCTCCTCGACACACGCTCCACACACACCCTCTATGCACCCACACACACCCTCCATACACACCCACACACCCTCCACACACAGCCTCCGCTCAAACCTTCCCCACCCCTCCCTACACACCCTCCCCAAACACCCTCCGGGCAAATACCCTCCCCAACACCCTCCCGCACACACCAACACATACCCTCCACCACACATTTAACCTCACAACCACACTCACACCCTCCCACCACCCACACACACACTCACACACACATCGTTCCCTTGCCCTGGCCGCCATAGGGTGATAATTAGCGTCTGTATGTTGGATGTAGACGCGCGCGCGGTGTGAAGGGGCGGACAGCGGGGTGAGCGCCGTGAATGGAGAGGGCGTCGGTGTCCGGAGGGGCGCCGACCCCACCCTAACCACGGCCGTCCTTATGGGGCTAATAAACAATGGCGGCTGACCGCAGTGTTTGCCCCCTGACACGTCCCACCGCTTTATGGTGGCATTTATTTAAAGCTTCATGGCTTTGAGCTTGTCATTTTTCTGATAAAAATATATTAAATTGATTGTAATAATCTACCTTTCTCTACATTGAAGTAATTTTTTTAATTTTAATTGGACAACTTTTGGCAAGCATGCCAAAACTCTGGCACAATAGGTTTATGCAGTAACAGGGTATATTATGTTGACTCGGTAAGTCCTTCTATGCAGCAACAAATGCTTAATAAGTATATAAGTATCTAAGTTAGATATGTAGAATCAAATTTAGGTGAGGGTTTGGGTTTTGAAAATTTGATGCTTCATCAGACTATGCCGCTTTGAAACTGCATAGTCCGAGGAACAATCACATTTTCAAAACCTAAGCAATTATCTGGATTTTATTATACATATCTAACTTAGATACTGGTAATTAAGCATTTGTTGCCACATAGAAGGGAATATGAGGTCAATTTAATAGGACCTGTTATTGCAGAAGACTATGGTTTCAGAGTTTTGCCATGCTTGCCAAAGTTAAATTGACATGTTTGCATTCCAAATATTTCAAAAGTTAGCTCTTTAAAATCAAACTTATTTTAACCTAAAGTAACAGATTATAACATTTAATTCCATATATTATCCTCAGAAAAAAACCCATAGAAACTCAAAAAATTTAACTTGGCTAGAACGGGTGAGATTGTGTTTGTGTGGGTCAGCATGGAGGGGGTGGGGGGAAGAGCCTAATCCCACATCCCTAATAGGACATGTGCTGTATAACGCATTGTGCGAGTATTATTTAGGATGTAGCCTATATTCGTGTCGTGAGCATTACTATTCAATGGAATAATGCTGTTATATCCTTTGGAATAAACTATCTAGCTGTGTTTTGATTTGTCACTACTAGTAGTACTGCTGGGTCGCTACTGTATATGTCCCAATACACGCGCTCTGCGCAAGTGCAGACACACAGATGTGCGTCTATTCAAAGTTAATGAATTTCATGGAATTGTTTTTGGCGTGCCTCTGAAATAAAGTGGGATTGTCTTATTTTATGTGCATTCATTCTGAATATGATAGTAGATTTTTATTTGTTTATGTCGTGCCTCTGAAATAAAGTGGGATTGTCTTATTTTATGTGCATTCAGTCTGAATATGATCATAAATTGTTGCGTGCTTTCAATCTTGAAATGGGGTGTGTGCTTCTATTGGGTCGCGTGCTTCTATTGGGACATATACAATATATTAAGATATTACAAAAATGTTGAGGCAACAGATAAGTAAGTTTGGAGAAGATCGGACATTTTGGTTGGTCTCAAAAGACCTACAAACTATTGATTTAGAATGTTCCCGGTGGAGATTGGCTGAGTGAGAGTGGAGCTGGGCTGACGTTAGATAAAAGATTCATCCCTCTCCAGAGTGGGGATGAATGACAACCCTGCCTGAATAACGAGTAAAAACTGCTTCGGAATGAATCAATTATAAACAAGCTGTGGAGGTGCTGGTTCCAGCATGCAGAGTTTCGCATAGAGTTGACCAATGGGGACCTTTCAGTTTGCATGACTCTCTCGCCAGATGGCGCACCATGCCGGTCTCTGTCTGCTATGGTGTTTGGTGAGTGTGTATGGTGGGGTGGGCGTGGTTGGGGTGTAGGTGTGTATGGTGGGTGTATGGTGGGGGCATATGTTTGTGTGGTGGAGGTGTAGGGGTGTGGTAAGGATGTTGGTGTGTGTGGTGGGGGTGTGTGTGGATTTAGGGGTGTGTGCTGGGGGTGTAGGGGTGTGTGGGTGGTGGGGGGCGTATGTTTGTGTGGTGGGTGTGTTGTGGAAGTGTTGAGGTGTGGTGAGGATTTTGGTGTGTGTGGTGGGGTGTATGGGGATGTAGGGGTGTGTGGTGAGTGGGTATGGTGGGGTGGGTGTGGTTGGTGTGGTGGGGTGTATGGGTGTGGTGGGGGCTTAGGGATGTGGTGGGGGTGTAGGTGTGTGTGGTGGGGTTGACGGTGTGTGTGGTGGGGGTGTAGGTGGTTTGTGGTGGAGGTGTAGGGGTGTCTTGCAGAGCGGCACCTCACAATCTTTAGCATCCCTAAACCCCCACCACACACCTACACCCCCACCACAACCCTAAACCCCTACGACCCACCCCACCACACACAGCTATACCCCCAACACCCCACAACAGACACCTGTACCCCCAGTACCCAGTACACCCCCACCACACACCTAAACCCCCACCACACACTTACACCCCGACCACACACCTACACCCTCACCACACACACACCTAAACCCTCACCACACACACCTACAGCCTCACCACACACACATACACCTCAACCACACACACCTACACCCCACCACACACCTACACCACACACACACCACACACTACCACCACATCCCTAAACCCCCACCACACACCTATACCCCCAACACATACCTACACCCCCACCACACACCTACACCCCAAACACATACGTACACCCCCACCACACACCTACAACCACACCACACACACCCAACACACACCTAGACCCCCACCATACACATACCTACACCCCACTACACACCACTACCCCCACCACACACCTACACCACCAGCACACACACACCTACACCCATCTATCCAACCATGATGGCCGACGTGGACCGGGAACGGGTGCTGCCACCAAGTGTATAGTTAGAGATGGCTCATGAAAGGTCGCCATTGGGAGAGAATGCAGGTTTATTAATAATCTTTGTGATTTAATCAATTATTCTTCACTCCAGAAATATCTACATACAGTAAAACCTCTCTAAATCGACCATCCATGGTGACCGACGTTAAATTGTCCATTTAGGGAGGTGGTCGGTTTAGGTTTTTTTTTTTTATCATTACAATGGTATTGTAGGGGTGGTCATTAGGGACCCAAATAAAGCGATCGATATAGGGGAGTGGTCGATCTGTGGAGGTGGTCTGTTAGAGAGGTTTTACTGTAATATAGTTAGCATTTTAGATTACAAATTCATATGGTTATTTCCATAACCCAGCCTTCTGACATGTTTTCTACATGGTTGTCTAGCACGTGTAGCAAGTCCTGTCACAGAGACATTGCTGCAGGAGTAAGTGGGATGTAAGGTGCTGAAGCAAAATGAGCTGAAAACAACAAAGGCGGGTTGGTGCCCCACCCCCACTTAACCCTATGCTTCACTAGATCCAATTCTTTAAACTCAGTGTTCATATATAATACAAACTTCTTGACCAGACGCGGCCAGGTCCTTGCTATATGTATTTGTTTCTAATTTATATTGCAGTGAAATGTGAAAATGTTTTACATTAGATAAAATACCACTTTCCTGTAGGTGTATGTGTACCTTTTTTTCTTTTTTGGGGAGTTTTCAGTCGCATTGGTGCGCTGAGGCCTGCAAATCTGCAGCACTGTATGGGCACTGCTGAAAGCGGTCCCATGTGGTCAGGAGTTGGCTTCGGATAGGTAGTGGTCAGAGAAAATGGGGGGGGGGGGGGGGGGGGGGGAAAGGCAGCCTAAGAGCCCAACCACAGTCCTCTGAGAGGGCCGGGGGGCTGGGTGGTTGGTGTAGTTTTACGCCCCAGTAAGACACTAGGCCATACCAGGATGTGCACCGACTTGTGACAGCGCGCACTCATGGCAACTTTAAAGTGCTGCCCCACTGGGAAATCAGGCTGCCGGCACCATGACCTGATATCCCACACAGTCACATTATCCTGACACTGTGGGCCCAGTCCCTGTCCTGACCTGTATGTGTACCGACCAACACGCCCCTCGCACCACCCACCCACCCCCACACACACTTTTCTGGTGTGTAAAGCTGAAGCTGCAACTCGGCGAGTTCACGCGCTGGGTCGCAGCTTCAGTGCTTCCTGAGGGACCTGTAGACCTGTACTGGATAGATCTGGTGTTATGTAATATGACGCCAGCTTTAAATGTCTGATAGAAGAAGTGTCATCTCAGCCCCCTTCAATTTTGGTAATGACATTGAGAAATGATGATGGATTTGTCTCTCATCGCCCCCGTTTTATGGTGATGAGTGTAATAATGAGATCAGATTAAGTCCTACCCCTAAGTTCAAATGGAACCATTTGACTAAATGAGAAGGTAGCTATTAGAATAGATTCAGATTATATTTTAGAGTTTCAGCAGATGGCTTTGAAGTCTTGCTGAAATCTTTCCCTCCTGGTGTATTCTCCTTCCATCCCTAACTTCCGCAACTCGAATAGCTTCAATTAAATTGATCATGAGGCCATGTGTGTTCCTGTCATCAGATAATAATCACAGCACTATGCCCCCCCCCCTCCCCCTTCGTCGGGTATGTCACAAAATTAAAAGATATTATCAAACACTCTGGAATTGTCCGGTTTTAATATTTACAGCACTTTTTATACTGCATGTTTTCTATACCACACCCGAGGTTATAATCAGTCATGATCGGGTATGATCGGTTGTGGTCGGTTTTGGTGGGTTATGGTCAGGGATGTTCGGTTGTGCTCGGTTTCGGTCTGTTGTGGTTGTTTTGGGGTTGTTGTTTTTTTAGTACATTAGTTGTTCAAGCAGGGGAAATTTCAGTCGCAGACGACTGGTCTTCCTCATTCCACTGCTCTTTGCCCTATCCTAGTGATGCTGAGCATCTGGCTAGGAGGCGACAAGTATCAATTTTCAAGTCACAAGTTGTGATCGATTATGGTCGGCTATGGGCGGTTATAGTCAGCTATGTTCGGTTGTGGTCCAATATGGTCAGTTATTGTCGATTAAGGTCGTTTACGGTGTGTTGCGGTGGGTTACCATAGGTTACGGTCGGTTATGATCATGTGTGTGCCTTGCTTACTAATACTAGGCATTATTTATTGTGTAGCTAAAGTGCTCCACTAGGAGTTTGCTCAGTACACAGATGATCTTGGTTCTCTTGAGCTCCTCTTTCTGTTGTATGCATCTGCATAGTCCGACGAAAACATCAAATTTGATCAACTTAATTACTTATAAAGATTTGAGCGTACATATTCAACTTAATACTGGTGCACTTAATAAGCATATGTTGCTACACAGAAGGGAATACAAATTGAATTGAGTAGAACTTTTCAATGCTTAATGAAGCCTGCGGTGGTCAGCATTTTGACGTGCATGCCAAAATTACATTTCTTGCTTTTCCTTCGCATGTCTCCAATGTTAGGCATCTCGATGAAAGTAACTCAAAACTAAATTAAGGTAGATTACAATGATCAACCTAGATTATTTATCTAAAAATAACGGACACATTCAAAACCATCTGACTATGCAACTGTAAGCGATTTCGTAAATAAATACATAATATATGCACACACACAAATTTATATTTGCATATATTTATAAATGTATATGTTTGATGCACACATATATAAGTACATACAGTAGAACCTATCGAAATCGACCGACCATGGGACCGACTTTAACTGGTCCATTTAGGGAGGTGGTCGGTTTAGGGGGTTAGAATATCCTTGCAATGGCATTCTTGGGACCTAAATAAAGCGATCGATATAGGCGAGTGGTCGATATGTGGAGGTGGTCAGTTAGAGAGGTTTTACTGTATACCAATAATATATATACACGTGCACATGGCTGTAGCTACATTGTTGCACTGTAAGTGTGCGCGAACAATTTCTCTCAATGTCATGTTTTTTCCGTACTAAATCTTTTATAATATCCACTTTTTGTTAAAATTTCATGCTCGCATATTTTTTCCCAGAGTACCTTTTGTGTATTTTCTAACCTAGTCATCGCCATTCTCGTTTTAGGATCACAACACGCCAAATGGCCAGAAACGAGACAAGAGGGATTCTGGGATTGAAATGAAGGCGGATGTGAGCAAGTCGTCATGTGACCAGGATTCGTCCAATCAGAGGCACATGGTGCCTCCCCAGCAGCACCCTCCCACCTATAGCCGCCTGTCGGGGCCTCTTACACCAATGAAAGAGATGGAACTACAGGTAAGCATGGTGGCCAGTATTATCTTGGTTAAAGTTGCATCGTCCGATGGATTTAAGATGTAGATACGAGATTGATCATTATAGTCGACTTTACTTTAGTTTGGAGTGACTTTTCTTTTAAATAGTTAACTTTGGAGATATTTTAAGCGAAAATGTATCAAATTAATATTGGCAAGCACATCAACATTCTGAAAGTAAAAAAAAATTTAAAAGCTTGTTTTATTTAACGACGCCTATAGAACACGTTGATTTTCATCATCGGCTATTAGACATCAAACATATGGTCATTGTGACATATTTCTTTGGAGGAAAGTTGTTGCCACCCCATAAGCTACTCTTTCCGATAGCTAACATTCTGAAACCACAGGCTTCGTCAGTAGCAGTTTAATTGTTAAATTGGTTTGGTTTTCTTGAGGACGGCGGGACTGTACCTCCCCATCTAACTTATCCAAGAAATAATTAAATTTAAATTGAATTCAACCTAGGATTTTATTTTCCCTTGCCATGATTTTCACAATTGTGAGCTTTATAAGGATCATGTAAATTGTATTTTATAACAAATTGTAAGCATTTGCATTCTGTATAAAAGCGATGGCTAAATAATAATAATATGACAGAATTAAGTTTGAATACTTCTCGTCGTGAATATGGACTTTACTGCCGACATGGCGTAAAGCTACAAACAACCAATCAATTAATCAATCATTCTTTGCGCAGTCCGTCCAGTGAATCTTACCTTAAAATAATAAGACGACAGAAGGAAGTTTGAATACTTCTCATCGAAAATATGGCATGTGCTGCCGACATGGCGCAAAGCTATCAACAATCAATTAATCAATCATTCTTTGCACCATCCTTCCACTTAATCTAACCTTAAAATAATAAGACGACAGAATTAATTTTGAATATTTCTAATCGTAAATATGGCTGCCGACATGGCATAAAGCTACAAACAATCAATCAATTAATCAATCATTCTTCGCACCGCCCACCCAGTGAATCTAACCTTGTTCTCTTGTCTCCTCCCAGGTGCAAGACATGCTGCATATTTTATTACGAGACAAGGAGTCGCCGTCTGAGACTGGTTCCTACACGGACAGCGGTAAAGGTCCGAGTGAGGAGGGCGACCACTCCCACACCTGGCCCGAGTGTCACACTGACACTGCCAAAGGTTGGTGTTCATTATTAACCATCACCACTTACTTTGAAAAGTCTGTTGTGCAGGCACTTGTTACATTCAAGTGGTCATGTTGCCACCGTGGAAGTGGACAGGTAATTGAAATAAGAATCTAATTGCACTTTCTTTCTCTTTTGGTAAAACAGTTTTTTCATCACAATATACATTTTTTCAGCGCCGAGGCACTGGTCTTCCGGCCGTTTATATTACATTATAAATAGGTAGATCAGCGAATACTTAGGTAGGGCATATTAATATATTATGAAGGGGGTTAGTGTGTTAGTGGGTTAGCCATAATAAGTTCAGTATTATGGGCTAAGCTGGTGGGTCACTGCAAAAACTGTGCTGCTATTACGGTATAGCTCAGGTAAGTTGTTCCACATCCTTGCTCCCTTTAAATATAGGTGCCTTAGCTAGTTTGTTTGTGCTTGCTAAGGCACCAAGTTTTTATATCAAGCAAATTAGTTTAGACGATAAGCGATGGCAAAGGAAAATGAATTCCATAACAAATTCTGAAATACCTATTTAAATTTGCAGCCATAGCAAAGAACATAATTGTACATTCTTGTAGATATATAGAGCAGTCCTTGTCTGTAGGCTTGGTAGATTTAAATGTGTCTACAGCATTTTGCCGTGATGCAATTGAAATGACTGGTATAGATCTTTAATGCATTCCATTTGTCTTCAAGTATGTAAGATCATGACATTCGGTTACATTATTTACTTAGGTTTGCACATTAGTTCACTACCCTGCCTGTTTTGTCTTTTACTAACAGAAGTAATGTTAGTTTACCTATGTTAACCTATACACGTGTCATGGCATTATATATATTTATGGGGGGATACAATCGTTGATTAAACAAGGGAATTTTTAATCGTGGACAAATAGTTGTCCTAGTATTAGTAATGGCAAATGTCAGGCTAGGTAGCGACAAGCATCAATACAAGTCATTGGTTTGACTCAGTCAGGATTCGAAGCTGGGTTTTAAAATCACACAACCTACCAAAATTGAAGGCGGGCGCTCAACTTTTTCGGTTATATGCGTCTTAAATCTTAAAGAATGAACCCAAAGTAAAAGAGCATCTAAAGTGTTGAGACATTGTTATATACTTTTGTTCCACTCCAGTTCCCAGAATGCTGGTGCGCTACACAGCCTACATGACACACTGTCTTCTGTTGCAGGTCTTCCCACAGTGGTGGAGGCACACGCCTTGGCGCTAACCGACACCCGCAATGCATCGCGCCGCGATGACGGCCAAACCTACCACCAGGAGGCGCCACCGGACACCCGACACAACCAATATGGCGGCTATGACCAGAACAACGACGAGGGCATCTACGTCGAGGCTATGTCACGTGACCACGTCTACGACCAGGATCCGTCCAAGCGTGCTTATGAGAACCGGTTGTATGGAGCGACACCACAACAACAACAACAACAACAACAACAACAACAAAAGCAGCAGCAGCAGCAGTCGACTCTGTCCATCCCGTCCTACACGCCGCCGCCCAGCTACCAGGCGTCGCTGGCCGCCGGAAATAAGCGGCTTGTCAAGTTTTCGTCCTACAATGACGATACGCCGTCTGGTGAGAAGAGCGCGCACTACGGTGGCGCCATCCCGCGGACTCTCTCAGACACTGCCGCCTGGTCGGGGGATCAGGCCGGGGAGGGCGACGTGTACGCCCGGGTGTTCCGTGACGGGGCGGCCTCGCAGAAAAAGAGCAGCCACGCCATACAGGACGAGAACCCATACGCCAGCTATGCGCTTCAGCACTTGCCCAGCATGAGTGACAACAGCATGTACGATCGCATCGGCAACTTGACTTACACCAAGGACACTTCGGCTGGGGAGAGTGTGTACACGAGTCTGAACCGCAGCAAACAGGCCTCGGCCGCTTCAAGGAGCCCCAGGCAGAAGGATTTGGACAGGGAGAAAGACTTAAAGAGGTCACGTGGTGGTGGTGGTGGTGGGAAACTCCATCGGACTAAAGCAGAGAGGCTTGGGGAGACTAGCAGTAGCAGCACTACTAAGAAACCCAAGGTGCAGTTTTGGGACGAGGGACCTATTGACCGGTGTGTGCATGACGTGGTTGCAAAGTATATCCCCGACAGGACTGTTAACAGCACTTGCTTTGAGCCAATCGACGCGTTGTCTGATGACGATTTGACGACGGAATCCGGAAGTTACGTCATAGACGCGGAAGACTTTCGGCGCGAAAAGAATGTGCGAGAAGCAGAGACATTGTTCGTCGACTATGCTGTTGTATGACGAAATGTGTGTTGGGTTTCGTTTCCAGATCATTGCAGTGTTCACTAAGTAGTTGGGTTGGTTTTTATTTCTTTGTTTTTGTTATTTTTGTTGTTGTTGAAAATTTAAAGGATTTTTAGAGGTTAAAATAAAAATGATAAGTTTTTTGTGACGGGTTTTTTCTCTCAGGGGAGTAGGGAGGGGGTCGGGGTATTGTGAATAATGTACACTTTATAGTTTAAATATTTGTTGAATAGAAAGCTCAACTTCAATTTCAAATGTAATACTTGGATTACATTTTGCATAATTTGTTAAGTGATTGCATCACTTGACTGGATATATTTTTATATAGTGTCGTAATTGTTTTTGTATAGCAGATGAGCAACTATGTATGGATTAGTTGCCATTGAAAGACTAAGCTATGCACACTGTGTATAACATTTTACATTATATCATGCATACTGCTGACAGGGTTCTATTGTGCTCAGTAAAAAGACTAAATTATCTATGCACATATATTGTATGAGTGGAAAATGATACCCTAAACATTGCAGATGCTGGTGCTATGAGGTATATAATTTGAAGAAAATTGATTGGTCCCCAACAAGTTTTAATATTGTTTGAGGCGGACAAACGTCGTGGAAAAGTTACTATTTAATTTTTGTATTATTTACATTTTCAGAAAGTGTAGCATCAGATATTGTGGGTATTAATTTTAAGGGTATCTCTCTGTTTTCTTGGAAACCCAGGAAAAGGGCACCTCAATGAACTTTTCTTTGTACATAGTTTGTATATTTTCATAATTTTTTTATTAATACGATCCTCGTGAATGTGTAATTATAATTGTAAATAAGCAATAATGCTGAATGTATAATAGTTGTTTGTGCCTTGGGGGGTTGATTCAGAAGTGGACACCTGGATTGGTAATTTAGAACAAGCCGATGCACTTAATTTGAATTAAATATATTACAATATAATATCGTTTATCATACTAATATCACTTACTGCCTTCTATCAGACGTGTCACATACGAGTATGACACTAATATATCTATAATAAATAATTAATACTCGCAAAGCGTAGCGCCTACACTTCAGAGGGGTGTCCTCCTCCCCCGCCCCCCCTCTCCCACCCCCCCAATAATTTAATTGTGGGGTCATGCCTCCACCCCACCCCCAATACTTAATTGTGGTATATTATTATGCATTCCAGATCTGTTCTTTTATTCATATCTATATCAATTTTATACAACCTATGTTAAAATACACATACATACGCCTAAAAGTCACAAATGCCTGTTAAGTTTGTGTCAGTCAAGAAGTTATGGCGCTGGATAATGAAATGGAATGGCTGTCGGTGCAGTGGGTTACAATATTATTGAAGCAGTGACATCAAAATACTATTGGAGGATATATCTGAACCACATGATGTGTCTGTCATGTGCTATAAATTATAATTAACTTTTTTTACATGTTCTACTCTCACCAATTACAACAAACTTTTCGACACATAGTCCTTTAATGAATCATGTTCCACAACCTCATAAAAAGTATTATCTTTTTCGTCGGCTCGGTAGGCCTACACTATTTAAAAATTAAATTACAAGGAAATGAATATTATATTTACCGAGCATTCAAATATAAAATATCAAATACAAAGGAAAAAAATAGTCAAAACTCAGTTTTAAGAGCATTCCTTCTGTGAATTCGGATTTCAGGCCATCTAAAGCCCTGTTCACACGGGGCAGTTAATTTGAATCATAAAAATCGACTTGTATAGTTTGGGTTACATTTCGCGTGTGAACGCGAGGCTAAGTTGGATTAGGGCTGATTCGATTCATATTATTCGGATTTTATAAACCACTTCTGTAGGTGGTTTATATGAACCGAATTTTATGATTCGACTTATATCGCCCGTGTGAACGCAACCGACTTACTTGAGGCGGCTTAAGGACATCACACGTATGCGCAGTCGAGACCTTAGTTTGTTGAATTTTCGGTCAATCAAAAGCGCATATTATATAATTTGGTCTATGAACCGGATAGAGGTGTACAGATGTTTTTGTCATCATTTATTTATAGGTTTTCACTGCCCAGCAGAAGTTTTTACGGTTCCAAAACAATATGATTCAGTCTATACATATCTAGGTCAAACCCACACTCTCTCGTGCTGACATCGACTAACCGAGACTGGCGCTGGTTAGTATGGACTTGCTCATGCGCTGATATCGATTTCCGACCCAAGTACTGCCCGTGTGGACGCGACACTAGTTCGGTTCATATTATCTGCCTTGTATAAAGCGGCGTAAACTTTTCCCGTGTGAACACGGCTTTAATATTTTAATTGAATAGAACTTTTTAATGCTGAATGAAGCCTCACTATTGTGCTTCGTGTAGGCCTACTAGGGCAGGTCCCCCCTCCCCCCTCCCCCCACCTAGATATTCAAAAGTTCCACCACCCTTGAAACTGTTTTTCTGTGGAACTATATATCTATATATGCTATGCCAAATTGTCTTAAATGTCTTAATGTCTTACAAGTTCCATACTAAACAGTGCTTTATATTTTAATATCTTAAGCATAGTTGTATTCATGTAGTATTCAACAATATTTTAAATGGTGCGTAGGCCGACATATTTACTTATGTCTGGAAAACCAGAGTCTCGGCCCCAGATCAATTCGGGCAATAAAATATTGACCACACACATACTAAACCACACGCCAAAAAAGTCCACAAAAAACAACAAAAATATCCCAAAATATACCGTTAGGCCTAACTACACGTACACATGTCCGTGTCGTCTGCATTGTCAAATAGCCACCTGCTCTAATGGCGCCACTATAAATAGCGTAATTGTGTTTCAACTAGATACGCTAGATGGCGCCACTGTAATGCAATCCGAAACTGGCCGAGGGGTGTCGCCCATGCTCATCACTCACGAGCAGCGAAGGTCGGCAGTGAAAAGCAAGTTGTAGGCCTATCACCATCATGACCATGCGGATTAAAAGTGATTTGAATATTTGTGTGTGGAAAAAGAAACGTGATAGACATTCGGGACTCCCGTTTGTCACCGTCACACGACGACTCTCTCGGTGATACTGATAGGCGGCGGTCGAGTGAAAACACACGTGCCATCGGCTGAGAACAACTACATCTACAAAACTACACGGTAATTTAATATCTCACATGACACATACTATCATCTAAAGGAGCAGGGGGCTGGACCAAGGGTTGGTGAATACCTTTTCACTGATATTCATGATATTAGATGTTATATATGGAAAATAATGACGTTATGGCTAAGTTCACAAAACAAACAACACATGTGACACTACAGTCTACATGTATGACTGGTTGGGTGTGTTGAAACAAGACCTAACTACCTATTATAAGCACTGACTGTGGAATAGAGTACAGGAGAGAAGAAACTAGTTAATTTTAAATGAACTAAAGCTGCGTTTACACGGGCGACTTGAAACGTCCTACGTAGAACCAGTTGCCTAGAACGTTTTAAATGTGGCCGTGTAAACGCACCACTGCGGCGTTTTAGGGCTGAAACGTTCCAGCTGGACTGTTCCACGAATACCACCTCAGGAGGTGGTCTACAGGAAACGTTTCAGCTGGTTCCCGGGCGGCGATAGTGTACAATAGCGGTGCTCGCCGGATACAGGCTCAGCTGTAACTTTACACTGGTGCCCAGCTGTGTTATGGACCGAATAGAACGAAATCTATTGAATGCGGTCATATGTAACAGAATTACATACTCAAATGATGAAATTTAATTAAATTAACCCTAAATTCCAAGCGATATTAACATAGCAGCTACATCAGCGTCGTTATTCATGTTGTCAAATCGACGTGTAAACTAAACAAATAGCAGTGATGCCGCAACGTGCGAAAATCCGCGCATGCGCAGAAGCCACGAAAATACGACACCGTTGTTGTTGTTTTGGGGAGTTTTCAGTCGCATTGGTGCGCTGAAGGCTGCCGTGTAAACGCGCCACGAGAACGTTTCAGGTAGAACGCTTTGTCTTGAATCATTTTACTTTTGGCCGTGTAAACGCAGCTTAAGAATTTGTGAGCCGTTTGCCAGAAGCAAACAGCGAGTAACGGCGAGGAATGACGATTCTCGATGTCGGTATGACGTCACAACCCCGGAAACTAGCCCGCGAAGGGTAAAATACCGCCGTGATGTGTGCTGCAGCAATGCTATGTCTATGGGGAGCATTTATTTTTGTAAAATAAATTTAAAAGCTTTCATTGGATCGATTAAAAATATCTTAATGCACGATTGAAGAGGAAGATCTGAAGTATTTAATGTAACCTAAGAGCAATTTACTCTGAAAGTATTAAAAACAGAGATAATAGTGAAAGTTGGGATATTCTGAGTGTCAGTGCCAGTGTTAGCCTTACCAGATCATGGCCTCAAAAACTATTTTCGCAAAATAAATTCAAGAACTTCCAATTGGCTGATAAAAAAAAAGAAGCTGAATGTGAAATTGTAGACAACGATCTGAACTATTTAAAAGAAGTAAGAGAAATTTGCTTTTAAAGCACCAAAAATCACAAATTACTGTGATAGTTAGGGTGGTTTTAATGTTGTCTCTATGACAGCGGCATTTGTTTTACCCTTCGCGCGGTGTGAATGCAAAAAGTACCCGGATGTCCGACATCGAGAATAATGGGGCACAAGTGAAATGTTTGAAAACCGCCGATCGCCGCGAAGCTGTTCGGCAACGACGAGTTCAAGTTCAAATCGATGTAACTTTCTTGATATTTACATTAGGAAAATTATATGACTATTGGAATATGTTCCATTGAGATAAAATGCTTTAAAAATAAATGCTCACATAGCTACAACTTGAAGTGAAGACGTGAGTTAGACACATACCTATGTGAGTGTCACCGACTGAGACTAAGAATAACTGCACAGTAATTTAAGATCTCGCATGGCACATACTGTCATCTGATAAGGAGCAGGAGACTGGACCAAGGGTTGGTGAATACCTCTTCATTCACATTAGGAGTTAGACTGTTATCAATAGATAATTAAGACTTTTTGGTTGGACTCACAAAACAAACGGCGAGCAAGCAGTGTGTGACAGTGTCAGTGCTAGAGCTATCTGAATTTGAATTATTGGAAGAAAAATATTACACAATCGACTGTTAGGTATATAGGAAATACACCTAACTACATATTGTAAACATTGCTGTAGGATACAGGAGAGAGGAAATTAGTCTATTTAAATTAAAATAAAATAAACATTTTTGGAAACTTTACCAGAAGCAACTACGGTGAGTAACTATCAATGAGGAGTAACCATTAACAAGTTTTGAGTCGGAGTTCGGGAATTGATATGTGTATGATTTGTGGGGACTCTGCTGGGAGTGGGTGGACAGTGTGTGACAGGGTGACAGCATGTGACAGTGACATTGTGTGACCGATGACTGGAGGTTTGAACAGATATTGGGTGACAACTCAGTTGGAAAACAATAGAACGGCTGATTGACTTGGCCTAACTCCTGCCAGCCTGAGCCAAATAGCACACTCAGATATAAATTTAATTTGTGTGAGCATCACTCATCTATGATGTCACAAAAGACTGCTAGTGAAAAATCCAGGATGCGTGGTAGGGCCACAGTGGGTTCAGCTTCTGCAATCCCCAATACTGTCCCATCCCCACCTCTGTGTGTATATGCCCTTATCGTTGTGATCATCATTGGTGGCACCTGAACTTACCACTGGACACAACTAAGGCAATACTGTCGATGACTGATCCCACCTGTATATCCTCAATGTCTATATGTTATTGGCAAACTTACAGCATCATCAAGGGCCAGTTGCTCTCATGCCATGTGTGTGTGGCGTTAGAGGTTAAAAAGTCCCTTGAGTCAGAGGGGGTGTGGGCTCAGGCTTTCTGTCGACGGGCTGTCTAATGGTGAAGGCGGGTCTATTCAGACTTATCCATGGTAGGCGGTATAAATCTTCAAGAAGAAGGCCACATTGTTTTATGTTTACAGGTTACTATAAATACAATGAGCATAAATTGATTGACTATCTGCACTACTACCCTTACTTATGTAGTGGTCTGCACTGACCTCTCAGGCAAGTAACCACATAGACAGGTAGGCGTGGGGAGTGTATTGATATCAGGGAGCCTAGGTGGTGTAATGGTTAGCACACTGGCCCGGAATGCAAAGAGATGTGGGTTCGAGTCCCGCTCTAGGCGCAGTATTTCCCATTTTCATCACCCCCACGACACTGGTGCCGTGACCAGGATCCTGTACAAGCTTTGCGCTGTATGGTTGTTGAACCTACCCTGTGTATGTATGTGTTAGTGCATTGCCTGTATGTATGTAATTGTAAGCATTACAAGACTTACAATTCCAGGGGGACGAGTGTAGTGGTCTGCACTGACCTCTCAGGCAAGTAACCACATAGACAGGTAGGCGTGGGGAGTGTATTGATATCAGGGAGCCTAGGTGGTGTAATGGTTAGCACACTGGCCCGGAATGCAAAGAGATGTGGGTTCGAGTCCCGCTCTAGGCGCAGTATTTCCCATTTTCATCACCCCCACGACACTTATGTACAACTTCTGTACACCTTGATTCTGCTTCGGAATCTGCTATTGGGATATGTCAGTCCACTGGCCCAAACCTTTGATCTGGTTTGGATCTACAAATCGCCTATTTGATTGCCCTTTATATGCATGGTCTATCAGTGCAAACTTGACTGGTATGGCGCAAGAGGCAGACTCCCCCTGTTAGAATTATTAATCTCTCCTTGTACCCTACCCTCCATACGTAACATATATGCCTGAGAGCACTATGCATGGATGCCAGGCTATTTGTGCATGTGCCCTTGTTGCTGTGGCCACTTTCAAGCACAGCCAAAGCACTATTATGTAAACAACTTTGTTTCAAACTGTATATAATCATGCCTCTATATGCTATGGGTAGACCTCTGACCCGAGCCCACAGGTAACACTGCTAGATATTTGTATGTTAGAAATTGATGGACAAATATTTAAATACTACTACAGTGCACCTCAATTCACGGTGCTGATGGAGCTGGTTGGCATGAGCTTCATGCTGATGGAAGGGCTGGGCTCAACCTTTGGAACTGATACGCCTGATATGGCACATACATTCACAGCAGTCCTTAGTGTGCATTTGTCATGCTGACCCTGGCTTGGGCCTTCGCTTGAGCACCCAAACACCAACTGCAGCTAATTTCAATACACAATTACCTATATGTGAATGGCGACACTATCTACTATTGACCGCACTCAGCTGTCACTGATCCCTGTCTAATTGTCATATTTCATCAACTCAAACAGCATTACCAAGAACCTAATAAGTAGACCCTACATTAACTAACCAGCCCCCTGTTACAACATGATACACTAGTATCATGCTCCCCCATTGAGATAACCGCAACTAAAACTGAATTCAGCCTAAGCCAACAACCACCACCACATCATGGCTAAAACCCAAATATCAGGTTTAGCTAAAACTGGATGCCCGCTAGGTGATAGTGCCGGGCAAGCATCCATGCCCAACAAAGAATACACTATACACCATGACATACACAACCACATTCACACTAACTGGAGGGGGGTCCTTTGGGGGACGGGGCGGAATGTATTTTCAGGGAGGGGGGCAGACTGATGGGGGCCTGGGGCCCTTGGGACCGTGTCATCTGGGCGCGCTTCCTTTAACAGATCTGAAGGGCCTGCCAGGACTCAAGATTGGCCACCTAAACGTACATAGCCTCACACATAAGATCAACCAGCTAAGAGCCGACCTACCCAGGTCTGGTTTTGATGTCTTTACTATATCAGAAACATGGCTCAATAGATCAGTCGAAGACAGACTCACATCTATACCAGGTTACCAATG
Organism: Branchipolynoe longqiensis; assembly: GCA_030323885.1. NCBI lineage: Eukaryota > Metazoa > Annelida > Polychaeta > Phyllodocida > Polynoidae > Branchipolynoe > Branchipolynoe longqiensis. The sequence continues at coordinate 21,941,814 of CM059191.1, forward strand.
TATAAGGGCTGATAGAAGAACAAAGCAACTCAGTGGGCAGACCAAGGCTGGTGGTGGACTAGGTATTTACTTTAAGCAAGGTCTCCATGTTGATGCAGGTAAACATGCTGAGCATAACCTATCAAATAGCAATATTGAGCTACAGTGGGCTGTAGTCAACAGACCCCATACAAAACTAATACTCATCGCCAATGTGTATAGACCCCCAAATGGCAACCTAAATGAGGGAATTGGGCAAATAAGTAACTCTGAATAATATAGCCAATATCGATAAATATGAGATACTCCTCATTGGCGACTTCAATGAAGAATATAATAGTAAGAGGCCTACGATGGGAGGGATAATAAAGCAACTTGCAGCTGAACATGAGTTGCAACAAATGATCCAGCAGCCAACCAGGGTAACTAAAACCACTAACAAAACAATAGACCTGGCACTTACCAATATCAATCATTGTACAAAGGCTGGAGTCCTTAACTATAACATAAGCGACCACAAACCAATATTTATAATTAAGAAAAAAATAAGAAATGACAAAAGAATCACCACTCAACGAAATAAACAGTGCCGAATTTCTGGATATTTTCTGATTGTTGTGTTTAGCACAACCTATGTTGGGATGTGCTAAACACAACAATCACTATTGCAGCTGACAGACACTGTCCCCTAATAGAGATCACAACCAGAATCACCATGGGAGGTTACCTTAATGATGAACTACTAGAGCTTCAAAAGGATAGAGATTACTTTATCCAAAAGTTTGAGAAAACAAAAGATCCAGGGGATGAATTTATAGCTAAATGTATGGTCAGAAAGGCTAGGAGTGAAGTAAGGAAAGCCAAAGCAAGGTATTATCAAGTCCAGATAGACAAATTTAAACAGAATGCCAGAAAATGTTGGTATGAAATAAACCAAATCGAACCTAAAAATGAGACAAGAATCAGTGCAAGTGAAGAGACTGGTTTTAAAATCCCAGATGAATTATTAGCAGAGGAAATCAATAACTATTTCATAGATATAGGTGAGAAACTAGCCAATAAATTCAAACAGAAGGATGATCAACACAAAACCTTTCATGCCAAACTAAATAAAGAAAAGTATGACCTCCTGGAAACCACTCAGGATGAAATCCTTGATAGAACTAATAAAATATTGATCTACAAATCATCAGGAATGAAGGACATCAGTACCACTTTGATAAAAAAGCGCGATCACAATACTGAGTGCAGAATTTACACATTTATATAACCTAATAATCAGCACAGGCATCTTCCCTGATGACTGGAAAGTAGCCACAGTGACGCCCATACCTAAAGTCAACATCCCACAAACCTGTAGCGAACTACGCCCAATATCGATCCTCCCACTGCCTGGCAAGATCATAGAACAAATAATACATGACCAAATTAAGACATTCCTTGAGTCCTCTAACTATTTGACCTACCAGCAAAATAGGTCTACCACTGGGGCACTGGCCTCTCTACTGGATGAACTTCTGTCAAACATAGACAAGGGTGATCTAACTATCGCAGTCTTCCTTGATTTCAAGAAGGCATTTGATACGATCGACCACAAAATCCTCATGCATAAAATAGAACGAGCTGGGCTAGGCAATAGAGCACATAGCTCTCTCACAAATTACCTCAGCAATAGAAAACAATACACAAAACTAAGTGATACCAACTCGACCACTCGAGAAATAAAAACAGGAGTTCTGCAGGGTTCTACTCTGGGACCCCTACTGTTTCTAATATTTATAAATGACCTACCTTCCAACAAAGCATCTTTCACACTATTTGCCGATGATTCAGCACTAACAATACATAACAATGACCTTGCCATAGCCGCAACCGAGGCTGGAATGGTGCTGGATGGAGTGAACACCTGGTGCCATGAGAATAAACTAACACTAAATGGCACTAAAACTGAGTACATAATCTATGGAACTGTAGTAGTCTGAACATGAGCTCTACTATCACGCGGTAGCAGCGGAGACTACGACGCCACCAGCGCAGTACCACTACACTGCGCTAGGTGGCGGCACGGGTCACCACCGGTCAGACCCCAACTGGGCTGACCTCTACTGCGTGTGGTTGACCCACCCCCCACACACACCTATAGAGTCGATGTGGGATCTGGCGAGTCAGACAACTACTGACGCCGCGGAGAGCAGAGGGTTCAATAAACCAGGTGAAGCGTACACTGAATTGAATCTTGGTGTTCTTTCGTGTGAGAAAGGGTGAGTCGGAGGGCCGTGGGCCATTACAGAACCAAAGTGAGGAAGGCCCGGCCAATACAACTGCAGATGGGTGGCTTAGTGCTCTGTGAAGTGAACTCCTATAAGTACCTAGGCACAACTCTTGACACAACTCTAAGTGGTACCCAACAGCTGGAAAGACTTAACCAAACACTGGCACTAAAAATGAACACATTCAGAAAAATAAGGACCTATGTAAGTGAGAATACTGCACTGCAGCTGTACAAGTCAACAATATTACCAATTATAGACTACAATGATATCATCTATGGATTGACCAGACGGGATGGCCGATGAGTTAGAGCGTCCGTCTCCCGTGCTGGTAATAATTTTCCAAATTCTGGTGAAGACAGTATGGAGTTCATGGAGAGTCCATAGGCCTATGGTTTGAAGGCAGTGTAATTAATAGATTTAATTAACGAGTGTGAGCCTATGTCAGAAAGTCTCTAGTATATTCGCATTAATGAGTTAGTACAGTGACATTAAGCCTATCTGGGAGTATGTTGTAGATTCGCATTAATGAGTTAGTGCAGTGATAGAAACCCTATGTGGGAAAGTAAGTTGTATATATTCTCACTAATGACAGTATACCGACGGTTATATATTCTCAGTTATGAGAGTGAGAATACAATGATGTGGAGAAGTCGGTTATAGGTCGTTTCATAGTAAATGGTGCCAAAGTGTGACATTAGGGTAAAAAATGAATATTGTGTATTTCCCTATTTTTTTCGCTAAGTAGCCAACTCTTGTATATGCATACTAGTAACGTGAAGAAAAGATAGTTTTGGTTACCATCTTGTCAGAATAATAATAATTAATTGACTAGCCAGCCTCAAAGGTGAATGTAACATATGATTCATAAATAACAATTATTTTAGAATATTTAATGCATTGAACAATTAGTTTTTAAAGGGAGGAGATATTCGTTGCCGGGAAAACAAACGAACTCAGAATAGTTCAGATGTGTGCCACAGGGGTGGTGCATGCTTAGTACTGAACTTTTCCACTTGGTGGTGCACAAGAGAGTGACCTAGATTGTTGTGCTGGGTGAGTGGAGGGTAATACTGAGGTATTTTCAATCTTCTTTAGAGTAGTGCAATGAGGAAATATATTTGCGTAATGTAAAATATATGTTAGTACAATTACATTGCATAATTCAATGAGAAACAGATATAGATGAAAAACATTTTGTTGTTGTTGAATGTAAAAAATGTTCTGCAGTGGATGAGGTTTGAACCCACCCAACCAAACAACTTCAAATTACAAGTTCAACACTCTAACCACTAGGTCACAGAGACCACACATGGATAAAAGTCTCAGTTCAGGCTATTTGTGAATACACGATGCCACGGTTTGGCCATATTGACCAATTTCATGTGACGTCAGCACGGGTATCTAGGTCAGTGCTGGCTGCAGGATGACACACTGTCACACTACTAACTCAATGGCTATGAGCAATCTTCATAGAGAAAAGGTGAAATATCTCTAAAACCATACAACCTAGACACAAACCGCTTGAAACTCATATAGAAAACATATTCAACGAATAGACTATATTAAATTTATATGGTTAGGGTTCTGGATTTCTATAGATTTTGAATAAAATCGACGTTTTGCACTGCGCGTACCGGCAAACTGCCCGCGAAGGGTAAAATCAAACATGGCCGCCGAATCGGCGTGAATTTCTTATGCCCAAATCTATTCAATGCGATCATATTTGATAGATTTACATACGCAATAAGTGAAATTTATTCAAATTAACCCTAAATCCGAAGCGAAATTAACGCTGCTGCCGCAAAGCCGGCGATATTAATATTTTCGAATCGACGAATCTAAAGTACACAAATCGCCGCCGCCGCAGCGACTGGAGGGAGAACTGAGACTATTAATTATGTGTGGTCTCTGTGGCCTAGTGGTTAGAGTGTTGGACTTGTAATCTGAAGTTGTTTGTTGGTGTGGGTTCAAACCCCATACACAGCAGAACCTTTTTTACATTCAACATAAAAACGTTTTTTCATCTATATCTGTTTCTCATTGAATTATGCAATGTAATTGTACTAACATATATTTTACATTACATTCCTGATTGAACTACCCTAAAGAAGATTGAAAATACCCCAGTTTTACTCTCCCTTCTCCACTCACCCAGCCATTTTAAAAACAACAGCTGCCAGCTAGGACCAGCCTCAGAACTGACCCACTTCTGGTGGTGAAGTGGGTCCCCTACTCTCCCCACACATATTGGGTTCTTTAAACATAAAACCCAAACAAGGTTGTGCTTGGAGAGCATTTGTCGGAGTACGTTCCCGTCGCCAGCGACCTATATCTGGCCCCTTTAAGCTATGAAACCATAAGTATACAACTGCATTATGAAAGAAATCTGTATAGGGAAGTTATATTCTTCCCAATTTTGGGTTGTGGACGTAACACAATTGAAGGGGACACCAAAAAAAGATAGGGGAATTCCAATTATTTTCATACAGCCTTGTAGAAAAATGCTATTATTAGTTATGGTATTAGAAAATAGGCTTACACATGCAACAGGAGCAACTGTTTTCTGACTGAAGCTCTGGTATTCTCAGAATAGCATATTGCCTGACATAACAAGCTAGAGACAACTAGAGGACACCACAATTACATCCAGAAACAGTTTAATCATCATGGAATATTAGAAAAAGATACAAGGATATACAGGCAAGATAGACATTTATTTAAAGTGAGTGTCCTTTTTATTAGTTTAGACTAACGGGTAATATTCTATGCAAAATAAAGGTCTAGTAACCGTAGTAGGCTGTAGAAAAGACCACATTCTCCATGCCTTTAAAAACCATATTTTTGGAATGAATGTTGGCATTTTTTTAATGTCATATTAGGCCATAATCTGTTCATATCTATCCCTCCCAAAGTGTAAGAATATCACTTCTATGAAGAAAATAATTTGTCTACTTTCAACTTTCTACTTTGACCATTGTTGTATACTCGCAGTGATGATAGTAGTCTATGTAGGGAAGTTAGTTGTGTATTCTCATTAATGATAATAAACTTGTATATTCGCAGTAATGAGCGTACGCCTCTGTGGAGAAAGTCAGTTATATATTCGCAGTAGCATAAGCATATGGCTACTAACTTCTCAGACACACACAAACAAATGGAAATTCTATTATTTATTTGTTTCACGTCAATGTACATACATCTTTCAAGCATTAGCTTCACACAAACATCAATATATATGGTATATAATTACTATTCACACATTCTTAATTGGAGGTCTTAGTCTGCGTAGCATTAAATGCACATAACTCAGTGGCTTAAAATATTTGTAGTCAGCAGGGATAAATTTACTTGAATATATTATAAATAATTCAGTGGCTTATTTACTGAAACATTTAAATTTGTTTTGCCTTTCCGGATACAGCCTTCGCAACTTCAGCGTCATGTTTAGTATTTTACAGCTTGTTATATTAATAAAATGTTGGAAAGCATCTGAGCCCAGTCGTACATGACTGAAATAATTCTTACACTAATTCCAAATGAGTGTCTTTTATACACCATTTATTGTTTTCTATTGGTTTTTAGGGGAGCCCCTTGCTGCCTACGTGTGGCGGCAGTGGGTTTCCTCCAAAGAATATGTCAGACTGACCATATGTTTGACATCCAATAGCCGATGATAAAATCAAATGTGCTCTAGAGGCGTCAGTGATATTGAGATGTGTAACATTTTTATATTGCAGGTCGGCACCACTCAAGTCTGGACGTTTCCAAAGGTGCCATTCGGTGGCCGGTACAACTTGGGCATGGACAGCAGCTGGAGGGAGTTGAAGGCGTACTTCCGTGTGCCAGTGTTCTTGATGGTGTTGTCGCGGCGGACTCCCTCACTGTTGAAAGAAAAGTTGGTTGCAAGCTGTAATAAATCTGAAGCATGTTGGCGAGGCTAAAGGCCCTGTCACACTACGACGTTTCTCACGAACGCGTGCCGACGTGTTGCCTTTTTGGGCGAAACGTCGGGACCTGTCAACGGGGCGTTATGTACGCGTTAGCGGCGCGTCGGTACACGTCGAGGTTTTGTGCTTGCACAAAACTGCCGACGCGTGCCAACGTGTTGGATCGCGCGTTACCCGCACGTTGGCATGACGGGGACCCACGTTACCAGCGCGACAGGCGCGTTTGCAGGACGTCGACACACATTACCAAGAGGAACGTTGCTCGCACGTTGCTGTGTGTATATCCCCTCCCCTCCCCTCCCCTCCCTCCCTCAGTGGAGGGAGGTGAGAGGGGAGTGAGGGGGAGTGAGAGGAGGGTCAGGGGGGAGTGAGAGGAGGGAGAGGGGGTCAGGGGGAGGGGGGGAGAGCTCTCCCTCGCTCTCTCTCCCCTCTCCCTCCCCCGAGGGAAGGAGGGAGGCCCTCCCCTCCCTCTCCCTCCCCCAGGGAGGGGAGAGGGGGGGGGGGGGGGGGGGGAGAGGTCCTCCCTCTCCCCTCCCCCGGGGGGGGAGAGAGGGGAGGGAGGCCCCTCCCTCAGGGAAGGAGGGCCTCTCTCCCTCCCTCCCTTCCGGGGGAGGGAGAGAGGGCCCTCCCTCTCCCCCTCCGGGGGGGAGGGAGAGGGAGGAGGAGGGGCCCCTCCCGGAGGGGGGGAGAGGGGGAGAGGGGCCCTGGAGGGGGAGGGAGGGCCTCTCCGGAGGGGGAGGGAGAGGGGCCCCCCCCCCCCGGAGAGGGCGGGGGGGGAGAGGAGGGGGCCCTCTCTCTCCCTCTCCTCCTCCGGGGAGGGGGGTCCCTCTCCTTCCCTCCCTCTCCCGGAGGGGAGGGAGCGGGCCCTCTCTCCCCGGGAGAGGGCCCTCTCCCCCCGGGCCCTCCCGGGCGCTCCCTCTCCCCCTGGGGGAGGGCCCTTCTCCCTCCCTCTCCCCCCGGGAGGGGAGCTCCCCTCCCTCTCCCTCTCCCCCTCGGGGGAGGGGGAGAGGAGGGAGAGGGCCCCCTCCCGGAGGGGAGAGGATGGCCTCCCTCCCCCTCTCTCCCTCCCCCGGGGCCTCCCTCTCCCGGAGGGGGAGAGGAGGGCCCTCCCCCCTCCCTCGGGGGGGGGGGGGGGCAGGACCTCCTCCTGAGGGAGAGGTTGAGGGCGGGCCCTCTCTCCCCGGAGAGGGAGGGGGGGAGGGCCCTCTCCCCCGGGCCCTCCCTCGGGGAGGGAGAGAGGCCCCCGGGGGAGGGAGGGAAGAGGGCCCCTCCGGGGGAGGGAGGGAGAGGGCTCCCTCTCCCCCCCCCCGGGGGAGGCTCTCCCTCCCCGCTTCCCTCTCCCTCCCTCTCCCCCTCCGGGGAGGGGGAGGGCCCTCCCCGGGAGAGAGGGAGAGGGCCCTCTCCCCGGAGGGGGAGGTGCCCTCTCCTCCCTCCTCCTCTCCCCTCCCCCGGCCCCCTCCTCCCTCCCCCCTCCTCCTCCCCCGGAGGGGAGGAGGGGCCCTCTCCCGGCCCTCCCCCCTCGGGGGGGGGGGGGGCAGAACCTCCCTCCCTGAGGGAGAGAGTCCCTCCTCCTCCCTCCTCTCCCTCCCCCCCTCCCCCCTCCCTCTCCCTCTCCCTCCTCTCCCCTCCTCTCCCTCCCCTCCCTCTCCCTCTCCTCTCCCTCCCTCTCCCCTCCCCTCCCTCCCTCTCCTCTCCCCTCCTCTCCCCTCCCCAGGGAGAGGGAGTCCCTCCCTCCCCCAGGGAGGGGAGGGCCCTGGGGGCTGAGCGCTAATCCTGACTCCTGATTCTACTAGCTCATCCTGTCGTCATCTGCTCATCTCTCGCTCAACCCTTCAATGTCTGACCGCTCATGAACACAGCTACCGACAGCCTTTGAACATTCGGGTCTCTGCCACCCACGAGCACAAGTTAGCTCGACCTGTCTGGCGGTTTCTGATTACTTTTTCATAAATAAATCTATTTACTCAAAAGTTCCTCTTCCGTCTCGTTCTTCTTGACTTAAGCGGATTTCTACGGGTTTCTTTTCACAGTCTGGGGGAATCTTTTTATACAGATGTAAATTTGAGGAGAAAGACAAATTATGGGGGTACGGCAGCTAGCCTCTAGGTGCAGATGATTGATAGACTTGGCTACAAATGCACTCCTAGACAACCATTTTCCAAAAACAATGCCTCCCTGCAGGAGGAGGAGGAACACCCCCACCCCCCCCCACCCCCCATGTCAGCTTTTCCAGATTATTTCTTTACTCCTCAGTATCATTCCTGAAAATGCATTAATTTTCAGGGCTAAGGGTATAGGGCATACCTTCGCATACACTCCAGGGCGTGGATGAAGAAGTGTGACGCCAAGTCCCGTTCTCTCTGCAGCAGCTGTGCCTGCTCCAGGGTGACGGCCATTGCTGTCCGGTCCTTGGCGCTCTTGCAGCTGGTGAAGCGCACACCATTCAGCCGACGACACACCTAGTAAATAAACATTTCTTAAAGTTACAAATCCAAGTCCAAGTCAACTTCGAAATATATGTAATGTTCCTACATCGTTCTATTTATACAAATAAAACGCTACAAATACAAACAACTCGTCTGTACCACCTCATATAGTCTATCTTTCCCTTATGTAGAATCTTTATTTCCTTAGCGACAAATTAAGAAAACAACTAACATAGTAATAAGAATAGAACAAAAATACAATGCCAAGAGGGTCCCCAAAAAAACTAACATAGGCTACTAAACATACCAACAAACTATCTATCTGCTACTAAAATGCAGACAATCAAATAACTTATCAGCAGCTACTGGTTGGTAAGACAACACCAAAACTACAGCTGGCCAGCATTGAAAACAAGCCTGGGTGCCCAGGCTATGTTATGGACAGTATAAATAAATACAGCCTCAATAAAAAAAAATTAAATTTCTTTTTATAACTGAGCTTTTTAAATTCACAGCAAAGGCAAATTAAGTGTATGCTTTTGCACTCTGTAAAAGCGATGATTGAATAAAAAACAAACAATTCTCACTGACACGGCTTAAAGAGACCACCAATCAATCAAAAAAAAGCTACAAATTCAATTTCTATCTAGTCCTTTTTTTTGTTCATGTTTAAACCCAAATGCTATCAGAGCTACCTACTGACCAAACATAGATAATTATTGTAAAATGATCTTTAACCTCCTGTGCCATGGATAGAACTTCCACGTTCTTGCTCTTCTTCGACATGACGTTTATGTAGAGGTGTCGCATAAGCTGTTCCATTGGGAAGCTTCCCTTATCCGTATTGTCTGAAAGATTACCACCAAGCATTAGTTAACACAGTTATGTACGAGGCAGAAATTTTGCAATACCACAACTTACAAATCATTCAAATAAGGATCATGGGAGAGGACAAACTTAATTTCGTTAGCTTAGTTTACTCCTAGCAACGTCTAAGGTGCCACCTTTATAGTGCCGTCACACTGGTAGACCAGGCCACCAGCACAATCAACTCAGTCATATTAATTATCCTTACACTGAGCAAACCAGTCCTTGCATATCCTAATAATGCCGAGCACCAGACTCGGAAGCGACAAGTTTCAAACCATTGCGCTCCAGTGAACAAAAAACCTACTAATTACCTTATTTTCTAAACCTTTGATTAAGAACTCCAATATAAATAATCAATTAACATGCTGAAGGTGGGCAGGGACCTGATCCTTACAATCGTATTCATAGATTCGAAATAATCTTAGTAATACCACAAGTCTAGTATACCGGAAGTCAAGTATCCAGGGAGAGTTCGTAGCAGGGTGATTTTTTGGGAAGGGGGGGGGGGGGGGTAGTCCCTCTTTCAAACATTCAGCCTCAGCTCTCATGTTGTCATAGAAGTACATGCGTCTGATTCGTTTTGCTGATCTTTGAGCCATCTTTTTCTGTTTTGTTTTAGTATGTCAATTGGTCCGACATATTGAGACACCCAACAGAATTGGGCTCACTGTTGTCATCTTCATCATTTATGATGAACGCATACTCTCTTCATAATCCCAGGCGTCGATGATGACCTACATAGGCCACGTTCTACCTCCTATACCATTGCAGTCTTAGTCTATATTAGGAATTTTTACCTGGCTCGCCAATAATCTCAGAGTACTTCTCCCAGTATGCGTTAAGCCGAACCCAGCTCTCCGCATTCACCGCCTCTTGCACCGAGAGATCACCAAACCTGTTGGCAAGCACACAACAAGAAATTTACTTTTGTTTGTCGGGGTTTTACGTGCTGGTAACATCTAAGGTCATATCAGGACGGGGAAATTTACTAACTGTCAGCCTTGACTTATAATATATATCTTCCACCACTGTACCGGACCTCGACGATCTGCTACCAAACTATTTACTCAACACTACAGGCCTACTGTAATGAAAAATAAAATTAGTTTATAAGCATATCTACTTGGTATCACCATTCCCTATGCATACACACATAGTACTTTCGCAAATATTGAAACCAAAATATTACAACAACAAATTCAACAAAGATTCTAATTATCAAAGGCGCGTGATAGTTACCCGGAAGAAAAGTAATGTCAAGTGCCAGGCGACAAGTTTTATTTTTGTAAGTCATTGGTTGGACTCAGATGGGACTCACACTCTGGACCATCCACATGAGAGGCCACCGCCTCATCCCTGCTTGGTGCTATAAATGATGCAGGTGCAACTTACTTCTCAGCGAATGTCGCCTGCTCGTTGATGCCAATGGAGAAGATGACTGGCACGATGTGGATTGAATGTCCCCGCTGAACCTCCTTTGGCATCAGTGCAAACATTTGCTCCGGGACCGGAATGTTTATGGTGTAGCCGGTTCTGAGCAGTAAAAAGAAACATTACAATCAGTGTACAGACAGTCCATTACAATCAGTGTACAGCCCGTCCATTACAATCAGTGTATAGACAGGCCATTACAACCAGTGTATAGACTACATTACAACCAGTGTATATACAGTTCATTACAATCAGTGTATAGACAGTCCATTACAACCAGTGTATAGACAGTCCATTACGATCAGTGTACAGACAGTCCATTACAATGAGTGTACAGACAGTCCATTACAATCAGTGAATAGACAGTCCATTACAATCAGTGTGTGGACAGTCCATTACAAACAGTGTATAGACAGTACACTACAATCAGTGTACAGACAGTTCAATTCAGGATAGCTATCATCCATTAGCAAGCTACACGAGAAAAGATATTTAGCAACGACCCATCAATCAAATAGAATTAATCCTAACAATTAATTTACAAACCTTCATTTAAATTGGCAAATCACTGAAGGTGGGGGGTGGGCATTTATCCACACATGGGCGTTTAAGAGGTGGGCGTTTACAAAATATTGGCCACGTGGGGGATGGCCGTTAACCCACACATGGGTGTTAAGCCACGAGAATACGGTAATACATTGCACCAAAAAAGTATTCTGTTTTATGCGAAAATATTCTGCCATAATGATAGCTACAATTTCTAATTCAACTTTCATAGTTTCAGCCAACCAATCAGATACTGGAAAAACGACTATGACATTAGTCGCCAGTCACAATCCACTGACCTGTTTCCTTTGACTTGTGGCAGAATGTCGTCAGCACCGGATCCTTGCGTGACCTTAAAAACCACGTGACTGAGGTCCTGAACGCCGACCGACATGTCTTCAATCATGCCCAGCTCGTCACCATGGCAACTGAGCAGACTCTCAAAGTAGAGGAGGATACCGATCTGTGACAGCTGCTGGAGGAAGACCTCGTCTGTCATGTGGGTTCGCAGCTTCGTCATGAAGGCACTCACTGCGGCCGTCACCTGCAGACACAAACAGTAAATGATCATGTGAACCAGGTTTACAGAGCTTATGTATAATTCATCTTAGCTATATGTTCAGCGCTATGTTCGCGTCAGAGTGCGCCATGTTCCGCACCGAAGCGCGCGCCATGTTCGCCACTCAGCGAGCGCGCCCTGCTCTGCGGCGCGTCGAGCTATGTGCGCTATGGTTGCGTCAGAGTGTGCCATATTCACGCCGTGAGTCTGTAGTGCGTGCCATGTTCACGACGAGCGCGCAGCATTTTAGTCACGAGTTCCACATCGGTGTCGCAGTTTGAGTGCCCTGCCAGTTTGAGCGCCCTGCCAGTGGTTGTATACTTTTTTTGTCAAATAGATTTTAAAGCTTTCATTGGATCGATTAAAAATATCTTAATGCGCAATTGAAGAGGAAGATCTGAAGTATTTAATGTAACCTAAGAGTAGGTACCGGCAGCGCCCATTAAAAGTCCAGGAATGGTGTTTTTTTCATCAATATTCACATGCTTGTAACTATGTCTGTATGTATATGATTTAGATGAAATTACATAACCTAGAACATCAACATATGTTCTATCCGATGGTGTTGTTGGATAGAATATATAGTAAGTTTGTATTTAAGTAAACTCCATTTGTATGATGAGTGTATTTAGTGAATATTCCTTCATTCCTGATTTAAATGAAAACGACTGCTAAAACAGGGTATTTTTAATGGGCTCGCGCTTCCTTGCACTACCTCGTAGAAAGTCAGGGATGGTATCACAAGAAGCGCAATGACCTCACCTTTCTAACCATATATGGTTTGCCCTAGGTCAAAAAGGGCAATCAGGTCAAATTCTACCAATCTTACTATAGTGCCATGTATTCCAAGGAGGCGCAGGCAGAATATTGACACCACCCTGTTTGGGCCTTTGCTGACCATAGTAGTTTCACAATGATGACACCCATTTAGAAACATGTATTTGACATTGATGTCTATTGAGTTATATCACAAAATATATAATCTAATATTGTACCAAATTTGGGGAAGATCCAACCATTACTTTAGGTACAGTGAATATTTAAAGATTTATTTAAATCAATATTTTTGGTTTGATACACTTTTAATCTGTATTTGCAATCAAAATACAGCTTTTCATATTTTTAGTTTAAATCTGTGGTATAGCTAATATGCATTAGTTCCATATGCTATGTGTGCAAAATTTGAAGGAGATCCAACTATTAGATAAGCCACAGTGAGTGTTCAAAGCTTGAACAAATTTATATTTTTGATTTTGTACACTTTTCTTTTGTATATATATATGCAATCAAAATGCACATTTTGTATTTCTAGATTGAATATTAAAACCATAATGTGTATTACCTCCAGATGATATGCACTGTCAATTTATAGGATGATACACCAATTGGTTAAGCTACAATCAACATTTAAAAATTCATCAAATTAATATATTTGGTTTTTTGACAATTTATCTTTATATGTTCAATCAAAATTCAATATTTTCCATATTTTTGGATATAATATTGATATACATAATATCTATTAGTCTCAGGGAATGCTTATTGTAATACTGTGCCAAATCTGAGGAAGATTCAAGAGGTTGTTTAGCTGCAATGAGCTTTCAAAGATAGGAAAATTATACAAATTTCACTTACAGATGTTGTTTACATGCAAACAATTACACTTTTTCACATTTTTGGATGCAAATATCTTTTGAATCTCTGCAGATAGAGGTCTGGAAAAAAATAGACTATTAAACTGTTATGAATATGTGAACTATTTTGCATTTATTCAGTATTGTTGCAGTTTTTCAAGAAAATACCATGCTTTGAAAATGGCTATTTGGCCAAATGAGAAAGATTTTTTTGTTACGAATTGCACTTTTTGACATCGTCTTATTAAAAATCTGCTTGACGAACTGATTTAGCAATTGGCAGTTTAAATTCCTTTATATATGTACAATAGAAATTGGTTAGCAGAAAACACCTGACATGGTTCCACTTGTTATTATACTTGGTCAAAGTTCCACTTTTAATTGGAAATTAATACATTTTTATATATTAATTCTTTAAAATTGATTATCTCAAAAACAATAATATATATAGCCTAACTCTTTTTGGATTTGGGTTTGTAAATTCAACGTCTACAGGAAGGAATAACAATATTGTACCCTGTGCATATTTTTAAATTTCGCTGCCTGTACCTACTAAGAGCAATTTACTCTGAAAGTATTAAAACAGAGATAATAGTGAAAGTTGGGATATTCTGAGTGTCAGTGCCAGTGTTAGCCTTACCAGATCATGGCCTCAAAAACTATTTTCGCAAAATAAATTCAAGAACTTCCAATTGGTTATTTAAAAAAAAAGCTGAATGTGAAATTGTAGAGAAAGATCTGAACTATTTAATAGAAACAAGAGAAATTTGCTTTCAAAGCACCACAAATTACTGTGATAGTTAGGGTGGTTTTAATGTTGGTCTCTATCCGCGCATGCGCAGAAGCAACAGAAGGGCACTCAAACTGGCAGGGCGCTCAAACTGCGACACCGGGGCAGTTCGCGTCGGGTCACTGTTCGTGTCGAGTGTTCATGTCACGCTCGCCTTGGTGGTGTCGTGGTCGCGTGTTTCTGCAATGTGCGCCGGAGCGCGCGCCGCATTGGCGCCGACGAGCGCGGCGTGTTCCCGGCGGAGTCCGCCCCGTATTCACGCCGATGAGCGCGCCGTGTTCGCGTCACTTGGAGCGGCGTGACTGTCTTGGAGGACACCTTAGTAAACGTGTTACAGTGTAGAAGCTGCGTCGATGGGTCGCACAATGTGTCCTACATCAGACATAAGATGTCCTTTCACCGGTCTTTAGAAAATATGACTTGCTGGTTCCATGAGGTCACACATGCCTCTGAGTCAGTCTATGACCAGCAGCCAACCTCTCAGGGAATAAAAGTCTAACGACACGCCCGGTCACTGCACAAGTTAAATCGCAATTCAGAAAAAAAATCGGAACAAATGTGTAAGTGTGAAATTAAAAGTATATAAATTTAAGTATACAAATGTTTCAGTAGACTCAATTTTCCGTTCCAACCAGTGATCCACAACTGGTTCATCAAAGGCTGTGGGAAAGTGCATATAAAAGACCCCTTGCTGCTTATCAGCCTATGTGGTGGCGGCAGGGTTTCCTCCAAAGAAATGTCAGAATGATGATATGCTTGATTGCGTTAATAGCAGAAGATCAATGTGCTCTAGAGGCGTCGTTAAATAAAACAAGCTTTACAAATCTGTCAATTACTCACAGCTTGTGCGAAGACGACATCTCTGCGGTACTTGATGGTGTGCAGGAGAGGGACATTATTGGCAGACTCCTCTATGGACAATAGGGTGAGGGCGGCCTGCGCCCTGCCAAACGTCACTTCTACTGCACGCTCCAGCTACAAGCAAACCACCACATTTAGTCACAAGACGGCAAATCTGTTAAAGGACCAGTAATATGACCAATACAACTAGTAAATATTAAATAATTAAATTTGGGGCCTATAGTCCAGTCAAATTATGGTTCAACCCTAAACAAATTGCAACAAAAACGATTCTACTGGGATTCATTCTAGGGAAGCCCCCCCATAACAACATTCATGTTGGCTGCAGGCTAACATGGGTAATTTGCACACGAGGCGATGTGCTATTTTTAGGTTTCCTGTCGAATCTCACTACGCCTGCTTGGTCACTTCTCCGCGGGTCGCTGCACGGACAACTTCGCTCACTACACTGGCCTGCAGTTGTAGCTCTACCACGTGGCCTAGTTCTACTACTCTAGTATGTCTACCGTGCCGCCAGATAAGAAGCGCAGGGGCCGTCCCCCGTTGGCGCCACAGCAACAGAGGTTACAACCCCCGAGAGCAGCACGGTTGTCCTGTGACCCTTATCTGGATCCTGTTTCACCACGCTCTACTGATTCGTCACTGTTGAGGCCCGGGCAGCCAGTTCCTTCCACTTCTTCATTTTCTGGTCAAGAGTCGGACCAGGAGACGATAAGGAGGCTTACGAGTGAGAATAAGAAGTTAGACGAAGTCACAGCTCGCTTGAATGCCCTGGAGAGGGCGGCAGGACCCTTTCGTCGTCTTCCTAGGCCGGTGTCGCCGTCGCCTCCGAGGCTTCCTCCTCCTGCTCCTGCTCCAGCTTTCCTTCAGCAGTCGCCGCCTCCTCCCTTCAGCCCCATGCCGCTCCTGTCGCCGGTGCCGCCCGCTCCAGTTCTGCTGCGTACACCACGTCCGCGGCCACCCCCCCCCCCTGACGCCACGTGGGCGCGTCCCGCCGAGGCCGCAGCCCTGTGTGCCCCCGTTGCTCACGCCGCCGCCTCCCCCGAGGCCAGCACGTGTCGCGCAAGTGGAGGCAGCTGCCTTCGTTGACGCTATGCCTGCGCTCCAGCGCCCTAAAGGTGTGACATTCTATCCTAATAATTTCATCACGAGGGGAGACAGGTGCAGGAAGATTGGGACGGGTGAGGCGACATGGGCAGAGTATTTTGTTGCGCTGAGACGCATTGTAGCGCACCCCTCCTTCCCAGAGGAGTGGTGGCCGCCATTGCTTCAACATGAAGAAGACCTAGCTCGTATGGCGATAACCTGGGATTGGCCCACCTGTAGAAGGTGGTCAGAGAGGGTCTTTATTATGGTAGCAGACGGGAGATTGTGTGACGGTTGGTTGGATCCAACGGCGCTGAAAGACGTACAGAGAGAGGTCTGTTCTGACGCGGCCAGGACGGCGCAGGCCAGGCCTGTCTACATACAGACTGAACCACGTGCGTCGGCAGCCCCAACAGTGGCCGCCCCGGCTGTCGCTGCCGCAGCACCCATTAATTCCCGAGAGGATTATAATAGAGAAGCAGACAGTAAGGCCTGCTATCAATGGAACTGGGGCAAGGATTGTGGGTTTCAAGGGGCGCACGGTGTCCACCCAGATAGGTCGGTACACGTGTGTGCTTGGTGTGCATACCGCTTCAAGCGCAGTCTGCCTCACAGGGAGCAGGACTGCATGAAAAAGAGGAAATGGCAAGATAAAAAACAGTCCGACCAGTCAACCTCTACTGCGGCAGTAAGTGTCTCTACTATTGCCCCTGTGTTGC
This sequence comes from Branchipolynoe longqiensis, assembly GCA_030323885.1. Taxonomy (NCBI): domain Eukaryota; kingdom Metazoa; phylum Annelida; class Polychaeta; order Phyllodocida; family Polynoidae; genus Branchipolynoe; species Branchipolynoe longqiensis. The sequence continues at coordinate 21,958,935 of CM059191.1, forward strand.
CTGTTTCCGACTCGTGTTACATGCACGTGTTGGACCACGTGGAGCTTGGAAAAATGGCCGCAACCACCCTCCCCCGAACCTCCCTCCCTCCCACCCACTGCCCTTTAGCTCCGCCCACTTTAGTGCACTCCGGTCTGGCGCATGCGCATTCCACGCCATGTGGCGGCCATGTGGCTCCGTGTGTAGGTGAGACCCAGGCGTCGACTTGGTCAACTCGCTATTCTTGCCTTTCTTCAGATACTGACTTGTCATTGCCTGATATAGTATTCGATTGGTTTAATGTTGTACCACAGCCGGACAGTGTTTTAGATGGTGTTTCTAGCTGTAAGTTTGTTCCGCCTCCGTCTCCGTATTTGTTTCGTGATTCGCTTGATAGTTTTTGGCCACACGCATCCCTGTCCGCGTGGTCAGACTTTGCTCCTTATTTCCACATTTATAACACAGTAAGGGAAATGGCCTTGCCCAACTACTTAGCGGCTAGGGTGCCGGTGCCGTCGGGGTTAGTGATTCCGGCGTGGCGGGCTTTGCTGTTAGACTATACCGATACGCTCCTTGTAGATCATTTAGAGTTCGGGTGGCTGTTAGATTATACTTCTTCGTCGGTCCCGGTGCCTACTTTGGTGAATCATACACCGTCAGCTCATACTGATATTCATATTAATTTGTTTGTGAGTAAAGAACTTGAGTTAGGTGTGCTTTTGGGCCCCTTTTCTGCGCCATCGTTCCTTCCTTGGTCCCAGCTGAGTCCAATGATGACTCGGCCGAAGAAGAATTCGTTGTCTAGAAGAGTCATTATCGACCTCAGCTTTCCGCCCGGTAGAAGTATGAATGCGGGGATCGTGAGGAGCTTTTATCAAGGTCTTTCATTTAATTTCTCTCTCCCTTCTGTCTCGACCCTTACAGATAGATTATCCCTGCTTGGCTCGTCTGCCTGGTTCTGGGGAGCGGATTTGGCACGGGCGTATCGACAGTTGAGGGTTTGTCCGCTGTCGGTTCCCTTACTAGGTATCTCGCTCAAAGGTGAGACTTATGTTGATATAGCTCCTCCTTTCGGGTGTCGGACGTCGGCTCTGGCTTGTGTGCGCACTACTCGGGCGGTGGTGTGGTTGTTGCGAAGGGAAGGTCATTTTGCTCTCTGTTATTTAGATGATTTCGTAGGTCTAGAGTCATCCTATGAGAAGGCAGTTCAGGCATATGAGAGGTTTAATCAGCTAGCAAGGGTCTTGGGGCTAGATTTAGCGCATGATAAATGCTCTCCGCCAGTCAGGTCGATAGTCTGGCTGGGCTTTCGAATTGATGCATCTTCTATGTCAGTCTCGCTGCCTGGTGAAAAATTGAAAGAAATAGTGTCGGAATGCGCTTCCTGGAAGCTTAAAACTAAGGCATCGAGGAAACAACTGCAAAGTCTTGCGGGAAAATTGCAACATATCTGTAAGTGCATTAAACCGGCTTTGAGGTTTACGAATAGGGTCTTGGAAGCTCTTTGTAATACTCCTTGCTCTGGTCAATATGTGTTCGCCTGTGATTTGTTGGATGACTTAGAATGGTTCGAGAGGTTCGCAGCTCAGTTCAATGCCCTTCAGCTCCTTCCCTCGGCCCCTAGGGACTTGTTTGTAATTGAATGCGATTCAACCCTCGAGGCTGGAGGTGCCTTTTCTGATACTCAATACTATGCTGTCAAGTATCCATGCTCTCTCACTAATGAACTCAATTATTTTAGTACGATTAAGATTTGGGTCTCGGGGAGCCCGGGTGTTCATCCGGAGTTTGCCTCCCACGAGATCAGTATTATGAAACGCGCCATAATTAAGCATTCTGTTCATGTAGTTTCTAGAGCTCCTCCGATTACCCCAGCTGAGCTCCGTAGTATCATTAGTTTCTTACTAACTCTAGTTCCAGTCCCTAGTGTAGTAATTGTAGCGTTACTTGTAGGTTTTCTGACGTTTATGCGTCAAAGTAATTTAGTGGCCTCCTCTAAATTGGTAATTGGCCCACATGTCCTCAAGTTCTCCGATGTTGTTTTTCATCAAGATAGATTAGAGATAACCTTAAGACCGTCTAAGACCAGGTCCAGATCTGACCCCCCCCACTAGTCTATACCCTCCCTGCCGCCCCTCACTCATCCTGCTGCCCGGTCCGAGCTTGGGCAACATATGCTGCTAATCTCACACTGCCGCTCATGTCTCCGGCCCTGGTTCTACTTAATGGGGACCCCCTCACCGGCAAGCTCCTCTTACATGCTCTACGAACTGCATCCATGAAAGTGTTTGGTCGTAACAAGCACTTTACGCTCCATAGCCTCCGCAGAGGAGCAGCTCAGGCATGTGACTTAGCAGGCTTGCCACTTCCGGGTATAATGGAGGCTGGCACGTGGAAGTCGAAAACAGTCTTGGCATATCTCGGCAAGATCGTGGTGGCGGACGCCCCTTCAGCACTCACCCATTTATTGGTTTGAGTGCTGTACGGGTCGTCTGCCTCGCCAGGGATAGATGTCAAGTCATGAACAACGATACCAGAAACAATCATTCTAACTGAACTGCTCTTGACTGATCGGTACCAGGAACCATCCTGAACGTTACTGCTCAACCGCTTCTCGGTTATGATTTATTTTATTATTATTAAATAAATATACCTTAAACTTTGTTCTGCTTTTGTTACCTCTGTCCGAGGGTGTGAATTATTCATGTTGGCTGCAGGCTAACATGGGTAATTTGCACACGAGGCGATGTGCTATTTTTAGGTTACCTCCCGAATCTCACTATGCCTGCTTGGTCACTTCTCCGCGGGTTGTTGCACGGACAACTTCGCTCACCCACCCACTTCGAAGTGGTTTGAGTGCTGTACAGGTCATCTGCCTCGCCAGGGATAGATGTCAAGTCATGAACAACGATAACTGAACTGCTCTTGACTGATCGGTACCCAGAACCATCCTGAACGTTACTGCTCAACCGCTTCTCGGTTATGATTTATTTTATTATTATTAAATAAATATACCTTAAACTTTGTTCTGCTTTTGTTACCTCTGTCCGAGGGTGTGAATTATATCGAAAATGTAATATTGGGAAAAATCGGGAAATTTGTCAAATATGGTAATTTATGTTAATTAGGTGCTCTCCGTCTATCCTCTGCCTCCCTCTCTTACCCTCCCTCTTCTGCCTCCCTCTCTCCCATTCCCTCCATCCCTTGCCTCCCTCCCCATGCCCTTTCCGATTCCGCCCCTTCTGCCATTAGGCCACACCTACCTTGATGACCAGTGGACTGAGAAGTGCAAGCCATTGCGAGGCGTCCGAGTCAGTGGAACCCTTCACCAACAAGTCCTCCACCTTGGCCATGACACACATGATGGCGGCCTCAGTGTTGAGCCGCGTCATATCCTGAAAGTATTCACCATGACACTGACAATATAAAATGTACACCCTGTTATCTCTCAATGATGTTGGGTAACGGCACTATTATTCTTTTTTGTCTTTGTCCCAAACTCTTGTTGATATTAGACTATTATAAAAGTAAATGAATGTAACGTGATATGGTAGGAAGACCAGTGCATGGGCGCTGAAAAAATACCTCTATTTGCTGAATAAAATGATCATTTACAACAACAAAAACTAACAAAAACCCCATAATGTTACAAGGACGCCATGAACTATTTCCGGTGTGATTGCTTACAGGATGACACTTGGCATTCAAGTTGCAGCATAATCCCACCATTACTACCTTGTTTAACAACTAAATAGCCTGCTCGTTATCATCTACTTTACTTTGGAGTAACATAAAAATAGCTGAACTTTTGAGAGACTAATACTAGGTACTCCAAAGTGATTTCTATTTTCAACAGGTCAGTATTACATCTTATATATATGTACAGATCTTTTAAATTGGATCTCAATGATATAAAAATCATTTAGATTGATTGAATAGCTGCAAAGTTATGAGTGTTTAAAGATTGATTTTTTTGCCCCGATTTGTGCACATTTCCAAATTAGCCAAATCTTGGATTTTAGGGTCCCACCTGGAAGCTATTTTGCATATGATCTGTCCAATATTAAAGAATCTCATTCTCTATAATACAAATAAGAAGCTCAATTTTTTACAGACCATCACTGTTAGTATTCTTTCTGAAATTTCATGTCAAACTTGCTAAATTCCTTAATTTCCAGCAACCACCAATAATAAATTCAGTAAAATATAGAAAAATAGCATAACTCCCATTCTAATTGTCCTATCACAGCAATCTTTATACCAAAATAACCAGAATCAAAAGCTCTACATGATGACATAATTTTCTAACTGATCAGAGAAAGAAAGACAATATTCAATTTTAGGCATCGCAAGCTGACAATAAAATTAAGAAAAATAGCATAACTCCCATTCTAATTGTCCGATCACTGCACTCTTTATACCAAAATAACCAGAATTAAAAGCTCTACATGATGACACCATTTTCTAACTGATGAGAGAGAGAAAGAAAGACAACATTCACTTAAGCATCGCGAGCTGACAATAGCCAAATTCTTGCAGCAGTCACTTCTCAGACCATGCTTGATGCGTATGATATAAATCTCAACCAAATATTGTTCTGGTTAGGTAGAGGAAGACTTAAGCTTTCTGATGATATAATTTTCAAAACGATCCTGATCAATTTTCAATGAGGATTAATGTCTTAAAGTTTTCACTCCTTCAGTTCAATCAAATTTCCCACTCAGAAACACTCATGCTTGATATGCTAATGAAGCCTAGATTCTTCTCTATCTTTTATTGGTGGTTATTTTTAGCTCAGGTCAATGTACTCACCAAGCCATCAAGTTTAGGGAAGGGAGTAGCTCAGACTGGATGAAAACAAAATCGGCAAGCATGCTCAGAGCTGCTGATGGTACCCGCCAACAAGTGTCCATTGACTGTGATTTCTTTCATAATGATGATTAAAAATCAGACACCCTAAGAGGCAAAAGAACAAGCTTTAATTTGATATAATTTTTATTTCAAACCAAGCAGAATTAGTGGAGATTCAAGGCTTTTTAAAACGGTTAAAATGAGTCAAATTTTGCGCTGCGGACACCGTATACGCCGACTTTGGAGTACCTACTAATACTACTACTCCCCATATGTGATGTTTGTTTGTTTGTTGTTGCTGCTTTACATCCTAGCAACATCTAAGGTCATATCAGGATGGGTACCGACTTGTGACAGTGTGCACTCATGGCGGTTTTATAGTGCTGCCCCACTGGGAGACCAGGCCGTCCGCACCATGACCTGATATCCCACTCAGTCACATTATCCTGACACTGAGCACACCAGTCCTTGCCCTATCCTAATAATGCCGAGCGCCAGGCTAGAAAGCGACAAGTATCAATTTTTAAGTCATTGGTTTGACTCGACCTGATCTCCCAAAACATGAGTCGGACGCTCAACTCATTCGGCCAGCCCGTCTGTTCCCCCATATGTGATGGTCTGGTTCTATTTTAGGTCAGGTGAAGGTAAATTAGTTCAATAACTATAAATATAGAAACACTACTACTACTACAAAAGAAATAAACTGACAGGAAGCAAGAGAAAGATGGAGAAATAGAGATTGATTTATTGATTGATTGGTGGTTTTTTTTTAACGCCGTGTCGGCATCATAGGCTGTATTCACAGCGATGGAGAAATAGAGAAAAAAAGGAGAGTAAATGCACTCACCCATGGTTCCTCCGTGGGGCTCTTGACAAAGTCGGTACCGCTCCACTTCCAGGAGTTCTCGGGCGCCGAGTCGCGGCCGCACGGGTGTTCGGCGCTCAGGTGTACCGGGTAGGACTGCGGCCGGCCGGCCGGCCGCTTCGCCTCGGCGAACCGCGCGATGCCCATCTCCACCAGGGGGCTCTCACACACCTGGATCAACTGCCGAGTCTGCAACATATGCAGTTTTTGTACCAAGGCAGAAATCAAAATCCTACTTGTGTAAGGCAAGGGATTTGAAGGATTACAGTACCTGAATAATGACCATTTGTGCAACCATAGCTACTTTTCGTCCAGTAGTTAAAATAATTTTGTATTATTTATTTTGACAAAATCCGACGGATTCGTCCAAATATAATGCAAAATTATAAAAGAAAATCTGAACTTATCCGACAGATACGTGAATATCCAACGAAGGTTGGATAAGCCGACTCTGTACAAACACTGCATAGAGTTCTCACCATCATCTAAAGTCTGCAACAATCAAAGCCATCTCAGAGAAAAAAAACAACGGAAATCAACAGCGAAATAATCACAACAACGACAGCAAAACACTCTACAAGGAGAACGTGTAATGATTGCTCACAGGCATGATCGCTAAAACAATGAAACCGGATTTCTGGTCATTTCCCCCCGCTTTTCACTGACATTGCTAAGTCTATGAGATGCTGGCAATGTTTCCATGGAAACCCACCCAAACCAATGCCGAGTGGCCGCTGATCGGCCCCCCCCAGCCCGACACTTCCGGGGCGCCAACACAACCCTGACCATCACCGAGAGCCTGTGTGGGAGAGATATAAATGTTACAGGGATGCAAACAGGTCACGTCTAACAAGGCGAGAAACTGCTGAACTCGGCAGGACATTCTCAGTCATTCTCTTCACCCGGTTTCGGATTAAGATTTCGAAACTCCTGACCTTCCGAATGGGAAGCAAGCCTGTGCTTTAACCAATTCGGATACCGCATCCGGTCAATACAAACTGGCACAGGAGCTGGTGTTGGGAGGGTGATGCCAAACCTGCTCCATACCCCCATCCCAACCCACACCCTGGGAGCGGGACATAGCTCAGGCAGTAGAGTGTCCACCTGTGAAGGTGCCGGTAATCCTATCGATCCTGCTCAGTGGACCCATTTGCAGTTTGGGCTATTTTCGGTTCCAACCAGTGGTCCACGACTGGTCCATCAAAGGCTGTGGTATGTGCTGTCCCATCTATGGCAAAGAGCATAAAAAAGACCCCTTGCTGCTTATCGGAAAGGGTAGCCTATCTGGCAGCAGCTGGTTTCCTCCAAAGAAATATGTCAAAATGACCATAAGTTTGGCATCCAATAGGCGATGCTACGAAAATCAATGTGCTATAGAAGCATCATTAAATAAAACCAGCTTTTATTTTACTCCTAAATCGAACAACAAAATTTGAAGAAAACTAATTTAAGAATTTTCTCTTGAAAAAAAAAAAAAAATCTAAATAGACAAAAAATCAGTCCTCCTCACCTTATCGGAGAGCGTCGTCATGCAGCTGTTGAGCTCGGCCGAGTCTGCCTGCACGGCGGCCCGGCACACCGCCTCACACAGCGCATGCACGGCCAGCTTCAGCGTCCTCAGGTTGTTGATGATCTCCGTCACCGTGTCCAGTCTCGTGCGCCCGTCCTCGTACTCTCGCGAGATATCACGCAGCTGCTGCAGCAGTCGCCGCAGTCCGCCATGTTTGTACTTCTGTCCGTAGGCCGTGAACGCGCCCACCGTCATGATGTCGTAACAGCCACCTGCCCAGTGCAAAGCATTGGGGTCAACTCGGGGTTAAACTTCAAGAACTCACAGTTTTCAGTTTGTACCATTTAACTCTTAAAAGATATATACTTATTATACATATACAGTAAAATCTCTCTAGATCAACCGACCATGGGACCGACTTTAAATCGTCAATTAGGGATGTGGGCGGCTTTATGAAGTTTTTTTAATCGTTACAATGGTATTGTATGGGCGATCGTTTGGGACCCAAATAAAGCAAGCGATATAGGGGAGTGGTCGATCTGTGGAGGTGGTCGACTAGAGAGGTTTTATTGTATATATAAGACTGTCTCAAAAGGTGCTAAGCAATATGGGACAAAACTTTGTCCATTGTAATGATCAACATACTATCTGCTTATGCATTTGCTCAGGATAAACTGATTTGTTTTTTACATGGTGTTTCATAATCCCAATAGAATACATATTGATTTGAAGCAAATGTCCTTGTGTTTTCAGTGTAATCGTTTCTCTGCTGTTTTGTGTCAATCGTTACAATGGACAAAAAAAAATGAGTGATCACTTTTTGAGACAGGCTCATATATTTAATTTTAAAGATAACTATATTACGGTTATAGGTGTAATCCACTTTACATTAAATTGAACAAAGTTTTATTTGAAGAATAGAATTTTGGTGTGAAAAATGCTGGACATATACTTTGTCTGTCTACTTTTGAGCAGGACACGAGCGCACAATCTTTTGATTTGTTATAGATTAGTTAGACGAATCTTACCTTGGTATAGATGATGGATAACTGTTGCTTTACCGAGGTATAAGCCTCGGATAGACGTGGGCTAGGGAGAGGGAAGCACATCCGGTCCAGCAATCTATACCTACTTATTCAGGATAAATGATCCAAATAAAACAAACAATATCTAAGAATGACAATGGTACTAAACTGTGAAGTTTCCTTGGTATAAGCAAACGAATAGATGTGGATGGGTGTGGTGGGCGGGCCCTAGCCCATGTCTATCCGAGGCTTATACCTCGGTAAAACCACTGCGCTCGACTTTTCCAACCGTTTGTTATAATGTGTTGCAAACGATAGTGCAGTTTTCCATCCCGCATGGGCTAGGATTCGTTTAACGGAAATCCCCAGCAGACATGCTTTCGACACCACAGCACGTCGTGTTGAGTGTGACGCGTATTTGTCCGTATCGATGCCTGCCAACTTGAACATTGTAATTGTGAATGGGACGCATATCGTTCCGTATTGACTCCTGCCTTGTGTAGTTTTAGTACACTAACAGTTGTCTTGAATAGATATATACCCTTATGGCAGACACCCAACAAAGTTGTCGGTCATGCAGGAACTATTTAAACGCACTGTGGATAATTGTTCCCCTGTGCGGTTTGATTTAAAAAATCTGTTTTATCAATCAAACATTGCTTTCTTGCGACCTATTCTTAAATCATTCAGGGACAATGCTATCAAAATTGACCCATGTGTCCAGTAACTAACAGTATGATACTGCTAGTTTAAATCTAGCTGTTTTATCTAAAAGATTATTACCAGACCATTTCTTAAATAATCCGAATATCATTCACACAACCCAAAACCTATTAAATTTTTGGTTTTGGGGAATTCCTTTTGTAAACTGAATTCACAGCCAGTGAATAAGTTGGTGCCTACCAACTATCTGTCCATCTCCTCGCGGACGTATCACCGAAAACCACATATTGCAGCGTTAATCGGTTCCAACCTAAAGCTTTATCAAGCATCCTTAGAAAATCTAACAAGATGTGCCATTGTAGGACTTATAAGTTTTTCTTTCATAAGTAAACCATGGTAACCCCAGTTTTTCAAATAATTTGAATATAACTTAACTGTTCCTTTCCTCCAGGCATGCGAAGTTAATCTCAGCTGAGTAACTTTATGTAAATAAAACTGTCATAAACATGTGTTCCGAAAGGGAATGTCAGAAGGGGTATTGTGAACACCTCTCCACGAAACATCAATGCTTAAAAATGTATCCCCCTTCGTGTGGGAAAAATATACAGTTTGTGTCTCCTAAGGCTAAAACTTTCAAGCATGGCTGCGTGTCGCAACTGGGGACTATCAAAGCCCTCCTTGCTACTGTGCCGATTTAGGCTGAATGTTATAAATTGTCTTTTCCTCAAACTAAAGAGAAAAAAATCAACTTTCCAAAAGGTAGGCTCTGGATGCCCTGAGACCAATTCTATAATATGTCATTATTTCAGGATGCCAACAAATTTCCATGTTGCGAATGGAAGCCATTGCTGTAGTACTATCTGTCAACATTCTGACATAGCATCTGTGCATGCAGACTAAACCATATAACCCTAAATACACTATTCTCAAGTCTAGACCATTAATATGATCTAAACTTCTTCATGAAGACCAAGGCCTTCACAAACCCTTTAGTCCTGTCTTAACTATTTCCAGCAAATTTAGTTTTGTAAATGTTGTAAATTAATCATTTACTTTAACTGCGCATCCAAACCAATTAATCATCAATAAACGGCAAACGAAAATGTCCTTCCCGCTCTATGAGCGAACACATTTGTGTGTTCGGAGCTTAGTAAATAATCATGAATTACAAGCTACAGCAGTTGGTAAACATGTAAATTCATATAGGTGTTCATTCCAAACAAACTTTTTGGTCTGTTTGATAAATTGGTTGGTAACTGCCTGTGAGCAGCTGAACTGTTACTGGGCCATAATAAATGACTCATTTATGTAAGGAAACATCACATTTATTTTTACTTTCTGGAAAAACCTGTTTCCGTGGCCATGTGAGTTTGCTGTGCAACCTCTACTTTTTCCCTTTTTGGGACTTTGCTGATAGCATTTGCTCCAGCTTCCTGAGCTTCTCTATCTTTGGATAGCCAGTGTCTGGCCTGCTTTCCTCCCGTAAACTCAAGTGTGCCAGGGAGGCTTAAGCCATCACCTCTGGTGATGAGTAGTTATCATCATAAATGGGATCTTCGGGCTTACTGCCCGTCGTATCCAACAAACCCTTAACTCAAAGATCTGTAACTGTTTGTTTGTTTTTGTTTTTTTTTCGTCTTGGAAAAAACCTATAATCAAATCCAGACGGGTACCGTTTATAACAGTATAAACCCATGGCTAATAAATGCCCAAGTATCTCTCAGTTCCGTGCCGATCAATGAAATTCAGAGTGTTCAACCAACTGTAACCTGTAATCATCAACTGAAAGTTTGAGTGTACCCAAAAAATGGGATGTGGCTTCAGCCACCATCGCTCTCCGTTTCTAACGGGGTACCAAGCGTGATGTTGTTATAACCGTAATCGCTCTCCGCTCGGTCATGGGCGGGTTACTGTAATGAGGCTTCAGCCTGTCTCTCTCTTCAGTTTGGCCCGGGCGGTATCCCGGGCGAGTTATTGTGATGAGGCTTCAGCCAACATCGCTCTCCATTTTGCCACTAGCTTTAAAAAAGTAAAACGGCCCCAGCCATCACCACTCGCCGTTAGGCAAAGGCGGCTTAACGTCGCTCTCCGTTCGGTCACGGGCGGCAATACTGGTGTCGGAGAACGGATTCACCCCGTTCCCAAAACAGGCGTGTAGCCGAATGTAAAATCATATGGTAACGGTATGGAAGCCAAACCCAAAACGATGTGTAGAGACCAGTATTTATATCAAATAACCGAGGACAAAATTATATACCTGATGTGGCTTTAGCCAACCTCGGTCTCCGCTCGGAAACGTGCGGGTTAAATGTAATGTGGCTTTAAACCACCACGCTCTCCATTTGCCAACGAGCGTCACAACGTAATGTGGCTTCACCCAACATGTCTCTATGCTCGGCAACGGGCGGCTTAACGGTATGTGGCTTCAGCCATCATCGCCCTTCATTCGCTAAAGGGTGACAAAAAATAATGTGGCTTCAGCCAGCATCCCTCTCCGTGTAGTAACGGTCTTCAGCCAACATCGCCCTTTGTGGTAACATTTGCCTAAACTGGATGTGGCTTTAGCCAACCTCACTCTCCGTTGTCGAACGGGTGGCCTAAACGGGATGCAGCATGAGCCAACATGTCTCTCCGTTTTAACGGGCTACCACGTAACATGGTTTTTAACCATCGGCTCTATCCGCTTGATAACAAGCGGGCTACCGCGATGAGGCTTCAGCCAACATCGCGCACTTCAATGGCTTTCCCGTCCCGACACAACCAAACCTAATGGTCGGTCACCGCTTCCGGGTCAGAAGGGATTATGGCCTCGGGCTGAGGCGACAGCAAAGCCGTCAACCCCAGAAAGGAGTGACAGTTGTCCTCCTGGCGATCCGCAGCAGCTGACGCAGCAGGCAGGACCTTGTTCCACTTCATGGCCATCGGTAGTCTGTAACGACTGTGTTACTATAAACCGGTATCAACTCAACGTGAACACATAATTGTGACGCCAGGTGGAACCTGGGTTGAGGATGTATTTGGTACTGAGTAACGTATTTACACCGTTCTCAGTACAGGCGTGGTAAGCTAACTTTATGCCGTATGTGTCTGGTATCGAAACCAACCATATGGGGGGTCGGCCTTGGGAACGCCCACTCTCTCTGTTCCGTACACTTCTCCCTCCCGCGGCTTCTGCGCCAGCAAGTTGGGAGAAAATGCTACGAAACTCGGAGGTTCGCCTTAAAAAAGTTCTGGGGAGTCTATAAAAGAAACCCAGGATAATCCCCAACGTGACTCTTTATGACCAAGGCTCTTTGGCGGGTCACTATCATTTTTTCCGTCTGTAAACATACCTATCTCAGCCAGACTTACGAAGTTCTAAACTTCCAAAAAGATGCCATAATGCATAACAAACTATCTTCATACAGTTGGTATTAATACTTACAGTGAATACAATACTCCATGTTTCAATTATTCGATTCCTCCAGTGTTCTTGGGTTTAACCGAAATATAAATATAAATAAATAAATATATCGTATGCAGCGAACTCCAGGTCGGCAAGGCACCCGGAAAAATCAGTGCTGCAGAAGTGTTTCACCCTGCCACCAATGTGGCTGAAAACTCCCCCAAAACACAGGGGTAACGTCGACTTGAAAAAAGCGTACTGGAATCGGAACGGTTAAACGCTAATAATTGCGAAAGGACAGTCGCCACCTATCTAAAAATCACACAAAGGACGTTATTGTCCTTAATAAAGAAACGTGTGGAACGGTTAAACCGTAAAATACGTCCTTCCTTAGCGAAAGACGAATAAACTATAAGAAGTAATCGAGCGAAAATGGGGGATTTAAGCGAACGAACGAAACCAACGCGCAAAGACAACTCGAAAGCTAGCGAACCGGACTTTCGGAACGGTTAAACGGTAATAATTCCGAAAATACAGTTGCCACCTAGCTAAAACTCACACAAAGGACGGTAATGTCCTTAATAAAGCAAGGTGTGGAAAATAATCTGCAAATTCCGGGTATTTGTGGAGAAATTTGTAGAAAAGTATCACTGAACAACTCGCGTACGTACATGTACCGCGAGATTCTTATGCTAATTGCTGGACCGGATGTGCTTCCCTTTCCCTAGCCTGAGGCTAGCCTGAGGCTGTATACCGAGATAAAATTGTTATTTTACGTGTATTTAAAAAACATTTAACATGGTTAGTAAGTATTAAACCAATGAGATAACAGTAAAAGAACTGAATAAGTGCAAAATGCATATAAACCTACACGATTACAGAAAATGGTCATACGGTTTTGAGCAAACTTATTTGGCCTCTGCAATTTGTACAGCATAGTAATTAGTTATCACATCTTGGGCAGGGTGGGGCAGTCGGGGGAGAGGTGGGATGGGGAGGGCTGAGGAGGGGAGAGGAGGAGAGGGGGAGAGGGGGAGAAGGAAAGGAGGCGGGGGGTGAGCAGGACATGGATTGGTCGGTTGGTTATTGGGGTTTTATGTCCTTGCAACATCTAAGGTCATATCAGGATGGGTACCAACTTATGACAGTGTGCACTCATGGTGACTTTATAGTGCTGACGGTGACCCACTGGGAAATCAGGCCACCAGCACCATGACCTGATATCCCACATTATCCTTACACCAAGCTAACCAGTCCTTGTCCTATCCTATTAATACCGAGTGCCAGGCTAGGAAGCGACAAGTATCACTTTTAAAGTCATTTGTTTGACTCGACCGGGAACTGAACTCCCAATCTCCCGCACACGAGGCCCGCGCTCTACCGATTCGGCCACTGCGCCTGGTAGCAGGACATGGAGGCAGGTATGAATGTTCGATGAAGTTACATAGTGCGATGGTTTGGGATTTCTTTCATTGTTTTTGTTTATAAATAGAGAGACTAGATTGAGCGACATGTTAACCAACCTCTCAAATATCTTATACATTATACCTTATTCTACAACAGTAGCCGGGTTAGTTAGAGTAGGTACTTACAGGAGCGCTTGGTGTCGTTGACGACCCACATCCGTTGGAGGTGCAGGTTGGTGGGCGCGAATTCCACCTCCTTGTTGCCCTTCTTCGTACTCGGCTTGAACGGGGGACCTATTGAAAAGGAACACCATAATCAGAGATGAAAGTGATCTCGGGGGGGCAAAAAAGGGGGGGATTTTACAGCGAAGATGGTTGATGATAGTCACAATGAAGGCAGAACCTTCTGTCTGTACTGACTGATCAGAGGAATGGAGCTCAGAGAGTGCTAGATGAAACTCAACTCCTGGTATTTGAACCCTGATTACCTGATGATTTTAAGCCAATGAGAGAATGTGTGCGTTTTCATGGACCCCCCCCCCCCCCTGAGTGTAAGTGTGGCCCTGACCGTCTGCCGACCGTCAGCCCAACCCCAGCCATCACAGAGAGCCTGGGGCAGTATTAAATCTTTCAAGTCTTAATAAAAATGTTGGGGTGGTATTGGGTAGATTGGGTAGAAAATAGACCAAATCGTCTATATTACTAAAAAAATATGTTTAAATACACATAGGAGGAAGGAGCAGGTGGCACCACCAGGCGTTGTAGGGTCAGTTGATATGAACTGAGGACACAGTTCATAGATAATAAGTTCCCGGATAATTATACTCGCATAATTTGCTTATACAGCACATAAATTCCACAATAAAAAATCTTTTAGCATGCAAATGATTTTCCAGGCAGAAGTAGGCCAAAGGTTAATGGTGTTTTGGGGGGGGGGGGGTGAGAGTGATCAGGTGTTAAGGGGAGACACAGGTGATTTTTGGGTGATTTCCATATCTCAAAAACTATTAAAGATAGAGCTTTGAAAATTGGAGCACACATTCTTTGTATCAAGAGAAGCATATCTGCAGAGTTTCAAAGCTCTATCTTGAGTAGGGGTCATATGATGAAGGATCTTGCAAAAAAATTAATCAAAATTTTACCCCCCCCCCCAGGAAGTATACTGAATGTGCCTAGATTTGCCTGAATCAAGTTATTATATGAAGAAGTGGTCCAGTTGAGTGCAAGAAGGTGGTTTGTGAATTTATATATGTCATTACCAACATGTCCCTACATGACGAACCAGAGGGGAAAAAATTCAATGGTCAATTTTTGTGTCTCCATCCCTAGCTCTTGAACTCTGAAAGATACAGTGTTATTGCACTCAGCAGCAACTTTTACAGAAGACTGCCAAGTTTCAACTTTCTGCTACAATTATAACTTACATTTTTAGAGGGGGCAAATTGGCAAAACCCTGGGAAAAGCAGTTCTGAGAAAACGAGCTTCAAAGTTCACAAAGTGTTTCTTTCAAATGGTAAAGTCCAGTAACATCATCTAGAATCCCATATTATATACACAAATATCCAGTCAAGTAATTATCTGTCCAAAAAACATATCATTTACACCAAATTAGTACACCAAAAACCACAAATCACCAGTTTCACCCAAATTCATGTCCCGATCACCCGTGTCTCCCCTTAATGGTGACGTCATGACATCATGTTAGTACCTTTGTAAGTGGCCAGGTGGCGTGCGCCCTGGTTGTAGATGCTGACTGTGGCCATTTGGAAGTCCATCATTTCCTGGCGTGGTTTATCCCATTCATCAGCAAGCTTTGAGGGAAGAGCGGGATCACAGAGGGTCAGGCTTAGTTAGCATTCATAGCTACTGGAATACCAGGCCGGGTAGCTGAGAGGGTAGGGGGTGGGGTGTTAGTAGGAGGCATGACCGAAGGTGCTCCAGTGTATAAGGAGATGGCTACCACAGCCTCGTCTGCGGATAGCCCCCACCTCCCTATGTGAGAGGAAGTTGCGCATGCGCCAAGTCACCAGACAATAGACCCCTAACCTTCATATTCACAGAGGTACGCATACTGAAATGTGTACGTGTTTATCAGTTCTAGCCCGCAATCCATTGCGTCAGACCGTCTCTGCTGCTCGGTTTCATTAAGCTGCAAATGATAATGATGATGATGATAATATAATAGGGTATAAATGTTTGAAAATATTTTCCACAAAGCTTCGCTAATGTTTTTTTTTTTTTGGTACATTAGTTGTTTAAGCAGGGGAAATTTCAGTCGCAGGCGATTGGTCTTCCTCATTCCACTGCTCCTTGCCCTATCCTAATAATGCCGAGCGCCTGGCTAGGAAGCGACAAGTATCAAATTTTAAGTCATTGGTTTGACTCGACCAGGATTCGAACCCACGATCTACCACTCGGGAGACGGACGCTCTAACTCATTTGGCCATCCCGTCTGGCCTATTATGTATAGCATGATCACGCCTATTATGTATAACATGGTTAAAATAATAGCACACATCTGAGATTTCAACCAATCGACAGCTAGCTCCAATTGCGCAAGGAGAAAATACAGATATTCTCTCATCACATGGAAGTATCCCGAAAAGGACAATACAAGTTTTATAAGCAGATGAAAGCAGACTTCAAATTTGTATAAAGAAAACAAAGAAAAGCTCAGAAACATCAAAACTGTCCAATTTTAACCGGAGGCTATGGGGGGGAATTACATATCGCACTTAGCTTCCACTGGTGTTCACACACAAATTAGTTAGCCAACTGTGACAAAGATTACTTAGAGCTAAAATAGAGCAGCGCATAATGGCCAATTTAATATACTTAGCTAAACATTCTGGAGGAAAAGAAAGTCCACACATTGGATTATGCAACTTTAAAGGAAGACCATTTTCAAATCAAATTTTGTTTAAATTGATTGGAATACAAGTATTTACAATTATTAACTGAAATTGCACTTACATCGCCGAGGTCCTGCAACTGTTCTATCCGAGACTTTTCTTCATCCACCCACAATTTTCTGACGACAGATAGAAACGAGTCAATAGAAAACGAAGTCAATATTGTTAAAGTGACAATTTTACGGTTGATGATCAGGAATCGTGGTTTGGTAGAGTTTAATGGTTCTAGAAATAGCTAAAGATTTACAACAATTATAATTATAATTATTATAATAATATAAATAACGTAGCGTATACTAAGGTTTAATTATTGTCTATTATTATTTGTTCTACTGTATTACATGTATTAGGAGTCGCGCGGCCATACCAACCGGCGCGCTATGGGGCGCCACCTGTACAGCGCCATGATTAACTTCACTTCTGCTACAATTTTCTTTTTGTAGGTGGGCACATTATAGTCCCCGCCAGAGACTAATAAATAGAACTCAGCCCAACTCGGTTTGTCTACCTTTCTTCCGTAGTGACTTATACTCAATATAATTTTGAGCAATTCAGGGACTGTTCCTGCTACCCTGCTGCCACCCGTGCTACTTCTCAGCAAACAGATGTCAGCGTAGTAACGGCCGCCAATATGTGGTAGTGGGGCTTATTGCGGACATGGTTGGTTGTTGGAGTTTACATCCTGGCAACATCTAAGGTCATATCAGGATGGGTACCGACTTGTGACAGTGCACACTCATGACGACTTCATAGTGTTGCCCCACTGGGAAATCAGACCGCTAGAACCATGACCCGATATCCCAATCAGTCACATTATCCGGACACTGAGCCAACCAGTCCTTGCCCTATCCTAATAATGCCAAGCGCCTGGCTAGGAAGCAACAAGCCATGACCCGATATCCCAATCAGTCACATTATCCTGACACTGAGCTTGCCAGTCATTGCCCTATCCTATTAATGCCGAGCACCAGGCTAGGAAGCGACAAGTATCAATTTCAAAGTCATTGGTTTGACTCAACCGGGAACCGAACTCCCGACCTTCCGCACGTGAGGCCCGCGCTCAACCGATTAGGCCACCGCGCCCGGTTCAGACTTTTACGTCGTTATCACCGTCATAAAGGTCTATTAACGGTAACATACAGGAGTTGACGGGGCAGCCAGTAGGTGAGCTTGCTCTCGCCCATGTATTCGTGTACACTGATTCCACTCGTGTCGGCGTTCGTTGGAAAGCGGTAGGTCTTAGTCACCACGTTGGCGTACAGGGGGCGCAACATCTCGAGCCTTTTCGTCTTCCCGCGAGACGGCGTGCGGGTCAACGTGCTCGGGACGGGGCCCTTTGAGTCATTTGAGTCCTAGGAGGAACCAGTAAAAAAATTAGACATACAGAGAGATACAGACACACAGAAACAGATGCACGCACGCACACACACACGTGCACACACACACACAGACGGACAAACACAGAGACAGACACAGAGACACACAGACACACACACACACCGACAAACACAGAGACAGATACAGACACACAAAAAGTTTGTTTTATTTAATGACGCCTCTAGAGTGCATTGATTTTTTATCATCGGCTATTGGACGTCAAACATGGTAATTCTGACATATTTCTTTGGAGAAAACCAGCTGCCGCCACATAGGTTACTCTTTCTGATAAGCAGCAAGGGGCCCTTTATATGCACTTTCCCACAGAGAGGACAGCACCTACTACATCCTTTGATGAACCAGTTGTGGACCACTGGTTGGAATGGAAAATAGCCCAAACTGCAAAAGTGTCCACTGAGCAGGATCGATCGGATGACCCTGAGCTACGTCACTCTCCCGATACAGACATACAAACACAGCGATAGACATACAAACACAGCGATACACAGACAGACACACAGACAGACACACAGACAGACAGACACACACACACAGACACACAGACAGACAGACAGACACACACAGACAGACAGACACACACAGACAGACACACACACAGACAGACACACACACAGACAGACACACACACACAGACAGACACACAGACAGACACACAGACAGACAGACACACACAGACAGACACACACACAGACAGACACACACAGACACACACACACAGACAGACACACACACAGACAGACACACACACATCACAGACACACACAGACAGACACACACACAGACACACACACAGACAGACATACACACAGACAGACAGAGACACACAGACAGAGACACACACACAGACAGACACACAGACAGACAGACAGACACACACACAGACAGACAGACAGACAGACAGACACAGACAGACAGACACACAGACAGACAGACAGACAGACAGACAGACAGACAGACAGACAGACACACACACACACACACACACACAAAAACAGCAGGATGGTGTGCGGGGTGTTACCTGTGCAGGTCCGTTGATCACGTCCATGTCAAAGACCGGGTCGTTCTGCCACCCCATAACGACAATGTTGCCGGCGTCTGTGTAGTCCTCAGAGCTGAAAGGCAGAAGGTGAGCAGCGACAGTGTTCAGCAAGGTTAATCTACGGGACGGTGAAAACTAAATATCACAAACCACCAATGAAATCCAACTCTTAATTGATGGCACCAAATCAAGAAAGGTAACAGCGCAACCAATTTCACTGCATATATTTAACTGTTATTGCCACAATACCCTAATACACAATTTTGTGTAAATAATCCTGACTACCAGTGCTTCAACACTGACAAAAGAACCACATGAGCAAAATAACATATTTACTATATTTAAAAAAAAGTATATTAAAATATCCAGAAAAAGTAAGTAAAATAAAGCTTGTTTTATTTAACGGTGCCTCTAGAGCACATTGATTTTCATATCCTCGGTTATTGGACGTCAAACATATGGTCATTCTAACATATTTCTTTTTTAAGAAACCTGTCGCTGCCACATAGGCTAATCTTTCCGATAAGCAGTAAGGGGTCTTTTATATGCACCTTCCCACAGACAGGACAGGACATACCACAGCCTTTGGTGAACCAGTTGTGGACCACTGTTTGCAAGAAAAAGTAAGTAAGTAAAGTGGTTTTCTTACTCGAGTCTATGGCGAAGCCGACACCCTGGGGCTGTTAGGAGGTCGGTTACTGTGAAAATGGTTGATCCCACTTTGATCATCTGAAGGACATAAAAATATGCATTAATATACATACTCGTACTTAAACTAGAAAAGAACCTGGGCACAATTTCGCTTTTCAACCACAATAAACATGGATCTTTACAAATAACCTAAAAATCTAAGAAATAAATATAATGGTTCTCAGCTCTCAAAAAGCAATTTGGCAACAAGTCGTATACATAGTGACAGTAATTTTAAACAAATACATTAGTAGATAATTATTAAAGTTCTCGCTTAATAGCACGGGATATGTATCGAATAGCATGAACCAGATAAATGAAGTATGAATAAAATACATATTAAATCAAATTAAATACTGAAATAAAACCGTTAATTCCTAAATTATTCAGATCTGTCATGTCCTAAAAAAGAGCTGACACTTTGTAGTCAATTAAGACGTTCAACATTTTATAGATATACATGTAACGGGAAATAATTCTTGCTGACGGCTACTTCAGCCAACCACTCCATGCATCACAACAATGCACTGAGACTATCAAATGTAGCCAAAGGATTTGCATTGCCTTCAATGCATCCACACACAGCACACACACTTTCCTCAAACTAATTTCTAAACTACTGCCTAGACATAAGTCTTCACAAAAAGGAAAAGAAAATTATTTCCTAGGTTAGCACCGACATAGAAATTGATTAATTTACAAATATCCAAAGCTAAAATGTTGTTAGGTATTAAGGTAATTAGTATTTCAATTCTCTTAAATTAGATTATTACGATCAACCTAATCTAAAACCTCGAACTATGCAACTTTAATAATAAGTGCACCAGTTGGGTGTGTAGGAGCAAATTTAAATGGTTTTTGTTGGTGGTTTTTTGTTAGGGGAGGGTGGGGTGGAGGGGGGGTTGTTGTTATTTGATGCTGTACAAAATAGAATTGCCCAGAGCTAGTGACATATTCAGTGTAAAGGTTTCGGAGATTGATTAGAACTGATACATTATCGAATTAACCGCAATACAGATTTAGACCCCATGCAACTACAGGATTAGAGATTATCACTTAAGCTCCGATGACTTAGGCATAGTCGATAGCGATCCATTATGTTCTGCTGGACAGTTGAAGCTAAAGCAGATCACATTGCACCAATGCATTATTGTCGCGTTTAGCAATAGCTACAGCAGCGTATATTATGCTTTATAAATACATTGTGCATGTTGGCCCGAGGCTAACATGGGTAATTTGCTCACGAGGCTGGTCTATTTTTAGTTTTCCTCGCTTGGCTCTCTCTACCTGTATTCACTCTGCACTCAACCCTGCTACCATGCATTTCGTTTTCCCCACCCTCCCACCCACTTACTGGGGTGGGGGGGGGGAAGCGCTGAGCTCTCACTTTCCCGCTTCATCTCCTGATTCATGAACTTATACATCTGGTAGCGCGTTCCAGTCAGTGCTTGATACTGGCCCTGGTCGCCCATGATACTTGTATGATAGACCTCCATAGGTTCCTGACTTGTTTTATTAAATTTCTACTGAAATCTATATCTCTCTGTCTTTCCTTCTGCAGCCGAGTGTAGCGAATTATATTAATATTATTAACGGAGTGCTTGTAGTGTCCCCTCCACCGAATGCTGCTATCGCCCAAACTGATGATGACTTGGGTTTGTGCGCAGTAAGGCAAACCCACCACGAGCAGCAACCGAGCTGGTGCGAGCACCACTATCACTATCACTCCTGGTGGAAATTTTGACGATAGGAAATAGACTAGAAATGTTGGCCAACTTAATGATAAACTTTTAAGCATTACACTAAATTAATAGCCCCGGTTGTCATCCACAGACCACCATGAATGTATCCATTTGGTTTGTTTGTATGTTGTTTTACATCCTAGAAATATCTAAGGTCATATCAGGACGGGTACCGACTTGTGACAGTGCACACTCATGGCGACTTTATAGTGCTGCCCCACTGGGAGACCAGGCCACCAGCACCATGACCCGATATCTTACTCAGTCACATTATCCTGACCCAGCTAACCAGTCCATGACCTATGCGAATAATGCCAAACGCCAGGCTAGGAAGCGAGAAGTAAAAATTGTTAAGTCATTATTTTGACTCGACTAGGGTTCCAACCCACGAACCCATGGGTTCTGAACCCCCGATCCCCCAAAACAGGAGGCGAACGCTCAACTCATTCGGCCATCCCGCCTGGTCTTGTATCAATTTGGTGATATTGTCATCAGATTTTCTGATAATTTTAGTAATGATGGCCTTAGGGGATTAGTAGATAATTAATAGAATTGTTCAATTGCAGCCCCGGTAGGGTGGGAGGAACGATCTGACTTCAGTCATGCAGTCGAAGCAAAACTCATAAACTTGCTACTTATAAATACATCTGACCACTGAAACTATAAGTAGCAAAAGTGGAAAGATGTCTGTATATTCTAGTATTTTATATTAGAATATTTAAGACGGGCTTGTAACAAACAAATTTTGTAGTGACACTCAATTGGATGGTTTTGGCGAAGCAATGAATTTAAGATATTTGTTTAATTTACTCAAATTGAAAACACTTCTGAACTTAGCTTAGTATTTTAATTGGGAATATTACAGACAGGTTTGTAGCTAAAACGTTTGTAGTGACACCCACTTTGATTGTTCTGCCGAGGAATGGATTTTTTGATAGTTTTGGTTGTTGGAGTTTTACATCCTGGCAACAACTAACATCATCAGGGCTGCGTTCAGGATGCGCCCCAGGGTCACCTCCAAGGCGCCTAGGAGTCGACTCTGAGACGTCCACTTTTCAGGTAGGAGGCAAAAAGCACCTCCAAAATGGCTGTCGGATTCAGTGGTTTCAGCCAATCAGAGCAGTTCTTTCAATTGCAAATGGCTGCACCCTATGGAGGCCGCCATTTTCAAGGCAACCGACAGCTATATGCCGTTCAGACTAGTGCGACTTCCGCAATTTCTCCGAGGAGCACCCTGAACCCGGCCCAGGGCGGATAGTTTTGTGTGGCTTTGTTCGGTGAATGACTTGGGAATCAGAATGGTATGTTAGTGGTCTGCTTAGCAGAGGCGGCACAGCGGAAAGGTGGCATGGTGGGAGTGCAACGGGTGACTGTGGGTAGTTACATACATCGCTTAGTGTAGGAGGAATGGACTCTGTGTGTGATGAGGGGTGTTTATCGTCTCCACTGTCCTAAAAGTGAATAATTTAAAAAAACAAAAACGCTTACAAATGTAAATATTTAAACTTAATTACACTAAAATCATAAAAGTAAGGCAAAAACAAAAATAGTCAACCTTTGATAAGGTCCTATAATACAGTAAAAACATCTGAAAAGGTAACGTTGGACTGAACGGCTGTTGTGAGGGAATTGTAGTTTAAGCATAGCAATTCAATTTAAAAAATAATACAATGTTTAAACACCTCAGATAAGGATAATAGCTACAGCAAATTATATATTAATAGGTATATATGTGTGAGTCAGTGCAATAACTAGCAGGTTTAATTTCAAGTTGTTTTTGTTTGTTTCTTGTTTTACATCCTAGCAACATCTATGGTCATATCAGGACGGGTACCGACGTGTGACAGTGCACTCATCGCGACTTTATAGTTCTGCCC
Organism: Branchipolynoe longqiensis; assembly: GCA_030323885.1. Classification (NCBI taxonomy): domain Eukaryota; kingdom Metazoa; phylum Annelida; class Polychaeta; order Phyllodocida; family Polynoidae; genus Branchipolynoe; species Branchipolynoe longqiensis. The sequence goes on from CM059191.1 coordinate 21,982,277, forward strand.
CACTGGGAAAGAAGGCCACCACCACACTGACCTGATATCCCACTCAGTCACATTATCCTGACACTGAGCCAACCAGTCCTTGCCCTATCCTAATAATGCCGAGCGCCTGGCTAGGAAGCGACAAGCAACAATTCATTGGTTTGACTCGACCAGCATTCGAACCCACAAACTCATGGGTTCAGATCTCCCGATCTCCCAAAACAGGAGACGGACGCTCTACTCATTCGGCCACCCCGACTGGTTTAATTTTAAGTGTGTACATTTCAAATTAAGTGTGCTCTAAACTGAACTATAATAAATAGGGGATTTATTTAAATTATTTAATTAAATTAACTGTTAGAAATACTGCTCCCTCGCGTGTTAACATTACCGTCCTGATATGACCTTAGATGTTGCTAGGACGTAAAACAACAACAAACAAACTGTTAACATTACATATATTTGTGTATAGTATAGTTATACGAGTCTTACCTTGGTACAGATGATGGATAACTGTTGTTTTACCGAGGTATAAGCCTGGGATAGATGTGGGCTAGGGAGAGGTAAGCACGTCCGGTACCAGCAATCTTAACCTACTTATTGAGGATAAAAATGACTTTCAAACAATGGATACTATTACTTTACCGAAAAGGTACACCAACGGAATAGATGTGCAGGGTGTGGCGGGAGGGCCCTAGCCCACATCTATCCGAGGCTTATACCTCGGTAAAACAACAGTTATCCATCATCTGTACCAAGGTAAGACTCGTATAACTATACTATTTTACCTCGGTAAACAGCCTCAGGCTAGCCTCAGGCTAGGGAGACCTTTACATAATTCATTTTTATCCTTAATATCATTCTTTCTTATTATTATAACATTCTAAATTTTTGTTCTCACCTATTCTTGTTAGTTGGCGAGAAGACGCTTTGCAACGCCGGTAGGCTTTTCTAGTCGTTTATTATAATGTTTTGCAAACGACTTAGCCGTCTTCCAGCCTGCATGCGCTAGTATTCTTTTCACAGAAATACCAAGCACCCGTGCCTTGGAGACCATGGCTCCTCTAGTTGAGTGGGAAGAGTATTTACTCGTATCCACTCCAGCCAATTTCAACACCGTAATTGTCCATCTGGCAAGTGTGTCTCGTGAAATCGCCTTATGTGGCTTTATAAAGCTCACTAATAGTTGTTGTGATGCACGTAAATCCTTTGTCTTGTATATATAAGCCCGTATGGCCGACACAACACATAATTTCCGATCATTCGGAAAACAGTCTAAGTGAACCGTTGATAAAGGGTCACCTAACGTGTTCGATTTGAGCAATTTTTCTAAATCAAACGTAGCTTGTTGCTTGTCTATTTCTAATCCAGTTAAGGATAAAGCAACAATCGTCTGTCCTCTGTGTCCGGTTACTAACAATAACAGGACCGCGACCTTAAAACCTAACTGTTTTATATCTAACCACGAGTTGTGAGGCCAAGCCTGAAACAACTTAAATACTATAGAAACATCCCAAAACCGACTATACTTTGGTTTTGGAGGATTCCTTTGATAAATTGAACGAAGTAAATAACAAATAACATGATGTTTTCCAACTGTTTCGCCATCAATTCTAGGTAATATAATTGATAACGCACACCTCGCCGCATTAATCGATCCAAAGGAAAGTCCTTCATCCTCTAGAGAACGAAGAAACCGAGCTACTTGTGAAATCTTTGGATTTGTTGGCTTAACTTTCATTAACAAACAATGTACACCCCATTTCTTTAAATAGGTTGTATACATTTTGACAGTTCCTGGCCTCCAGGCATCCGATACTATCCTATCCTCAGTAATTCTGTCCAATCCAAATTGCTGTAGCTGCTTCCTTAGAAAAGGAATGCCAATAGGGGCGTCGTTGACACGTCGCCGTGAACCACTAGCGGTCCGTGGTGCGTCAGATTCCCGAGTTTTCTTGGGAATCGTATATGATCTTTTGCCAGTTGTGAAACTGCTGGCAGCCAAGGTTGCGTGTCCCAATCGGGCACCACCAGTATCGCATGTGTCCCTTCCAAGCCGATTTTTCTCACTACTCGGCTGATAATGCTAAATGGTGGGAAAATATAAAAATAATTATTTTCCCAGGTAATAGCAAACGCATCTACTTTCCAAGCATCCGGTTCAGGATGCCAAGAAACATAACAGGGTAACTTGTTATTATTTCGTGATGCAAATAAGTCAACTTCAGGTGTACCCCATTTTTCACAAACGAAGTTAAACAAATGTGTAGAGAGAGACCACTCTAAATGGTCATGGAAATTTCTACTTTTATAATCTGCAAGTGTATTTTGTGACCCTGGAATATGCGCTACAGTCAGCCAGACTTGTTGAGCCTGTGCCCAGTTCCAAATCAGTTTAGATAACTGATTGCAAGACTTTGATTTGGTTCCACCCATGTTACGAATATATGCCATGGCAGTAGTATTATCAGTTAGTATTCTAACCTGTGATTTATTTATCTTTACTAAACTACGTAAGCCCAGATAAATAGCACGCAATTCTAGTGCATTAATATAGTCTGATTTTTCATCATCAAGCCATCTACCTCCTGTTGTGACCCCATCTCGATGAGCTCCCCAACCTTCTAACGAAGCATCAGTAGTAATTACTGTATTAGGTTCCGCCATGCGGATTGGATTTGGTGAACTTGCTATATGTTGCATCCACCATCCAATATCCTGTAACCCTTCTTGCGAAATAAACATCTTTCGCTCAAAATTGCCTTTAGTTCGTGTTAACGCTAAATTTTTATCTATTTCTAGCGACTTAATATGGGCCTTCCCATATAACACAGCAGGTGCATATGAGGTCATTATGCCAATAAGAACAGCAACCTGTCTAATTTTTGGCTTTGATAACTTAATAAGCTGAGTCGCTGTAGTCATAAACTTAATTAGTTTTTGTTCTGTTATCGACACTGTAAGGGACTGTGTATCCAGAATAAACCCTAAACATTTGAGTTGTTTTGTTGGTTTAAACACTGACTTTTGTTGATGTACATAAAATCCCAATTTAGTGAGTAATGCACATAAATCCAAAACTGCATTCACACAACCAATTTGTGTTGAAGCTATAATAAAAGAATCATCTATGTATGGAAACATTATGTGACCTTTCCTCGCCATTACCGAGAAAACAGGTTTAAGCAATTTAGTAAATAAACGTGGCGCACAAGCTAAGCCATTCGGCATGCAGGTAAACTCATAGAGTTGGTTATCCCAAATAAATCGAAGAAATTTTCGGTATTGTTCCATTATGGGAAGCGTATAATATGCATCCTGTAAATCAACACTAGCCATCCACGCATCTGGTGTAATCAGATCTCGTGCCGTATCTAGAGAGAACATTTTAAAATGTCGATATTCCACCCTTTTATTAAGGATTGTTAAATCCAGGATCATTCGAACATCACCATTAGGCTTCGGTCTCGAGAAAATGTTTGAAATAAACTGTCCTGAACAGTGTGTCACTTTTTGTATAATTCCTTTCTCAAAGAATTTATGTACCTGTTTAGTTAGTGCGTCTCGTTCAACTGGTTGAATGTTATATGGAAAAGGTATTATACTTTGTACAGGAATTTGTGTAAAGGGAATTTGAACACCCCTAACTATTTCTATAATTTCTTGGTCACTAGTAATTTTGTGCCACTCAGAAATATGATTACTAATATTACCAGCCACAAAGTTGCTTACAGTTTGTGTGTTTTTAGAGGCTGCAGGGACTTGTAAAGTTTGTGTTTGGACCTCTACTTGGACCCGCCCCTGGGGAAGGGTCTCGGCGAGTTGAAACCTCGGCCTAGTGGCCGTGCGGTGTTGTCGGTCCAGCCTGAGCGAGCGCCCCGGCCCCGAAAACCTTGACCGAAGTTTGAACCCGATCTGGTTCCCCTGGTGAACCGCCGTGGACGAAAATCCCCTCGTGACCTTTTGAAACGAGGAGTTTCCTGTTTCTTCTTACCATCCATGTTTTTGCCACTCTTGGCTGCAGTTTCTACCTCTTTATAGAGGTATTGTAGTTGACCGCCAAACATTTTGGTGTTATCTAAAGGTTTCCCTTTAATCGGCTCTGGAGCAAGATAGAGCGTAAACTCCTTCCCCTCATTATCGGTAACCTTCTTAGAGCGAGCCACTTCTTTGCCAGCATCTGTGCAAACTGACTTGAAGACATTTTCATATCTTCGAAACGACAGGTAATTACCTGCCGCCGCTAGCACTGCAATGCCTTTGTCCATTGTCTTAGCCAAAGACGAGAACTTATTTTCACTCTGCATCCTATTAGCCACAGGAACAATAGCTGTTAGGGTAGCCAACACTGCCTTATGCACTGTGTGCAACACATCCTCAAACTTCTTACGGTCATCCGTCATATTGACATCCCGATCCATTTCTTTAATGATGGAGTTGGGAACACCCTTTATGCCTGTTAACTCATCTCCTAACTTGGAGATAACCTCCGCCGGTTTGAACGTGCGAAAATGACCATTCACGGTCTCGCGCATAAGCGTAGTGGTTTTAACCCGCTTAGCCTTTGGCTTCTCCACCTTCTTAGCCACTTTAGTGCCAATGTCCGCATAGACCCCTTCATATACGGTGTCTGAGTCTGATTCCGTAGAAGTAGACTCAGTGGACGACTCAGAAGAAGAATATTTCCTTTTCCTCTTCTTCTTTTTGGACTTAGTCTTCCGCTTTTTGCGCAAACCAGACTCTGCCCGCTCCTTGGTGAATTCATCACCCGAAGAAATCACCTGTTTCTTCTTCTTTCTCCGTTTAGGAGAAGGAGGAGGAGGAGCCTTAAGCTCCACCGCCGAGTCTGTGTCCAAGAAATCCTCAAATGAATCCTCTTGGACACTCGGCCTACGCCGCTTCCGAGACACAGGCGATTTGGCAGTCAAGATGTGGCTTTCCAATCTTGCAAAGCGAGCCTCCCAATCTGGAGGCGCAGGCACATCAGGCACTGCGTCCTCGTCCGGGTCGGAGAGGATATGCGCCCGGGGCTGTGTCGACGGCCCTGCCGACAACACGGGTGAGGAGTCGTACTCCTCGTCCACTCCACTCGGAACACGCCCCTCGGCTGCTGCTGCACCGCGCTTACTCCGCTTCGTGGCCATCGGGAGCTGAAACAAAAATTTTTGGTCAGTCCCGGTATATATATATGTCACAATATGGTTGTTTCAAACTCATTTGGACATCTATTGGTGTTAGAGAACGTGTTTATACCGTTATAACACAGGCGTAATAAGCTAAATTTGTGCGTGGGTTGTGGGTCAAGCCCAAACCTTACGCGGGGTCGGGACCAGTGTATCGGCCCGCCCATCCCTCTGTTCCGCACACTTCTCCCACCTGTGACTACTACGTCAACAAGTTGGAGAAAATGCTACGAAACTCGGAGAAACGCCTGAAAAAGTTTTGTCTAGGGGAGTCTATAAAAGAAACCCAGGAGCATCTCCAACATTACTCTCTATTAGAGTACGAGAGAATTTCCACATGAGATAGGGCGAAACCCACATCTCTACCCATAGTCACACGGTGACCCGGGTGTTGACATAACCGCTAATGACCGGTTTGGTTCCTTCGAGAAACCCACTCGAGTGTTCTATCCTTGGTTGTTTATAACCAAATAACTCGTCCAAATTGGACCAACGAAAGTCTAAACTTTCCATATTGATGCTCTAATGCATCATAATTAAGCTAACCACAGTTTTTATTATACTTACTGCGTATTTGCTTGTATGTAGACTAATTTTGCCGGAGCAACCCAACGACACGTTATCCAGTCGTGAGTTGTATATGCTAATTGCTGGTACCGGACGTGCTTACCTCTCCCTAGCCTGAGGCTAGCCTGAGGCTGTTTACCGAGGTAAAATATATATATATATCTCAAAATATATTTTTTTAAACGAAGCATAATGAACCTGAATAACCTTTAATTCTCCACATTAAAAAAGAATTTGTCTACCTTTTAATAATGTGCTGCAAGTAGGTTTTCCAAATAATAAAGCAAAAGAAAATCTTTAAAGGCAAAAGAGAAAGACACAAATAAGGAAGCCATTTAAGATCAAGAAAATGCCAATTTGGTTTCAGAGATAGTCACTAAGCCATGAGAGGTAGGCACATATAACAGTTGGCCGGCATGTGCATGCAATGCCCAGCGCTTCCATGGTTTAGTAGCAGAATTTCGACCAGGTAATTTCGACCCCAATCTTCAGTTATATACTGCGTTATGCCCGGTTACATCGTGATGGGAACAGGTGGTGTCTACCAAAGATTGCAATATGCAGCGCACACAGGCAATCTATGAAAATAAGATGTTTTTTTTTTAAAGTTTAAAACTGAGCGAAAGTGACGGTTACAGAAGAGAAGTCAAGCGCGTGGAACCGAAACTGGAACTGTGCAGTCAGTGGTGCACAATGGGTGGTGGATTTTATTTGGGAACACAGGAGACCAGGCCGCCAGCACCATGACCTGATTTCTCACCATTATCCTGACACTGAGCTAACCAGTCCTTGCCCTATCCTAGAAATGGTGAGTTCCAGGCTAAGTAGCAACAAGTTTGTTTGTTGGCGTTTTATGTCCTGGCAACATCTAAGATCATAGCAGGCCGGGTACCGACTTGTGGCAGTGCACATTATGATTTTATAGTGCTTCCCTGCTGGGAAATCTGGCCGCCGGCACCATGACCCGATATCCCACTCAGTCACATTATCCTGACACTGAGCTAACCAGTCCTTTCCCTATCCTATTAATACTGAGCGCCAGGGTAGGAAACGACCAGTATCAATTTTAAAGTCATTGGTTTGACTCGACCGGGAACCGAAATCCCGACCGTCCGCACTCGAGGCCCGCGCTCCACTGATTCGGCCACCGCGTCAGGTCACTAGTCTTATACAATACATATAAATATATGTAATGACATGCATATACAGGAAATACAAAATAAATTCTGTATATAACTTGCAGCTTACCGTTCTGGTCATGCGTTCCTTCAACACGTAGACAATCAGCCGTACCTTGGTGGTGAGGCTCACTTTGCTGCGGTCACTAAATCCGATCGTAGTCAGGTAGTACGGGTTCAGTTGACGCTGTCAATGGAAAACAAGTGGTAGTTTTTATTGCTTGGTAAATATTTATTCTTCTGAATAATCGTCTCAGCGTCAAGGCACTGGTATTCCAGCTATAAATAATTAGTTATTTACATTTTTCCACACAATAATGTATATTGGTTGGTTAATTGAGTTTTACGTTCTGGCAACATCTAAGGACATATCAGGACGGGAAATAATGCACATTGGAGTGACAACTGGACAATTATTAATTCAAATTTAAATCATACAACAGTTATGGGAATGGCATTTGAATCGAGGATGAAAGTGGTCTGTGACAAAAGAAAACTCGAAAAGGTCGCAGGTTCAAATCTTAGCTAAGTCGAACCCAACGACTTATGCTAGGTACACACATAGCGTATAGGATTCGCGCACTAAAACTCCCGATCAGCTTAAAACTGAAGTCGGGCCGATTCATTTTTCGAATCGGGAATCGCAATCGTAGTGCTAGCGCACACCTACCGTTTTAGCCCTAAAAATTAGTTTTTAGTCGTGAATCGCAATCGGTAGGTGTGCTAGGGGAGTGCACACCTCACGATTTTTGGGCAGTTTTAGATCGTATACGCTAGGTGGGTGCGGGAAAACGATCGTATACGCTAGGTGTGTACCGGGCATAAGAAAGGTTATACTTGTCGCTAGGCCAGGATAGATTTGCTCAGTACCAGGATAATGTGACAGTGGGATAGCGTGTCATGGTGCCAACAACACGGTCTGCCAATGGGGCTGACTATGCTAATAGTTAGTTGTTGGAGTTTTATGTCCTGGCAACATCTAAGGTCATATCAGGACAGGTACCGACTTGTGACAGTGTGCACTCATGACGACTTTATAGTGTTGCCCCACTGGGAAATCAGGCCACAGGCACCATGACCCGATATCTAACTCATGCACATTATCCTGACACTGAGCTAACCAGTCTATGGCCTATCCTATTAATGCCGAGCGCTGGGCTAGGAAGCAACAAGTCGTGACCTTACTATAAAAAGGTTCTACCTGACAAAGTGACCGAATTGGTGTTATGGATGTAAAAGATGATCCATCTATAAAAGGCTATCATGCAGTTACACAACTGTTTCTCAACTGGTATTTTCCACTGAGATATATTAAAAATAATATTGTTCTATCTGCTTTGCTATCATGCAGTTACACAGTTTCAGTCCTCATTATCTCGAAAGCACCATTTTGTCAGATAGAACCTTTTTATCAATCTTAAAGTTATTGCTTTGACTCGACCGGGAACCGAACTCCCGATTTGCCGCACGCGAGGCCCGCGCTCTACCGATTAGACCACAGCGCCCGGTACCTGTCTACCCTATTTTTCTGCGACTCTCTGACAGTGCTAGCCGACGAAAGCGTTCACATTTACACCCCCCCCCCTCTTACACTCCCATGTTGGGATACCTATGCAAATGGCGACGTTATAATGTGGGAAGCAAAGGAAAGCTATAACGGTGTCACTGCGCTTACTGACCTCCACGACCTCCGTGTGCGCATGTGCAGACCACTGCTGTGCCGGTGGCATCATGATGCTGACAGACACGAAGGTGCTCGGCGGCTTCCCATTGATCTCACTTGGCAACCCGTCACATGTGAAGCACATCTCCAGGAACGGCTCGCCCGTCTCAGTCACGGCACCTACAAGGTGTAAACTAATTCAGTTATTTAGGGTTTGGTTGGGAGTTTACGGTAACAGGAATAATGGAGTACCGTAGGGGAAATACTGTATCGTCTATGAATAGAATGCTATAACCGGGAAATTGTACCGTCATCTTGGACTGGGATTTGTTTGTTTGTTTGTTTGAGTTTAAGTCCCAGCAATATTTAAGGTCATGTTTTAATGGTTGGTCATTTGTAGCTTGACTCAATACAACACCTCCAGACAAACAAGTAAGTTTCTCACATTGACAAAAGATAGTTTGGTATTCAGATCAGATATCTACCACAGGTGTACCTGCAGAAAGCATATACACCCTATACCAAATATATCTCAGTCTGAAGCAGGTACCTATAAAAGCATCCATCTACATAAAGCTGATATCGGGTACCTATAAAGTTTCTATCTACAGAAGTTTCTATCTGGTAACTACAAAGTTTCTATCTACAGAAATATATATTGGATAACTACAAAGTTTTTATGTACAGAAGTTTATCTGGGTACATACAAAGCATCCATCCAAAGAAACAGTATATTGGGCATGTGCAATACATCTACAAAAAAAAGCCAGCTTATATTGGATATTTACAACATATTGACAGAGCCTCTTTCCACAGAAAAACTGCATGGGATTTCTACAAAGTTCATATCTACCAAAACAGCATATATTGGGTATCGACAATATATCTACAAAGCTTCTACCTACAGAAACAGTATATTGGATATCTACACTATGTCTACGAAGCTTCTTTCTACTGAAACTTTTTATATCACGCATCTAAAAGGTTTTCATCAGCAGAACGAGGGACACCTACAATATGTTTAAAGGGCATCTAACTAGTCTGGTGTTCGGCATTACTAGGACAGGGCATGGGTCAGTGGAATGAGAAACGCCAAGTGTTTGCGTTTTAAAATTCCCCATACAAATGAATATAATAATAATATTAATAATAATAATAATAATTAAACAAAATTAAAACGCAGCTCACTGTTGAGTGGCATTCTACCAGTATCCTACTACATTCTAACAGTACCCTACTACATACTAACAGTATCCTACTACATACTAACAGTATCCTACTAGATACTAACAAACATCTACTGGAAATACATAACATATTCAACAACTAACAAGTAACATGCCGATATCCATACCGTAAAACCAGTACAAATTTCCTAATAAATCTATATATAAACCAAATTTGAATGCGTACTTGTTCGATACTCCGGGAGTTGGGACGGGTCAGGATGATCTATTGGATCTTTACCAGTTTTCGACCTTAACTGATCCCTAAGACTTTCAAGTTGCATTTTTAGGCACTCATAGCTGGCGATGTGAAGCGACTCAATCCAGCTATCTCTTTCACGCTCAGAGTTAGCCGCCAGAGTCTGAACTTTTTCGTCTCCCTCAAACACTGAAAAGTAGAATAGCATTTTGCAAAATCAGTTGTGAAGAAATAAAACACAATTCCTCCACCGTTGGCGCAAAATCACAGAAGTGGGGTGGGCGTTTGCCAACGTTTATGGACGTTAACCCGCGAGAATACGGTAATTCAATTTAACTTTCCAATATAGTAAGCCAGCATTTTCGTCGATAGTCTCCCAGAAGAAGGAGCCAACATTTTCCAGTTTCTGAAAAATGGGGTAGGTGGGCGCAAAATGATATCTTATTCAGTAAATAATGTTGCATTCACCTACATAAATCTAAGACAAGTAAACGCTTGCTAGGATAAAAAGAAAATGTTGCTATAACTCATGACAAATGGCGCAGATTTTCCATAACTGGATTTTCAAGTAATTTTAAGGCTTGCAAAACTTACTTTGAATTTCCAAAACTTTCCAGCAATCATTAATAAATATCAATTAAAGTCATCAGCATAACACCATCATAAAAAGAATTATACATAATCAAAATGGCGTATGTAATTTAATATTAGAGTGAAAAATATCGTGCATATTTAAAAAATAATGTATGGGTTACAAAGGATCTTAATATGTACCTAGGATAAACGAATAAGGCAATTCCTCTTTTGGGTCCAATTCGACGACACATCTTTCCATCACAATAACGCCGATTGCTTCGGACTGCTGAAACAGTAGGACATGTATTTATTTCATAATTAAACCAGAGATGAACATGTTTTCTTTTGCCTTGAGTTCAATGGTAAGTGCCAATTTCACCCTTGTCGTGCATAATAATTAATTGATGTAGTATAAAACAATGTATATTAACCGGAAACAGGTACGATAAGATTAGAACGGCTAAGACAAACATTTCACCTTACTTTTCATGCTACTATTTTGTATTCTGTCTATTCCTTAATAATGATAATTATAAATACATTTGGAATTTCATAATTCAACTAACTCAACCACTGTACTGAATCTGAATTCACTTACAGGATCCTTTCCTTTGAAATAAAAGAAGAGGTTTCCTCGTAGCCGAAACCACCTTTCGACAAAAACTGAAGAAGAAAAGATTTGCATTAATTTTAAGATGTAGTGTCAGCATATTAAACCAATTCTAGGATAATTATACGAATCTTAGATGGATATCGATTAGAAATAAAGGTGTAGTGGCCTTGCATGAAGCCAGATGGCCATGTCGGAATGGCAAGAGCGTGGGTTGGAAACCTGCAATGTCTTAAATATCTTTCTTTTTTTAAAGTAAATGCTTGTTTTATTTAAGGATGCCTCTAGAGCACATTGATTTTCATATCATCGGCTATTGGACATCAAACATATGGTCATTCTGGCATATTTCTTTGGAGATAACCTGCCTATGCAAGATAGGCTACTCATTCCGATAAGCAGCAATGGGTCTTATATGCACTTTCCCAGGCAGGACAGCACACAGCACAGGCTTTGATGAACCAGTTGTGGACCACTGGTTGGAACAGAAAATAGCCCAAACTGTAAATGGTGTCCACTGAGCAGGATCGATAGGATGACCAACATCTTCACATGTGGACATGCTACTGCCTGAGCTACATCCCGCACCGCCTTTAAATGTCTCATACACAGAGTAGTGCAACCCAATAAACACGTAATATACATATATTAAATATTTAAAATAAGTGGGTAAGGAAATATTAATATTTTAAAAAAAATTCTTTTTAATTTACACACAAAAGGAGACCACCTGCCCACAATAAAAGGAAGATAAAATAGAATTTTAAAGTGTTCGTAAAATAGCATAACGGTCTACTCACTTTCTCCTTTTCTGAAGATACCTTCTTGTTTCTCTTTTATCATAAGTAATCCTTCCTTGTCAAACCCGGCCTTGCCTTCCTGGGCCAGACTGGCCAATTCACGACCGTTGAACCGCATCATGTAATGGATTACACCATCCAATTCACATTCACTAACTAAAAATAGAAAATATATACATCTCGATAAACAAGTGTGGACACATCCCCCTAAAGTCGTACTTCAGGGCCATCATCAATTATCATGTTCCTGACCATTCGAATCATCCCGGTTTTAGGAATTTCAAATAGAACACGCCGAGGTGTACCTAAAAATACACGGACTATGTGAAAAATGATCGGACAATACCCCACGTCTTGGCTGGGGCATTAGGAATACTCACGTCACATTTGTGCTGGTACCTGTACTGTCAGCTTGTACTGCTAAGTGTAGTAGCTGATGGTCTGCTACCTGACTCTTGGTCGTAATGCTCGCATTGCGTTTGATTCGTGGCGAGGGAGGAGGACCCCCCCCCCCCCTTCTCTCTCCCTTCCCCCTGCCAGGGACCGTTGGGTCGCTGACATAACACACACCCCCCCTCCCTCGGCCCTTATAACCGGCCGCCCTGGCTGCTCCTAGCCACTCGCCTCCACTCACCCTCCTGGCACGGACACAATTTTCTTTGGCTCCACTCCACCTCGCTGCCGCATCCACGCCTCCGCACTCTCGCCCCCGGGACCTACCACACAGCCATGCCCGCAGCCGCACGAGGATGGGGGCCGCCCCACCGGCCGCCCAGGAGCCCGTCGGGGGAGGAGCGCCTCCGCCGCCTCACCCGATGCCGCCTCCGTGACCTCCTCCACCCCCAGCCTCCAGTCGGAGGCCACCTACTGGGCCACCTCAGTCGACGCCAGGATGGATGGCCAAACCCAGGCCATGGAGCGCCTCACCGCGCTCGTGGAGGCGATCACATTCGCACCCCCCCTGGACGCCCGCCCCGGCACCGCCTCCTACCTCAGCTTACGACCGCCTCGCCGACATCATCCAGGACCTGGCCCAGGGAGGCCCGGCCCCGGACCGCCTCCTCCGCCTCACGACGTCCACCCGCTATACCGGCGGTACACCAGACACGGCATCTACCCCACCCAGCAGGCCGCCTCCGCGGCACGCCTCCCCCGACCGCACCCCCGCCTCCGCTGCTGAGGCGGTTTGGGACATCCTCGACTCCGCCGAGGCGCAGAACACTACCAGGCGAAAAGGTATCCCAGCAGGCTACATATTCCCCCACGACCTCATCGAGAGGTGGCCGGAGGGGAAGGCACTAAAAAGGGGCGAGGTCTCCATGGAGGAGTACAACTTCGCCCTCCGGATGCTGGAGTCTCATCCAGCTTTCCCCTCCGACTCCATCCCGGGCCTCCTCCACCATAACCTAACGGTGCAACGGGACTGTGTGATGCATCCGTGGCCGACGGTACTCGGAAACCATTTTCGCGTGGATCGCGGCCGACCGACTCCCGGACGTGACAACCACCCCTGCGACTGCACCTGGGAGCTCCCGCCCCCCGCGCCCCACCCCTCGCCTCGCCGCCCCCCAGACCCGACCAACCTCCTCCGACCCCCCGCACCCCATATACCCGAGAGGCATACGACATCCCCTGCCCCGCCTGGAACAGGGACCCCGCCTCATGCGACCTCGCCCCCGCCGGCGAGGGGCACGGGGACCACGGTGCCAGGAGGAGGCACGCCTGCGCATACTGCGCCAATGTGCTCCGTATCCTCACCGTCCACAGTGAGGTGGTCTGCTTTACCAAGCACACCCGGGAGCGCGCCTCAGCCGCCCCCGCCATCACCTCGCCGGATTTTTAGTCCGGCGGCAGCCATCCATGGCTCGGGCTCGGACCCGCCCCCCTCCAGCCCGGCCAACATCCCGCCTGGAGGACCCGCCCCCCCAACCCCGCCACCCAGCTCCTTCCCTAGCCGACCGGAAGTCGCCCGCCGAGCAGCCCACCACCCTCCACACCACGCCAACCTCTCATCTCGCCGCCACTCCCTGCCGGCCGAGCAGCTCACCACAACCACCACCCTGCCCGCCCGCCACCCCCTGCCGGCACAGCAGTTCACCACAACCGCCACCCCTCACATCTAACCGCAGTGCTCGCCACACCCGCCGCAGCACTCACATCTCAGCCGCCGCCCTCCCCCCCCCACCCCCGATAGGCCCGCCGTCCTCTCTCACATCTCTGCCGCCCCTCACATCTCTGCCGCCGCCAGCGCCACCCCTCACATCTCTACCGCCCACCTCCCTGCCGCCGCCCGCACTGCAAACGGCCGCCCCTACCCCCCTCCAGGCGACACTGCCGTCTCTCGCCCCCGCCTACCTCATCCACCCCCCCGGCCTCCACCCCCCCCCCGCCCACCTCGCCCTCATCCCCCCACGAATTTGACCTCCCCCTCTCCCGCCGTACCTCCTCCCCTGCCCCCCCCACTCCAGCGACATCGGCGAGCCCGTCGCCGAGGTAGTCAACCTAGGTATCCAGGACACCCTCCCCGCCGCCCCCTCCTGCGGCCCCACCCCCATAGCCTACCGCCCCACCCTCCTATCCATATGGCCCCACCTATCGGGCACCGCCTGGAGGTGCCACCCAACCTTCTCCCACGCCTACCACACCCTCCGCGCCTCCCTAATTTTTTGGCCGCCCGCATGCCCCTCCCCTCAGGCCTACACATCCCCGCCTGGCGCAGCCGCCTCCGGGAGCACCCCGACAAGGACCTGGTCGACCTGGAGTTTGGCTTTCCCGCGAATTACTCTGCCAGCACCCCTCTCGCCCCACCTACACCAACCACAGGGAGGCCCCGGAGCACCAGGTCCACCTCCGGGACTTCATTGCCACCGAGCTCGCACACGGCGCCCTTGCAGGCCCCTTCCTCGCCCCCCCTTCATCCCCTGGGCCCAAGTCTCCCCCATGATGACCCGCCCCAAATCCGACCCCGGTAAGAGGCGGGTCATCGTCGACCTCTCCTACCCTCCGGGCGGCAGCGTTAATGCCGGGATACCCCGCCGCGAGTACCTGGGTAGGCCCCACATCTACAGGCTCCCCTCCGTCGCCGACGTGGGCCGCCGCCTCATCGGAGAGGGCACCAGGGCCTACACCTGGACCGCGCACATATCCAGGGCCTACCGCCAGCTCCGGGCTGACCCCCTCTCATGCCCCTTATACGGGATCGCCTTGGAGGGGGCCACCTACATCGACCTCGCCCTCCCCTTCGGCTGCCGCTCCTCGGGTGCCGCCTGTGTGAGGGTGACCGCTGCGGTGGCTTGGATCCTCCGGCGCGAGGGCTTCCACCCCCTCGTCTACGTCGATGACTTTGTCGGGTGTGAGCTCACCTACCTGAGGGCCCGCCAGGCCTTCGACGGCTTCATTGCCCTCGTCGGCGCCCTCGGCCTGGAGGTCGCCTCAGGGGAGTGCCACCCCCCGGCGGTGCGGGTCTCCTGGCTGGGCTTCGCCATTGATAGCGAAGCCATGACGATCTGCATCGCCCCCCAAAGTCGCCAAGCTTGTCGCCGACTGCGAGGCCCGAGTCGCCCAGCCCACCCTCGGGCGCCAGGAGCTCCAAAGCATCCTCGGCCGCCTCAACCACATCGGCAGCTACGTCCTCCCCGCGAGGAAATTCATGGCCCGGCTCCTCGCGGCCCTGCGCAGCTGCCACGGGTTCGCCACCATCACCCTCGGGGATGACGCCCTCCGGGACCTCGCCTGGTTCATGGCCTACGGGCGCGCCTCCAATGGCCTCCACCTTCTCCGCGCGCCCAGGACGCGGAGGATCGTCATAGAGTGCGACTCCTGCCTCACCGAGGGTGGAGCCTACTCCCCCTCGCGCCAATACGCCCGAGGGTATTTCGAGGCGTTCCGGGCCCGCTTCCCCACCATCCACGAGCTTGAGGCGGTCAATCTGGTTGTCGCGCTCCGCGCCCTCCTCCCAGCTGACGTCGCGGGGGCCAACATTGTCGTCAATACGGACAACATGGCCTCCCTCGACGCGGGGTGCTTTCGAGACCCTACCCTCGGGACCTGCTTCGGGAGCTCTGGCTAATGGCCGCCGAGGCCTGCTTCGAACTCACCATCATCCACAAGCCCGGCGCCGACCTCGTCCTCACCGACGCCCTCAGCCGCGCTCACCTCCCTGGACGCTGGGCGGGCGTGGCCCGAGACGAGGTCGCCCGCCTCGGGCTTGTCCGCACCGACGCCGACCATGATAATTTCCCATACAACCCCGGCCTCTAAACTCCAGGGTACACCGCCTCCGAGGTCGCCGCCGCCGACGGGCTGCGCATCGCCGCCCTCGCCCCTTCCACCTGGAGGAACCGTCGTCGACAGACCCGGAGCTACGTCAAGTTCGCCTCGGGCCACCACTGGGACCCCCTCACCCCGACGCCCTTCGACGTCGCCGCCTACACCGCCTCACTTTACGCCCGCCCCGTGGCACCCGCCTCCGTCCGGCACGCCCTCTCCGGGGCGCGCTCCTGGCTGGAGGCTCCTGGCTGGTGCCTGCCGACCCCGCCTTCATACTGCCCTCGGGCCGCTCCCTGAACCCTCGGACACTGACTGGGACCCCCTTCTCTCTCCCTTCCCCCTGCCAGCGACCATTGGGTCGCTGACATAACACACCCCTCCCTCGGCCCTTATAACCGGCCGCCCTGGCTGCTCCTAGCCACTCGCCTCCACTCACCCTCCTGGCACGGACACAATTTTCTCCACCCACCCACCCATACTTACACTTTTTCTTTTTCTCTACCTTATAGGGTGGAGGGCTCTTCGGGGCGCCTCCCTCCCACCTGACTTTACTCCTTATTTGACTTTATCCAGTGACATTGCTATATCTCACTGCACCCTATTGACATTGCTATATTACTTATCCATTGACATTGCTATATCTCATTGCACCCTATTGACATTGCTATGTATTATATCCTCATTCTACCTTCATTGAGTATGTTCGCCATTACTCTTGACTTAAAACATTGCTGCACTGCTCCTCTGAATAAAGTGCTTTTATTCCAACACCTGCCTTTATCTCCTCCTTCGCCACGTATCATAAACACAAATGGGTGCTTGTTATAATTCTGCACCTAAATACCCTAAATAGTGGTTGCTAATGGCTTGTGTTCTAAAATATGTAGTGGTGCGAGTTGGAAGCAGCCATACAAAAAAAACACACTTTGTTTAGTTATTTTTTCTGCCCCGAGCGCTTTTGTTTATGCAATCCGAGTTTGTAGGATCTGCGCATGAGCAAAAAAAATGGTTGGGATGATCCGAGGTGATAATTATACGTCTAGAGCAGAGTGTCAAAACCACAAATGCTGTTTGGCACTAACTAAAACTAGAAAACACATACAATGTCTAGATAAACAATTATGGATACAATCTATCTAAACTAATAGCTGTATATACTACGCTAATTATAAAGTTTACAGTACAAAGTGACAGAACTAGACTCTTCGGCACTTGCTTGCATCGGTTATTTGTGAATATAACCGGTTTTGTCATACTAATTCAAGCGACGCTACTCCTCCCCAGTCTGTAAAATGTAAGCTTTTATTAATTCCAAACAGCAATTTATGTATATTAATTATTATACGCCAAAATATGGCTATCAATTGTTATCTTTAAACTCACTTTGCACCTTTTACGTGTGTGTTTTCTCATGACCCAACCTGGTTGGTTCACGCAATACATTTGTTTCATTGTAGCTTGCCGGTTACATTGGCATTACAAATAGCTTAAGTAAATTTATTATTTTAAAATTAAAAACACCTCGTGTCGGTATTCATAAACTCTCCCACCGTGCAGAAAGTAAAAGTGCATATGCAGGGAACATTTTGTTTGGTATCGTGTCGCGAATGGCAATACAAGTTATGTAGATCGCTAATCAATTTCCAAATTGATTAACAATTTTTCCTAATCAAAATTTTCAAAACAAATGCTTCCTATCTTTATACGTTACTTACAGGAAACATTTTGTTCGGAATCGTGTTGCGAATGGTGATACAAATTATGTAGATTGCTATTTTCGCAATACTGATCACAATTTCCAAATTGATTAGCAATTGTTGCTAATCAAAATTGTCAAAGCAAAATGCTCCCTGATACATGAATTTGGAATACAGGTAATGGGGTATGATTACAGATAACAGGTAATATTGGCATAGCCATAGTACACCGCATGAATTTTTGTCAAGTAGAATTTTGTGTCTTTGGTATACATTATATAGTAGTGTCCTTTTTGTTGTAGTGCTCAGCCTTACTAAATGGCAAAAGACCTTCTTATAGAATGACCATCATTATATTGATAAACATGTTCTGTGTGTGTGTGCAAACCGATTTGATGCTATATGGTGTGGTTTTGTAGATATTTGAATTATTTTTAGGTGCAAGGTGATCTACTTCATCTGTCAGCTGGGTCACATGACCAGAAAGCAGCATTCTGATTGGGCAGGCATGTGCTGTTGTTTACATTGACAGAATGCAGGCCATGTGCTTTTGTTGATCATATTGTTTTGTGCATTTTTAAACTAATATTTCAACCATTGGCATTAGTTTTCAGTTATTTATCATAAAAGGTACACAGCCAAATGCATTTAAAAGATAGTTCTATCCGAGTTTGGGACTTCTCATTAAGAATGTGTTGTTTATTTACTCTTTTACTCATGTCAACAGTAGAGTTACTGGGATGTTTTGTAGCCAAGTTGCGCACGCACATACCTAATTATCTATGCCTATGCAGACGTCACAGGAAATACAGCTATGGTATAAACTATACTTCCTGTTCAAGACCAAGTCCATGACATGAGTGACTTTCACTTAAATTGCAATCACGTGTATACATTAGTGTGTACGTTTTGTTCGTGACAGCAGTCTTAACAGTTTTTTGGACCCAATACTAGCAGTGCAGTTAAGCATTGAGTACATTGGTTTGTGACGATATGTGCAGTGGGCGTTGTTTTAACTGTGGGCGAAGCTTCTTGGAAGTCGGTGACACTGACACTGACAGTCTTGCTCACCCGAGAACAGTGAAAAGTGACAGATTTGAGCTTCTCCAATGTTCTGCGTGAACCGTATTTTTTCACTTTCATCCCAAAGAAGGAATTCACTAATCTAAACAACGTAAGGGCAATATTTTAATACGAAGTCAACACTCGCCTGTATGCCATTGTTAAGTCTTCAGTCTATTTTTGGTGCAATATAACCCAACCGGCCATCTTGGCTATGCGTTCTCGCGCGATTCACATGAAATGTACGCGACTAGAATTACATGAATAGTTTCTCGTTTTCCCGCTGTAATATAGTTCCGAACGGTGAAGCTAGGTGTCTCACTGCTCAGATTTAGCACTTTAAAATTTGAAACCCACTTCATGTGAGAAATAAATGCGTTTCTAAGGATGAAAGACAGCCAAGTGAATCCCCATTCCGGTTGGGCATCCGATCATAGTTCTGATAATGAGGAAACTCGTTCAGTTTTGTTTCAGTACCTTCCGCGGCCATTAGGTGGGGTATGAGCGCCACCAACGGTGGTGGTTTTGGATACACTGAGACGGCACCTAGTGTCCACGATGTGTACTGGGACACGACTGGCCCTACAACCACCGTAGGGGAAAGGATCAGTGGACCAGGCTAAAGCTCGCTGCATCAGTGCATGTCTTGAATCAGATTCTTTGTAATATTTAATATTAACTAATTAAGTCCGTTATGCATGTGATTTGGCCATTTTTATTTGCCATTTTCACCAATGACTTGCCTGATGAGATCATATGATGTAAGATGTAAGAGATAAAAAATCTCTTGCAAGAGGATATTCTGAAACTTGCACGATGGTCCGAGAAATGGCAATTGCCCTTCAATGAAAAGAAGTGCAAAATTATTCATTACGGGAAAAATAATCCTCATTATACCTATAATATGAAGAACACAGTCCTGCAACAAGATAGCTATGAAAAGGACTTGGGCGTAACCTTCGACTCCCAACTCTCCTTTCAGAAACACATGAGGACCATCATCTCAAATGCTAACCAAAGAGTAGGAATAATTAAAAGAACTTTCCATCAGCTCAACAAGAACAATTTTCTCATTCTATTTAAGGCTCTTGTTAGGCCAATTTTGGAATACTGTCCACAAATTTGGAGCCCAATTTTTCGGAAAGATATTCTGGAGATCGAAAATGTTCAGAGACGTGCAACGAAAATAGTTGCAGTTATAAAGGACTTACCCTATGAACAAAGGCTTAGGGAATTGAAACTTCCTACCCTTTCCTACAGAAGGAAAAGATGTGACATAATTGAAAGGTTATGAAAGGTTTTGATCAAATAGATATGAACCAATTTTTCACCTTGAATAAAAGAGAAGGCAGTCGGGGTCATACTCTCAAACTAGTAAAACCCAGAGCCATTTCAAAATAAGGCAACACAGTTTCTCAAACAGGATCATAAATATATGGAACAGTCTCCCACAAAATGTTATTGATGCTGAGTCAATAAATTGGAAGTAATAGTAAACATGGAAGTAATAGTATGAATACTACCATACTAACCAATATCAAAATGTTGGTGTACATACACAAATGGCAGACGTAAATCTGAGATCACTCTCTTCTATTTTCACAAGTCCCTGTATTATAGAATTTTCTGACGTGTCAAGTCTGGTAATAAATTTTAATATTAGATTCCTGATAACAGCCTGGAAGGCTGGCACATAAATATTGGCAAACAGCTTGTAATGTCAGGACTCGACCATCTGAACCCCAGAATTACTAGTCTCCACAGGTGTGTTCTGACAACTGTCTGTCAGTTCCCACCTGTCGTTACTTTCAATGACTCATAAGGAATAAAGGAAGACAAGTCGTGCAAGATTGACAGTGAAGAGGTTGTGCTTCATTGGCATCAACCCCTGTTCACCGACTTGCGACCTATCACCCTCACTCCTTACCAACTGCCCACACAGATCCATATGACTCTTGCTTGTGTATATCAGGATCAGTGCCTACAGCCCATTGAACCTGGGTCCAATGGTTGTTGGACACAGCTCAGTGTCTTTGGAATAGATGTTGCTCACTTGAGTGTAGAAAGTGGAGTGTGTCCCCTTGTGGGGTCTATGTATCAGGTATAAGGAATGCAGGTGACTGGTCTCACACAGCCAGCCAATCAGACACCCCATACAGCCTGGGTGGGCGACGCCCTAATAGGGGGAAGCTGTCACTCAACCCCAGCTACAGGTGGTGTCCATAATGTATGCAGGATGGCTCGGTGTTCTTGCCCATCGGTCCCGTGATAACAGGTAGTCGCAGACAGTTACAACAAACATATATCAATGCTTCTCTCCCTCAATGCACTCTTTCTGGTGCATGAAGGGAACATTTAAATAATTATTAAGTCTCTTAAGCATGAACATCACATCACAATCTCAGTCGCTATGTGTTATCACATTTCCACATAGGCGCTTATGTCACAAAGCGAATGGGGCACCTATTGCTTCTCTGTTACATAATCCTGGTCCCCCACTCCGTCGCCCAAGAATAATAATGTTCTTTGCCAATATATAAATCCGAACCGAAAATCCATATATTTTTACAAGCTGACTATTACTGTGATACCTAGGTCGACGAAGTAATAACCACATAATGTCATTATATGCTACATTCAGTTTTCTAATTCAAAACCAGACACAGAGAATCACTTTTTGGGCTAATAAATGTATTAATCAGGCTTAATACATTTTTACAGGAACCTTTTATATGACTAACACTAGCTAACACTATTGTAAGCTTTATTCCATCAGTACAGATGAATTTATTAGCTTGTCTTGATCTATGCTAGCTGACCAGGTAGTACAACCCAGAATTTAAATCGAAGCCTGACTCAATGGGGAGCTTTCATGAGCCAGTTCTCTCACTTTACACTTGGTGGCAGCACCCATTCCCGGCCCAAGTCTACCATCATGGTTGGATAGAAGGGTGTAGGTGTGTGTGTTGGTGGTGTAGGTGTGTGGTGGGGGTGTAGGTATGTGTGTGGTGGGAGTGTAGGTGTGTTGGGTGTGTGGTGAGGGCTTAGGGGTGTGGTGGGGGTGTAGGTGTGTGGTGTGGTTGTGTGGTGGGGGTGTAGGTGTGTGGTGATGGCTTAGGGGTGTGGTGATGGCTTAGGGGTGTGGTGGGGTGGTAGGTGTGTGGTGGGGGTTGTAGGTGTGTTGGTGAGGGTTTAGGGATGTGGTGGAGGTGTAGGAGTGTGGTGTTGTGGTGGTGTTGGTGTGTGGTGGGGGGTAGGTGTGGTGGTGTAGGTGTGTGGTGGGTGTATGTGTGTGGTGTGGGTTGTAGGTGGTGGTGAGGGTTTATGTGTGTGGTATGTGTTTTGGTGGTGTAGGTGTGTGGTGGGGGTGTAGGTGTGTGTTGGGTGTGTGGTGAGGGTTTAGTGGTCTGGTTGGGGTGTAGGTGTGTGGTCGTGGCGTAGGTGTGTGGGGGTTGTTTAGGGATGTGGTGTGTGGTTGAGGTGTAGGTGTGTGGTGTGTGTGTGGTGAGGGTTTTGGGGTGTGGTGGGGGTGTAGGTGTGTGGTGGTGGTGTAGGTGTGTGGTGGGGTTTAGGGATGTGGTGGGGGTGTAGGTGTGTGTGTGGTGGGGTGTAGGTGTGTGGTGGGTGTTTAGGGGTGTGGTGGGGGTGTAGGTGTGTGGTGTGTGGTGGGGTGTAGGTGTGTGGTGGGGTTTAGGATGGGTGTTGTGTTGTGGTTGGGGTGTGTGGTGTGTGTGTGGTGAGGGTTTAGGGGTGTGGTGGGGGTGTAGGTGTGTGGTGTGTGTGTGTGGTGAGGGCGTAGGTGTGTGGTGACGGCTTAGGGGTGTGGTGGGGGTGTAGGAGTAGGTGTGTGGTGAGGGTTTAGGGATGTGGTGGAGGTGTAGGAGTGTGGTGTGTGTGGTGGTGTAGGTGTGTGGTGCTGGTGTAGGTGTGTGGTGGGGTGTAGGTGTGTGGTGTGGGTGTAGGTGTGTGGTGGGGGTGTAGGTGTGTGATGGAGTATAGGTGTGTGGTGGGGGTGTAGGTGTGTGGTATTGTTTTGTGGTGTAGTTGTGGGGGTGTAGGTGTGTGTTGGGTGTGGTGGGGGTTTAGGGGTCTGGTGGGTGTGTGTGTGTGGTGGGGGTGTAGGTGTGTGGTGGTTGTGTAGGTGTGTGTGTGGGTTTAGGGGTGTGGTAGGTGTGTGGTGGGTGTGTGGGTTTTGGGTGTGGTGGGGGTGTAGGTGTGTGGTGGGGGTTTAGGGATGTGATGGGGGTGTAGGTGTGTGGTGGGGTTTAGGGATGTGGTGGGGGTGTAGGTATGTGTGTGGTGGGGGTTTAGGGATGTGGTGTGTGTGGTTGGGGTGTAGGTGTGTGGTGGGTGTGTGGTGAGGGTTTAGGGGTGTGGTGGGGGTGTAGGTGTGTGGTGTGTGTGTGGTGGAGGCATAGGTGTGTGGTGACGGCATAGGGGTGTGGTGGGGGTGTAGGTGTAGGTGTGTGGTGGGGGTGTTGGTGTGTGGTGAGGGTTTAGGGATGTGGTGTAGGTGTAGGAGTGTGGTGTGTGTGGTGGTGTAGGTGTGTGGTGGTGGTGTAGGTGTGTGGTGGGGTGTAGGTGTGTGGTGTGGATGTAGGTGTGTGGTGGGGGTGTAGGTGTGTGGTATGTGTTTTGGTGGTGTAGGTGTGTGGTGGTGGTGTTTGATGGGGTGTAGGTGTGTGTGATTGAGTGGTGTAGGTGTGTGGTGAGGGTGTATGTGTGTGTGTGGTGGTGTAGGTGTCGTGTGTGTGTGTGGTGAGGGTGTAGGTGTGTGGTGGGGGTGTAAGTGTGGTGGGGGTTTAGGTGTGTGGTTGGGGTGTAAGGGGTACCAACCAAAGCATTACAGAGACCGCCATCTGACGCGAGACTCATGCAAACTGAAAGGTCCCCATTATTACTTATTTGCAGGAGTTCATTTACAAATCTAACTATGATTAATACATTAGATTCATTTTTTGAAGGTGAATATTCTTTGGCAATTGAAGACAGGAGACATGATCTATGGGTTGATCACGGTCATAGTGTCAAAGCACACCAGGCACACATCACTTGCAACTCATTTCTCACACATTTAAACATAGGAATTTTTGGACCATCTAGCTCTCAGCCAAATTGGGACAGGAGAGCTGATGGTCCCTGACTGATACATTTTTTATTCACGTAATTGAACACACTGCTTGATTTCCAGTGTCCCAATGCCTTAATGCAGTCCAAAGGCATCCCCACTCTTGCATATTCCTGTGCTGCCCCTCGACGAAGACTATGGGACGTCACCATTGGCCACCATCGTAGGTTATTTTGGCCTTAGTTCGATTTTCAGCTTAAATCATATACGTTGAATATGCTGGTTCTCGCGCAATGGTGGGCCTCATGGACGGGTAATCGCCTAGGAAAAGATATGCATGAGGTGCAGTAGACATCCTCATGCAGGCTTTTGGCTGACCAAATCAGTAGTTAATGTTTATTTATAGACTAGTCCAACTATTAGGCTATCTTATTCTAGAGAAATAGGAAACGGCTCACCTTTGTTTGAGCCTTTGTAGTCATGAGTCAGTACATTGGTGGTTTAATGATGACTTTATTTGTACTTTATTTCATCGCATATATATATGCTGCACTCACTGGAATATGGGAGAATATAATTATCAAAATATAATAGATAGATGTACATCTACAATAGAAATGCATTAACATAACGGATAGTGTTTGCTTTACAATACTATTGGCAAATATTTACTCATTGCTTAAAAACCTATCCCCCATTTCTATGCATATAAGATTCCTCCACTTAGTACTTTAAACTACTTCCTACTCCCTCACCGTTCACTAGCCATGTGTGGCTGGTATCGAACAAGGTTCAATTAAAGCAAAAGATAAGACAATTAACTTAAAAGGTGACAACTTGCCCTGACTTTGTATAATCTACGTTTTTTTAACATATGACTTCGAGATCCTTCCCCACGAGGATACACAGGGACCGATTTGTTAAAGTCATTCAATTTGTGAGAATAAGAGGCATTCGCATCACATTTTCGGCTTTCTATTATTATTGTAAATCGGGTAGTAGGCCATACTAAACAAAATCCAGGATACCTGGAAACCATAGGTGTAATATAGTGTAGTGTTAGGAAATGTCATCGTTATTGATCTAGTAATAAGATAGCTTTCAGTAATTGTAATTGGTCTTTTGAAAAGAACGGTCTTAGGTCTTTTCGCAGCATCCGGTACAAGTCATTCCTCTCTGTTCGAAAGACAATAGGTTGACTAGCCGTGGCAGTAATGACACGTTCATAAAACCTGACAGTGTCCCGCACCACCTCGGTCCACGGCGTAGGGTCCCAGCCAAGCAGAGACACTGCCTTAGTGATATCAACAGACCCCCTCTCCACAGAAGGGTAGATTTGAGGTGTATCATCAGAATCAGAATACTCTGCCAACATGGTGACATTTGCCACTGATGTACTAAGCGTCTGTTGGATATCACACACGAGCTGGTCTAGCGTTGGTGATTCCTTACACGCAATGTTAAATGCCCTATCAGCCATACTGTTTAGTGCAAGGTCACTCATAGACATGTCAAACAGAATTCTAACGATAACATCAGCGACGTCTTTAACGTAGACGAAACTGAGGGGTCGATGCATGTACTCCTTAGGCAGAGGAATTTTGCTGTTTGTCCTAGAGGCTAGCTTTACCCACACCTGGTATTGCCACCATCGATTTGTGCCATCACGAGGTCCCACCACGTCCGCCAGTCGCAACACCAGAAAAGCACATGGATTTCCAACTTCATTATCTGTATTTCTGAACGTACAATTCTGTATTAACTCCTCACACTGGAGTTTATCGTCCCCATAGTCATCTCCTAGTGCCGCCCGGTGGCGAGCTACCGCGTTTCGTGGTCGTTCGGCGTCCGTCTCACGGCTAGGCCCAGAATGTGTCTTCTCAGCACAAACCTAAAAATATTTAAGAAAATAAAGACAGAAAAAAAATGGTACTATCAAAATGTGCATATACTTGAAATATAAATAAAACGCTAAATAAAGGTTACTCGTGTTGCCACCCCACCCCCCTCTCCCTGGAATACTCTAATATTATAATTTGAGTCCGAATCTGTGTCACAGCTGAATTTTAATGTTCTGCACTGGGACATTTTTAGGAGTTAGCCTGCTTTTATTTCAAAATTAAAAACTCAAGCATTTTTCCTAAAAGTCACTCGTACCAAAAGTATGCCCTTAGAGTATGATGGTCAATATTAATTCCCAAAATATGGCCAGAAATCAAAGCCAACAAATAATGTATCACACTTTAAAGACCAGACTCTCAATGGCAGGTTCAACTTGTCAGTGGCCAAATAAAACTGGCCCTCCTCTATCTTTATTTGGGGGAAGTAACCTATTTCAAGAGGTCGCATGGCACTGCCTCCAATGTTGATCTTCATAGCCCTATCCTGTGCTCACCAATCTGAGGGACACTATATAAGTTATGATCATGTAGTAGCCTACTTATTCACGAAGACGTAGGCTAGATATATTGGTCGATGACCTGGTAAACACTATAATATAGTCTATATGTCTAACGGTTTTTACTTTTGACTGAAAATGTATACATATTATTTCCCACATATTCGTAAACACATATCTCAGCTAATTACAGGCGCCTAGCTGCCTTGGGATTTCCAGGTGGCACATAGATGGAATAAGACGGTATAATAAAACATCATACGTTTAAAAAAAATTAATGTCATGTGATCTTTATATATAAGAATAATAATAATAATAATAATAACAACCTGGCCTTATTAACTAAGCGTCCATTACCAATTGCACAATGTAATTACCTCATAGACTGAGTCTGAGCTGATATACACATAGACTGGAACTCGACAGGCGAAGAACTTCAAAGAGTCCTTGACCATGTTGGCCGAGAATCCACTCAGATCGACCACCCCATCCAGGGATCCAGCGTCCTCGTCCTCCAGCAGCCTACCCAGCTCCACACACTCGGACAGTGGCCGGCGCCGGTCGTGTTTGATGTTCTTCACTTGGTTTCCAATCATCTCAAATTTGTCCCAGTCCCAGCTTCGTCCACGATTCAATAGCGTAATGCGCGTTTTAGGGTGGCCAGCGATGATCCTCATCACAACCTCACATCCTATAAAACCATTCCCACCTAACACTAGGATGTGTTTTGGGGATGTCATGTTTATTGTTTGTGTTGTTGTTGATAGTTCGCAGTACGACAGCCCAGGGCGCGCTTACAAAATTGTACCGCAGTTATCCGCTAGGTGGCATCATAAGACCAATGTTGCTTACCCCGCAAAAGAAGACAGGTATGCGAACACAAAGGTATGAAATCGTTCCGTCGATCCAGCCACTCAGAATATGAGATCTATGTCTGTACTTATTTAACATATCTTTTCCACGCCGTGTTCTGTGCGTGTGTGTGTTTTAAAATTATTTTTAATTTAGACTTATTAATATTATTAAAGAAAAACTACACATAACACAATTATAATATATACACGATTGTACATGTGTGTAAGCAAGCATAATATTTCAAGTTAAGTGGTTTTGAATGGTTTATGAAATTGTCAGATATATGTATGTGAATCCACATTTTGTCGCTCGAATGATTAAATTACAGATACACGTACTAGGTTATTTCCTTACTTACACGTGCGCTGCCCTTGTTATTCAAATTCTAATTGTAAAGGCATATTTTACATCACCTTCGATTAGTGACCCTGAAAGTTTATCAAATTCTTAATAAAGTACCAGCTAGTAAAACTAAAGTGATTTTGTCTTAAAGCAGTATAGTCCGATGAAGCATAATATTTTCAAAGCCAAAACATTCAGCTAGTTTGTATTCTACATATCAAACTTTGATACTAATGCATTTGTTACCACATGAGACAATTCAATAGAACCTGTTACTGCACAAGCCTTAGATTCACCCCGTACACAAACCAACCCTATGTAAAAGCTGTCGAAAAAACGGGTCAATGAATTGAGAGCCTAATTTCACAATCTAAGAAGCAACATTTTGTTTTTGTTTTTTTGGTCCATTAGTTGTTTAAGCAGGGGAAATTTCAGTCATAGACGACTGGTCTTCCTCATGACACTGCTGGTCGATAGAAAGCCCGAGCCTACACTTATACCGACCCAAGGGATTTTTAACCTCCCACATGACATAGACATGGTATGAGAGCAACCGGCCTTTGATGACGCTGTAAGTTATACACAGCGGTGGAAATCCAAATTGGTAGAGTTGGGGGCATGGGGAATCGAACCGCCGACCCTCAGATTAGGAGTCTGACCTAGAAAAAAGTCAGACACTCTAACCACTCCGCCACAGAGAATCCGAATACTCTGCCAACATGGTGACATGTGCCACTGATGTACTAAGCGTCTGTTGGATATCACACACGAGCTGGTCTAGCGTTGGTGATTCCTTACACGCAATGTTAAATGCCCTATCAGCCATACTGTTTAGTGCAAGGTCACTCAGAGACATGTCAAACACAATTCTAACGATAACATCAGCGACGTCTTCAACGTAGACGAAACTGAGGGGTCGATGCATGTACTCCTTAGGCAGAGGAATTTTGCTGTTTGTCCTAGAGGCTAGCTTTACCCTCACCTGCTATTGCCACCATCGATTTGTGCCATCACGAGGTCCCACCACGTCCGCCAGTCGCAACACCAGAAAAGCACATGGATTTCCAACTTCATTATCTATATTTCTGAATGTACAATTCTGTATTAACTCCTCACACTGGAGTTTATCGTCCCCATAGTCATCTCCTAGTGCCGCCCGGTGGCGAGCTACTGCGTTACGTGGTCGTTCGGCGTCCGTCTCACGGCTAGGGCCAGAATGTGTCTTCTCAGCACAAACCTAAAAATATTTAAGAAAATAAAGACTAAATGGTATTATCAAAATGTGCACATACTTGAATTATAAACAAAACGCTAAATAAAAGTTACTCGTGTTGCCATCCCCCCCCTCTGCCTGGAATACTCTAATATTATAATTTGAGTCAGAATCTGCATCACAGCTGAATTTTAAATGTTCTGCACTGGGACATTTTTAGGAGTTAGCCTGCTTTTATTTCAAAATTAAAAACTCAAGCATTTTTCCTAAAAGTCACTCGTACCAAAAGTATGGCCTTAGAGTATGATGGTCAATAGAACGCCACAGTTTGTATTCTTATTCTTATTCTTTACATATGTCTTATTGATAGCCCGCTACCTTTGAGTTGAAAAATATAATATAATATCTAGTTTAATCAGATTTAAAAGTGAAATCGACGATATTCTCTGGCCGCCATCTTGTCTTTTTGCATTCTCTCTCACTCACCAACTCTGTTCTGATATAAGTAACCATTTGACACTGCTGCCAGGCATTCTACTTGTTGTTCCATACTAACGCTATTTTCGACCGTTTTTATATAAGGATGGTCTTCACCCGTGTACTACAAGTACCGGGTGAATCTTTTATCTACACAAGCCTATGCATGTCATAGTTTTGGCATGGTTGCAAACAAATAATTTTTAATGTTTGCACTTAAAATATCTCAAAAGTTAGCCATTCAAAATAAAAGTTACTTCAAATTTTAAAAAGATAGTTCATAATAGTCAATTTAATATATTTATCTCAGATAAATGATTGTAACTCAAAACCATCGGACTATGCAACTTTAAGTTCCTGTCACCGTAGTTGATAAGCAGATAACCACAATCACAGGAACAGGGCTGCTGGAGTAACTAGGGTGCATCTTTTATCTAGTATCTAGCCTGCTACAATAATTGTTATTTAGCATGACAAACTTCGTCAAAACAATGCACAACTCATGTTAAACTTAGGAGCGACATTGTTACGATATTGATAATGCGGCCATGTTGAGTATCTCAGCAGCATAAACAAACGAGTACAAAACGTTTTTTGTTTGCTTGTTTTGCAAGTGTTGGTACTTTGTCAAGGTCCGTAATTATTAGTACGCGACGGAAAACAGAAAGGCAACAAACATAGTATAATATATAGATGGATGAGTCATTCCTCTGGCTGGTACCTCTAAAGGCCCCTCCGTTTAATCAAAAAGCAAATTTTCCTGCCGAATGAATGCAGATACAGGGTCGCGCAGGCGCATGAAGCCCCGGAGCGCTACCGAAGCCGGCTAGGCGCTGCCCAGTAACATCAAAGCGGCGCCGAGCTGCACCAACACATCAAAGCAGCACAGTGCTGCGCAAATACGCGCGGGCGCCTGAGGCCCCGGCGCGCTGCCGGAGCCGGCTAGGCACAGCCCAGTAACATCACAGCAGCGCCGGGCTGCCCAAACACATCAAAGCAGCGCAGTGCTGCACCAACACGTCGGCATCAACGCCCACCGGACCGTTTCACCAACGAATAAACTAGCCTCAGCTTTTAATAATACTTGCGTAACATGTTACACTCCACATTATTAGTACGCGACGGAAAACTGAAAGGCAACAAACATAGTATAATATATAGATGGATGAGTCATTCCTCTGGCTGGTACCTCTAAAGGCCCAAACCCACCAAAACCCAGCTAGCGAATGTCTACCGCTGCCAATAACGCGGCCACTCTAAGGTCCCTTGCTAATCTCTCCTGAAGAGGCGCCTTCAGGTACTCAAATACTGCATCTGATTTCCAGTCACCTCTTTCTTTTATTTCAATGATCGACGCACCACATAGTCGTAGGAAGGTGGCTCCCCCCCTCCTTAGGCTGTGCGTCGAGAATTCTGACGGGTTCATGCCTGCCCGCGCGCATAAGAGCCTTATAGATGATAAGTAGAAAGAGTATGGCATCGATACCGATGTAGCCCCCCTGGGTAGCCTAAATGCGTGTGCGTCCCCACCGGCTGCCATGTCCCGGAAGTGTCTCCGTACCCAGTGCACAGCGCATAACCCCTCCTTGGCTACTTTTGCTACCGGTGTCAGGTGTACCCGTTCCTTGTACTGTATTGTCTTCGACTTTCTTATTCTCACCATTATGCCCCACTCATAAAAACGAAATCTGCTCTTGTTAGTGCTGCGTTAGACTCGGATACGTGACATTTTCGTAGGAGTGCCCTAAAAGAGACTAGCATGGCCGCCCTCACAGCTACATGACCCCTGGTGTCTAACATTACATTAAATATTTACCTTAGATTATTTGGGAGTAGCGGGGCAGCTTGCTTTGGCATATCACCTAGGATCCTACGAATTCCCGCCAAGCACTTTTTCAACCTGTGGCTTGAGTAGTCGATCGGACTCATGCCTCGGTCCTTCAGATGGTTGCTTAGCGCGCTAAGGTACTGCCTAACTGAGTTGTAGCACATGCACCTCGCAAGAAAGGAGACGTACAGACATGCTTGAGATGAAGAACACAGATATGGTGATAATTGTTCGGCAAATATTTCACAAAACTCAAGGTATGCCTTAATTTGTACAGATCTAGTAATCTTCGTCGATTGCGCTTGGTGAGCCTCTTCGTATTGAGCACACTCCCGGTGTAAGCATTCCCAGTCTGGAATTAACAGAAAAAGTGTTCATGGCAGCACATTGTTTTCCCGACGTCTGCATCTCGTATGCGCGCAATGTTTTTGTATGCTTCCAACCTGCTTAGGCTGTCACAGATGATATTGTTTCGGGTGTTTATGTAAACTGCTTGCACATCGAAGTTGTGTTTGATCGATAACCAGAATATCAGTCTTAACCAGATCATCGTGATTTTGTTTTTACTTCTACCTGTATTGAGAGCCGCTCTTACCTGTGTGTTGTCGGTCACAAATACCACAGTTCTGTTTTCCCATAGATGGCCCCACCTACGCACCCCTGCCAGGATAGGCCATAACTCTAACACGTTAATGTTATCTGTCTTGCAGCCCCCATCTTTCGCGTCGGCGTAGTGGTGTCCTAGCCACTTTTCTAACTCCCTTGCATTAGTTAATTTGAAAGCACCCGCTAGCCAGTCCTCACCGTGTGTGGCCCTGAACCCTGAGAGTGACGCGTCACTGTACACCGAGATGCACGATTCCATTGATTTGATTATCTTGGCCTTCCCGTTGAAGGTGCTGGCAAACTCCACCCACCACTTTAAGTCCAACCTGAACTCCTCATTGAGCCGTGCCCGGTGTGTGCTTTTAGTCACGGATGCTACCAAATCATAGACACGACGTGAAAAGGTTCGACCCCCGTGGATGACCTTACAACAGTGAGCGAGCACTCCCGCTGGGCTCTCCAGCTCCTTCTTAGAAGCCTTCCGTCTACGTAGGAAACTGTTAAGGATTATGAGTAACTTTTCTAATTTATCCAATGGTAGTCTTAATTCCATAACCACCGAGTCTACGTCGATTCCCAGAAAACGTACGATTTGTCCCGGGCATAGAAGTTTTTTGTAGCTTACATAGAACCCTAGCCTGCGCAATATTCTCACCAACGCATATTGCGCCTCTTTGCATTCCCGCTCTGTGTGTGCTACCACGCAGAAGTCATCTAGGTAGTTTACGCATTTCACGTATCCCTCCCTAACCATGCACCGAACTATCATGTCACTCACTTTGGAGAAAACATACGGACTGCTACTCAGTCCCATGCACAAGCGATTATCCCGTAAGTAGACTGTGCCTTCCCCAAAGTCCCATGCCAAGCCCTGTTTGTCCGTAGATGTAGGGTGGATGCTCACAGCTCTATACGCGTTACTTATGTCGACTGTTGCTAGGTAGTCCCCCTCCTGCAGCATTTCAGTGACCGACTCTAGCGAATTATAAGAGAAGTTCGCTCGACAGTTACTTGTGTGTTCGTTTACACAGACGGCATCGGGACTCGAGCAGTCCACGATAGCCCTGAAATCATCATGACCCTTAGGTACAGCTCCTAGGCCGTGAATACATACACAAGGATTATCAACAACAGTTAATATTTGTTCATCAATTTCTGCTTGCAGCCTACCACACATTTCAACACCGACCTCACCTTTTGTTATTGATCCGTAGTTTGCCTTATTATAGCTACTGTCACATGACTCGTCAATAACTCTAAATCCGAAGCATGCGCCTCGCAATACATATATTCCCAATCTGGGTCCAGATCGCCCCTACAGAAGCATTCAGAAAAACACGACAAGGTTTTATTTGGGCCAACGCCCCATCAATATTGTAGACGCAGTTACAATAACCCATAGTGCACTCAGGGAGTATGTCTATGTAATGTTCAGACCATGTGTGGCGACTTTCCCTGTCGGCGACCCATAGGGTGCATATCAGCTCACCCTCCCTGCCCCGGGCTGGTTCTGGGCTAATCACCCTGCACCAGTCCTCGTTCCGATTAGGCACTTCCCTATGCGACACGCCGGTGGTATAGGAAGTGCGACCACCCCCTATGTCCCCATTGTTCGGGCCGAGCCCTTTGTAGTTGAGGTTGCGCCCGGTAGCAGTCTCAACCACGAGATCCATGCCCGGGTGTGTGTAGACAGCCGTCGTCTCCTCCTTTTTGTGTCTTCCCCTCAGACGCAATTTCCTTTGCTGCACGTTTTCGCTTCCTTTACTTAGCTCAGCGCTAGGATTAGCCGTCGCGTCCGTCCCGCCTTCCCAGTGTATACAGTGATAACGCCGCCCGATGGCTGCGTCACCTCCCCGATTACCGACATAATCGCCAACGGCCGATGCCGCCTGGTCACTACTGGCGGCTTCACTAGTGCCAACTTCCCGCTCAATGTTTCCCGCGTAACCGTGTTTTGATAGTCAGTATTTTTTCTGAGGGCATGCCTCCGCCACGTGACTTTTACTGCGGCACGTCAGACAGTGGTGGTCCCATGCGCATTTCTCGCGGGTACAACCGTCCTTATTATAGTTGTGCGCGAAACACGCACCCTTCACCTTGTGGGCGGCATTTCCCTTGTTATCACCTTCCTTGCTGTAGACTACCTTATGTTTTCTGCCATCTTTTAAAGATTTTGAGTTGTCCATGTTGAAGTGTAGCAACGATAGGCCGTTGTCCCCCATCTTGAACGCTTGCAAACCCTTCTCCTTCGCCTTCTCCCGTATCGCCCTATCATACCCTCTGTACGCTTCATCTGCATAGTTGTTCGTCGTCGCATGCATTCACATATAAGCAAGATGGCCGAGATAGCCCATTAGCGCATCGATATCCATACCAGCTTTCTTCGCCCTCTTCGATCCCCACAAACAAGCTGCGTACATTAGTTCATTATAGTTGACATTGTTCACATTTTTCCTCCCCTTTGTATATTTATCCAGGGCGAACTTACTGCGTTTTTTCTGACGGCGCCTCCTGCGTTCTCTGCTGCGTTCCGTGCTGCTGTTGGTGTCGGATGACGAGCTGTCGGCCGACGAGCTCGACGAATCACTGCTTGGGCTTGAGTCACTGTCTCTCGAGGCCGATTTTTCCTTCCTTCCGACGGTCCACCTTCTGCTTCTTCTTTTTGTATTTCTTTTCCTTGTGTTTACTGCGAGTTTTGCGCACCGCCACGTTTTCGTCCTCGGAGCTTAGATCCTTTTCCAGTTCCGCTCGCAATTTTGCCTTGCGACGTTCCAACACTCGTTGCGCCAATTTGCGGCGCAGCTCGATTTCCTCCTCATCGGCTTCCACATCGACCCCTTTAGACCAGTTACCCGTCGCCTCCTTCTGTTTAGGCAACTCGCCGATCGACATTCCCTGTAGTCTGTCAGTCGCGTCGTCCAGGGCCGTACTTGGCACTGATTCATCCTCGTCCTCCAATTGTTCAGCCTTAATAGTACGCCTTGACGTCTTTGCTTTGATCACCTTGCATTTTCCTCCGCGTGGCAGTTCGTGTCCGTCCCCGCACGCTTGACACAGGTTGACACCCATGTTGATAGGCTGCACGCGTTTCCCTTGGGCGTAACACACGTCCGACCAAAGCAAATTTTCCTGCCGAATGAATGCAGATACAGGGTCGCGCAGGCGCATGAAGCCCCGGAGCGCTACCGAAGCCGTCTAGGCGCTGCCCAGTAACATCAAAGCGGTGCAGAGCTGCACCAACACATCAAAGCAGCGCAGTGCTGCGCAAATACGCGCGGGCGCCTGAGGCCCCGGCACGCTGCCGGAGCCGGCTAGGCACAGCCCAGTAACATCACAGCAGCGCCGGGCTGCCCAAACACATCAAAGCAGCGCAGTGCTGCACCAACACATCGGCATCAACGGCCCACCGGACCGTTTCACCAACGAATAAACTAGCCTCAGCTTTTAATAATACTTGCGGAACATGTTACACTCCACGATATATACAGAGAACGTGTATAGACGAGAAGCCCAACTCCCATACTAGCCCATGTAACAGCTGGCGACTGTGGCGTTCCAAGCGGTGGTGGTTGAACAGTTTATGATATGGCTGTATGCAGTGGTTTAGTTTCTTCCTTTATAGATGCAAATATATATAATAAGTGAATCCTTTCGAAATAGTCTGATGGTTTTGAATTTCTGTATTTTTTTCTGAGATAAATATATTAGATCGTTCACCAGTATCGACTATACATTAGTTCAAAGTTACTTTTATTATAAATGGTAAACCTTTTAGAAATTTTTAGTGCAAACATGGAAAATTAGTTTTGGCAAGCATGCCAAAACTCTGAAACCATAGACTTCTGCAGTAACAAGTTCTGTTAAATTGACTCAGTATACAGAAACAAATGCTTAATACGTGCATCAGTATCTAAGTTAGATATGTAAAATCAAATCTAGATAATTGGTTTGGTTTTGAAAATTTGATATTTCATCGGACTATGCAACTTTAATGTTAAATAATATTTAGCTCTATCATTACAGTTGGTTTTACTAATCATACTGAGATGAAAAATAGACAGATTGGGGGAAAACGATTTGACAGAATGGTTAAACTGACAAACAGAGTGAATCTCGGTTCTGTAAACCGGGGCTACTTAGGACAGTTTTAAGGATTTTTTCAAATACCATTATTTATGACTGCACTCGAGTGCTATGGTAAGATATTATAATGGGAAAACAGCTTGTATGCATCACATGGGATTAGTTGTCTTATTTCTAGATGGTTTTTGTATATATAAAATGCTCAATTCTTTGCCTGTCCCAAGTTACCACAGTTTGAGGCAACTTGGGACACCTTAATGTATGATTTTGAAAATGACCATTACCAAATATATATCCAATGGAGGACATATACTAAAGGAGGTAGGGCATCACTGTTCATAAGGAATTCAAGCAATACCTTATATTAACATTTATTTTAATCGATTTTAAATTTTTTGTATTTAAAGATCTTTTGTTTTAAGGGAGATCATTTATTGATTTTTCAACATCAAATTTGATCATTTCACCCCCCCCCCCCCGTTTATTAGAAACTTATTAGCACACATCAATTTTAGGTATGATTGCTCATCACACTTCTTATTTCCCTAATCAATTTTATTTCCTAACATAAAAATGTAAATTACCACATTTGTCTTGTGCTAACAACAGGAGACATTTTGGGCTCTCATTTAGTGAATGTGTGACATATAATAAGACTTATAGTATCAACATTTTGCTCTCCTGCCACTGCGTATAATTAGCTAATAAATTCTAATATACAACTAATATCATAGTATCAGAAAATGATGAAATTTTGAAATCTTTAGGGGAAAACTGTAAAAGATTGTTCCATTTCTACTTATCACTTTGGGATTTAAAAAAAAATATTGTCTATTTTTGCATGAATTTATGTCAATAAGTTATGCAGGTGAAGTTCTGTCTTTAAGTCTAAGCCAATTAAAAAAAGATTATACTTTTCAAATGAACAGAACCACATATCTCTAGAGGTATATGCAATCAATTAATTTATTTAGTATTACACCCGATCCACTGGGAACATATCGTGGCGTCACCTAAGGGGAAATGTTTTATCGCAGCGTTGAAACGGTCATAACGACGAGCACAACTCTCACCGCTCTTGCATTGAACCCGTATCAACACACATACTTGAATTTTTGTCCAAAAATCCTTAGTATTCCCGTAGGGATCGACGATCCAGAATTACAAGCAGTGTGTAAGGGACCTGGATTAAACCAGATCTGATTAAACCAAACATTCAGCAAACATCTAAGCTCCTCGCCCTGGAGAAGATCACATGCAAACCACATGGTTGGATTTAGTATGACACGCTTTATATCCATTTGCTGTGTAGAGGTTTCTGATACACACTATCATGCGAATCGCCGTGCAGGGGTTGTGTCACCCCAGCCCCAGTGCCAGGCCACAGCCTGTGGCGCAGGCACGGTGTCAGTGGCCCCTCGTACTCGGTTTACGTTTACTAGTACGTACTGACTTAATATTGACACTTATTGGTCTCAGCCTGATCAAAGGCATGCAAGCAACATCTGATGAATATGACTGCACGTAAGTACTAAGTGTTAGTCTTTACGTGCCGGTGTTGCAGTTTCCGCGGTACGCATCGCTTCTGGCAAGTTCTGCGCATGCGTCAAAATCGAACAGCATCGTTAGGTACCCCAGTAAAATTGTCAAATTATTCCAAACATTCAAATTATAATTTCATTGGAAGTTCCAATGAATCAAAAGCAATATGCTTTTTGAATTTTTA
This sequence comes from Branchipolynoe longqiensis, assembly GCA_030323885.1. Taxonomy (NCBI): domain Eukaryota; kingdom Metazoa; phylum Annelida; class Polychaeta; order Phyllodocida; family Polynoidae; genus Branchipolynoe; species Branchipolynoe longqiensis. The sequence continues at coordinate 22,019,882 of CM059191.1, forward strand.
AGATATTCCAAAAATTGAATGAGATATGTGCATTTGAAGTTTATTGAATTTAAGATTTTTTGTATTAACTAATGCACTAGAGAAGGGCCTTATTTAGGGTGCATAATAGTAGGCTGTGTTATGTGAGTCACTCACCCCAGCCATAACATTCTGACCTAGACTAGCCTAGAGAATACAGTGAAAACTGCCTGACACCAACTTTTGGCTGCCAGATTCTAGAGTTGTAATTCCAGTTGTAGTCATTGTATGACCAGTTTTAGGAAGAAAAAATGCTAAATTTTCACATTCTAATAGTTGACATGGACATTCCTGGCAGTCTTACCTCTGATTTCTGCATCTGAAGACTTGAATGGCTTAGTAAAATGCCTTCCAAATGTCATACAACACTGAAAATAGTCTCTATCTGTGCTTAAGTCTGTTGTGCTTCAAAAACGGATGTAGCAGTGAATGCAGTGTGCCTGTGCTGCATGTGTGGTCCCGTTTTCCGACATGACCGTGCAGCTCAGGAGGTCACAAGAAGTTGTACGAGTATTATCAGTCCGGCGACAGTGGCGCTCCCAGCGATTTCTAGGGTACCTAGCATCGTCACTAACCTTATAAATTTAATATAATGTTTTTGGTAAAGATGTTTTCTATATGTGTACCAAGCGATTTGTTTCTAGGTGGTGTGGTTTTAGAGATATTTCACATTTTCTGTATGAAGATTGCTCATGACCATTGACAATGCCTTGAGTTTGATGGTATGTGCAGTGCAAAACATTAGTTTTATTCAAAATTAATAGAAATCAAGAACCCTAACCATATAAATTTAATATAAGCTTTTTGGTAAAGATGTTTTCTATATGTGTACCAAGCGATTTGTTTCTAGGTGGTGTGGTTTTAGAGATATTTCACTTTTTCTGTATGAAGATTGCTCATGGCCATTGACAATGCATTTGGGTGTATGCGTACCACGGAAACTGGCAGACGGGGGAAACTGTGACACCGGCGCTGCCAGGGCCGCGTTCAGGGTCCGTCCCGGAGGCGCCTCGGAGATGGCCATGACGTCCCGCTAGTTTGAACGGCAAAAGCAGTTTGTTGTCTCGAAAATGGCCGCCCCCATAGGCAGTGGCCATTTGCAATGGAAAAGCTGCGCTGTGATTGGCTGAAACCACTGAATACGGCGGCCATTTTCGAGGCGCTTTTCATCTCCAGTCTGAAAAGGGAGGCGTCTCCGAGACGTCGCCGAGATGCACTCTGAATGCAAATAGGCCAAAAAGCATCGCCGAGATGTCTCCACGGCACCCTGAACGCGGCCCTGGTCGCCAACCACACGACGTCCATTTTGGTCGCAAGGAGGATGCAGCTGCTGCACTTGCAACCTCCTCGCCAGGTCACGGACATCTTGGTTTGCGAGTTGGCGCCGACCTAGCGACACCAATACATGTAATGCGTTGAATGCCGCCGCTCACCGTGTGGTTGGCGCCAGGTCGCGGGCGGTCGGTGCCAGGATCAGGTCACAAGCAGACAACAAAAACCAAACCGACACCCAGCTCTTACACCGACAAACTTTCACAAAGCAGTCGCCGCAAAGACGGTGCCAGGCCGACCGCGTTTTTGAATCAATGTATCAATTGGGACGCTGGGTGGTTGGTGACCTTTTGGACATAAGGAGGTTGTAGGTGAACGCTGGCTCTCGTGTGACTGGGGTAATAATAACTGATTATGTCATATTTTAGACATATTAATATTATGGTTATCTTTGCATTGAATACGGGAATACGTTTTATTTGTTGTTTTTGGTAAATTTTATAATGAATCACCAGTGAATTTGTTGTTTGTATCCCTATTCTTGATAAATAGCTTTCATGTTTCAGCTGGGTTCTTTCTGTGCTACTTTGCCATTGGTAGTCCTTTATTTGTTCTTTCATCTATGCCTAGATCCAGGTTTATAGTTCTAGACTTATCAAGATATATATTTTTTTTTATAATAACATTTCTCCTTCTAGACTTATCTAGATATCGAAGACTAGCAAGTAGATCTACTTAGTTATGTTAATTTAAAATATGGAGTTAAAATAAATCAAAATTAGCATGTCGGAATAGAACTTCACTGACCATGTGTAACCTCTTTTGTTGTGTGTATGCAATATATTGATTACTCCATGCAATGAATGATACTCAGGCTGAATATAATGATTCATTGCTAGCCGACGGTGCACGGTGGATGATCCTACGGCGGCGTGCTGGCAGCAAACCACAGGGTTCTACACCAACCAGCTCAAATCTGCGGTGCAAGTATGTCCACCACCTTCACAATTCAGCTTTCTCTTTATTAGTCCATAATCTATAGAACCAGTCTACAATCGCAATGACATGACGTGCGGGTAACACATTGTTTTGAAGGCGGCATATTTTAATCACAGAATATGATACAAACAGCAATGAAGTGGAAACCAGACAAACATGTCACAGAAATCACCAGTGGTGTGTGATAAACGGAGGAACTGTGGAAAGCCCAATGGTCAAAATGGCCTAGCAACAGCTCTCATGCCTGCTAACTCGATGCCAGCAGACACAGAACCAAGTGAGTGGGATGAACATGTAAACAAATACTCTGACATTGCATCCACAACTGACATGCACCCTTCTAATGAAAAGGAAAAGATGGTTATGGTATCTGAGAAAGAACTAAATAAACTACACTGACAGATTGAACAGCTAAATACAACAATGAGAGATTTAGGCAAATCAACTACAAATGACATCAGGAGATTAACTGTTGAACTGGCAGTTGTACAGGAACAACAGACTGCTAATAAAGGTAAACTTCAGATAATGGAAAATCAAGTGATCATAATGGAAAAAGAAAACAAATGGAAATCATCACGGATAAATGAGTTAGAAAATGAACAACGCATGAGCAACATGAAAATTGATGGCAAACCAGAAGGCAACACTGAAGATTTACGACAATATGTTGTGAATTTAGTACAATTTGTTGGTGCACATGGTGTGATACATGCAGACATTGAGTACACATCAAGGCTGGGGAAGCTTCAGAATGGACGGGCAAACTACAACAAACCTAGGCCAATCCTAGTAGTGTTCAAGGCAGTCAAGGATCTCAATAGTGTGTACTTCAACAGAACAAAACTCAAAGGATCAAATGACTACAAAAAAAATATATACCTAAATGATGACACTAGGCGAGCACGGGAAGAGTTTCGGTCAGTAGCAATCCGAGCACGGGAGTTGGAACATGATGTGAAAGTTCATAGTGATGGAGTCATCATAAACGGTACTAAGATAAAGCATTCAGAACCTCAGAACCTACCACAGGGCTGCTCACTTCAGGAATCGAAGACAATTGAGGTAAATGGAGAACTGTATTTTCACTCCCAACACTCATACCTATCAAATTTCTACCCGGCACCAATTGTAGTAAGTGACACAGTTTACATGACCTCTGAACACATGTTGCAAGCTGCTAAATGTGTTGAACATGGCCGTGATGACTGTCTAAAAGAGGTATTGACAGCTGTCACAACACAAGAGGCCAAACGACTAGGAGACTGCATTGAGGAAAAACCAGAATGGCGTGCTAAATGGGAATGCATCCTGATGGAAATTGTGGAGGAAAAGTTCAGAAAAAACCCTGTTCTGGCAGCAAAACTGTTAGACTCAGGAAATATAAAATTGAACGGGGCTACAAGCAGTACATTCTAGGGTATAGGAGTAGCTATCCATAATGAGGCAGTGAAGGAGAAGACCTACCGGGGTGAGAACAAGCTAGGTCAAGTACTTGAGCTGCTACGGGCAAAGCTAAAGGATGAGCACAAGAACACAACTGCTGCACACAATAGACCTTCTTAGACATCTTATAATATTTCTGCATGCTCAGCCGTCATGAACACCAGAGAATACCATAAACTCTCCCCATTCATTTCACATCTGATGCCCCTCTCAAACAAACCCTTAAACAACTCCATAAGGAAGAAATGGAAGACAAGTCACAAAGATTGACAGTGAAGATGTTGTGCTTTAATGGCATCAACTCCTGTTCACCTAGTAGTGACCTATCACCCTGACCCCTTACCTTCTGTCCACACAGAATCTCATTACCTTTTTAACCTGTCTATGAATCAGTGCCAACAGCCCATTGAACCGGAGTCCCTTGGTTGTTGCACTAAACTCCATTTAGATATATGAATTTTGGTAGCATCAGACAGAGTGTCTGGGCCCTGCTCTAGAGTAGGGGTGGCTGTCACTCAACCCAGCTGCAGGTGGTGTATATGTGTATATGCAAATTAGGCTGGTGTGCTGGCCCATGGACACTGATGGTAACAGGTAGTTGCAGACAGTTACAAATATATATATATATATTTTACCTCGGTATAAAGCCTCAGGCTAGCTGCAGGCTAGGGAGAAGGAAGCACATCCGGGTCCAGCAATTAGCATAAACAACTCACGACGGGAGGATGTTCGTTGAGTTGCTCCGGCAAACTTTGTCTACAACAAGCTAAATAACTGTAAGTAGTAATCAAAACTTTGGTTTAGCTTGTTTATGATGCATTTTAGCATCTAGATATGAAAGTTCAGAACTTTCTTAGGTCCATTTAGGACAAGATTAGTGTTTTTATCAATACGGGTAGAACAATGCATTGCTTTGTGTTACGAACCGAAACCTCTGTTCTATCGACACCTGTTTACACACGGGTAGAGATGTTGGCATTGTCACATCTCCTGTGGAGATTCCCTCGGACCCTAATAAGTAATAGAGGGTGTTGTTGGGGATGATCCTGGGTTTCTTTTATAGACTCCCCAATATTTATTTGAGGCGTACCTCCGAGTTTCGTAGCATTTTCTCCAACTTGCTCGCGCAGAAGCCGTGGGAGGGAGAAGTGTACGGAACAGAGAGCGTGGGAGGTCCCAGAGGCCTACCCCTCGTATGGTTGGTTTCGATACCAGACACCTATGACAATACACTTAGCTTACCATGCCTGTACTGAGAACGGTGTAAATACGTTACTCAATACCACTTCGATCCTCAACCCAGGTTAAACCTGGCGTCACTTTTGTGTTCACGTTGAGTTGATTCCGGTTTAAAGTAACAATTTATTTGGTTACAGACTACCGATGGCTACAAAGCGAAAGAAGCCACCACTGGCTGCAGCGGAGGGGCATGCGCCCATGGGCTACGACTCGTCGCCCGGGTTGACGGCACTGCCGTCCCCACAGCCCGCTGCAGACGTTCCGTCTGACAGGGAAAGTGACGATGGGGCCACTTATCCGGTAGACCTGGACGCCTGGATAAACCAGATGTTGGAGTTAGAGCTACAACAGATCCAGCCGAAAGCGCGTCCGGCTACAGGCCGGCATCTCCCTATCCTTGATTCGGACTGGGAGGATGTGTCCGATCCAGAGGACACTGACTCGGCGGACGAATTAGCTTGTCCAAAGGCGCCGAAACCAAAGAAAAGAAAGATCCGTCAGCTCGTCTGGTGACGAGTTCACTAAGGCCAGTAAAGCCAAGCGAGTAAAGAGCAAAAAGAAGAAAAGGAAGGATTCTTCATCGGACTCTTCTTCCGACTCGTCTACCACCTACTCGGACTCCGACAGGGAGAGGGCTGGAGTTTATGCCAAAATTGGTGGAAAAGTCCGCAAAAAGTGCCCTAAACAGAAGGCTAAGAAAGTACGCATGACAACTATGATGCGAGAGACGATTAAAGGGCATTTCAACACCTTTAAGTCGGCAGAGGTCATCACAAAATTGACTGAGCAGATTTCGGGAATCAAAGGAATTCCCAACACGGTGGTGAAGGGTGGTGAGGAGATGGACTCAGGAGTCCGTCTGAGTGACGACAGACGTAAGTTTGAAAACATACTGTTCACCATTCACAAGGCGGTGTTAGGGGCGCTGACGTCAGTGGCACCCATCGCTAGTAGGATGCAGACGGAGAACAAATTCTCCTCACTAGCTCACGCTATGGATAAGAACATTGCGTTGCTTACCATGGCTAGCAACTTCCTCAGCTACAGACGATACGAAAACGTCTTCAAGGCGGTCACAACAGACGCTGGTAAGGAAGTAGCGAGATCGAAGAAGGTCACAGACAACGACGGTAAAGAGTACACATTGTTCTTAGCGCCGAAACCAGTGAAAGGGAAGCCACTCGACAAGACCAAAATGTTCGGTGGCCAACTCCCTTACCTCTTTAAAGAGGTTGAAGCAGAGGCTAAGAGTGGAAAGAACATGGAAGGGAAACGGAAACTGGATAATTCTTCCAGATTTCGGAGACCCTGGACGGATTTTCGGAACCGCCGGGTAGCAAGAGCGGGAAGGCTCGGCCCCTCCTACGGCTTCCAACCAAGAGGATGGGAAAGAGGGGGCCGACAGTCCTTCGGGTGGAACGACGGGAACCACCCGTTCAGAAGGGAGTACACACCCAAACAACCGTTCCCACGCCCAGGGAACAAATAGAAACTGCCACGCAGACTCCGACGCCAGTGGCATCAGACATGGTAACGGAGGAAACACAAACAGATGTAAGGAATTTTAATGCAGGGAACATTGCTACACATTTTCCTGAATGGTGTCAGATAACTAATGATAGGGACATTTTGGACATAGTTAGAGGAGTACAGATTCCGTTTACAGAAATTCCAAAACAGACACGTATTCCTTTCCCTTATAAATTTAATGAAATAGAAAAGGAAGCGTTAGAAAATCAGGTGGCTCTTTTTGAAACAAAAGGTATTATAGAACAAGTTAGTCACACACCAGGTGAATTTATTTCTAATATATTTTCCCGTCCTAAACCGAATGGTGAGATCAAAATGATCCTAGATCTAACAAAATTAAATGAAATAGGTCAATACCAACATTTTAAAATGCTCTCATTAGAAACTGCCAGGGATTTGGTTACACCAGAGGCCTACGAGAGATTTACGAGACGCTTATTATACAGTTCCTATATGTACAGAACACAGAAAGTTCTTAAGATTTATTTGGAATAACAAACTTTTCCAATTTACCTGTATGCCTAATGGTTTGGCTTGTGCCCTTCGCCTGTTTACTAAGCCAGTTTTCTCAGTTATGGCTAGGAAAGGACATACTATGTTCCCATACATTGATGATTCGTTTATTATGGCACAGTCATTTAAAGAATGTCAAAATGCAGTTGCCGATCTTTGCCAAATGCTGACAAGGCTGGGTTTTTATATTCATAAAGACAAGTCAGTGTTTAAACTGACTACCAAACTTAAATGTTTGGGGTTTATTGTTAATACAATAACAATGACGGTCTCGCTTACGAAACAGAAACTCAATAAGTTTCTAGATACAGCAACCCGCTTGGTCGAGCTAACTATGCCAAAGATAAGGCAGGTCGCCGTCCTAATCGGTATAATGATAGCGTATGCTCCTGCTATTCTATATGGTAAGGCCCACATAAAATCTCTAGAGATGATAACAATTTGGCTTTACCACACACTAAAGGAAACTTCGAACGAAAAATGTTTACTTCCGAAGAGGGACTACAGGTGGTGGTTTGAACATGTTCATGACTCTCCCAATCCCATTAGAATGGGAGAACCCAACACGGTAGTCACGACCAACACTTCGCTAGAAGGTTGGGGAGCACATCGAAACGATGTAGCGACAGGAGGGAGATGGTTACAAAATGAAATTTCTGACCATATTAATGCCCTGGAATTAAGAGCCATTTATTTAGGGCTAGCAAGCTTAATCAGAGTGCCACGAAATCATGTCGAATGCTAACGGACAATACAACGCCTATGGCGTATGTAAGAAACATGGGGGGGACAAAGTCCAAACCATGCAATAACATAGCAAAAATGATTTGGGATTAGGCGCAACAAAACCAAGTTTGGCCACATATTCCAGGGGTTCAGAATACCCTAGCGGACAAAAAGAGTAGACATTTCCATGATCATTTGGAATGGTCCCTAGATACAGTGATTTTCGAAAACATGTCAAAAATGGGGTCGACCCAATATCGACTTATTTGCCTCCATTAATAATTATAAAATACAAAAGTATGTTTCGTGGCACCCAGAACCAAATGCCTGGCAGGTAGATGCGTTTTCTTTTATTTGGGAAAATGAATTTTACTACATTTTCCCTCCATTCAGCATTAGTAGTCGAGTGGCCAGAAAGATCAAGATGGACAAAGCTCACGCAATTTTAATAGTCCCCGGCAACAGCCAAAGACTGCCTACGATTCCGAAGATCCCCAGGAAATCTAACACATCAAGGCCCACTGACACGCCACGGAGACGTGTCGAGGACACCACTGCTAGCATTCCTTTTCTAAATAAATATTTACAACAATTTCGCCTAGGCAAAATTACTCAACAAAGATTAGTTTCACATGCATGGAGGAAAGGCACAGTTAAAATGTACACAACTTACTTAAGGAAGTGGGGCATTCATTGCCTGATAAAAAAGGTCAAACCTATGAATCCTTTGATTTGTCAGGTAGCAAGATTCTTACGCATGTTAGAAGATGAAGGCCTAGGATTTGGGGCCATTAATGCAGCCAGATGCGCTTTGTCTATTATCCTGCCCAGAATAGATTGCCAAACAGTAGGAAAACATCAAGTTATTCACTGGATCCTAAGGTCGATCGATCTATGCATGAAACCCCCCCCCCCAAACCTAAATATAATCGGTTTTGGGATGTATCAGTCGTGTTTAAACTTTTCAAACGATGGCCGCATAACAAACACTTAGATGTTAAGAAGTTAGGGTTTAAAGTAGCCATGCTACTCTTACTAGTGACAGGCCAGCGAGGACAAACTATAGTCGCCCTATCACTAGATGACGTGGAGATAGATAGGAAAGAAGCTACGTTCGATTTAACACAATTATTAAAATCTAACCGCACGGCCGACCCTCTGTCTACAGTGAACGTTACAGGTTTCACAGAGGACCCAAAACTATGTGTAGTTTCAGCCATACAGGCGTGTATATATATCCAAGACCAGTGACTTAAGGAATTCAAGACAGCTTTTGGTGAGCTTTATTAAGCCACACAAGGGCATTTCGCGAGATACTCTCGCACGATGGACAATTACAGTGTTGAAATTGGCAGGAGTCAATACGGACAGATATGCGTCTCATTCAACGCGAGGCGCCATGGTTTCAAAAGCGCGGTTGCTAGGGATTTCGGTAAAACGAATCCTAGCACATGCAGGCTGGAAGACCGCTAGATCGTTTGCAAAACATTACAACAAACGACTAGAAAAGTCAAGCGGTATCGCCAGACGATTACTCAAAGACTAAAGTACATAGGTGAGAAACGAAATATTTTTCAATCTCATTAATACTGTCTAAATGTTACATGATATGTGGCTACAGAATGTTGAAATAGTTAACGAAAGTAATAAAGAATACAATACAATACACAGGATAAAAATGATATTACGTAAAGTTCTCCCTAGCCTGAGGCTTTATACCGAGGTAAAATAGATTAGTTAGACGAATCTTACCTGGGTATAGATGATGGATAACTGTTGTTTTCCCGAGGTATAAGCCTCGGACAGACGTGGGCGAGGGCCCACCCATCACGCCCTACCATGTTTGCTTGTACCAGAAAACATTACAGATCCATCATTATTATTAGTTTAGATCATTTTTATCCTGAATAAGTAGGTAAAGATTGCTGGACCCGGATGTGCTTCCTTCTCCCTCGCCCACGTCTATCCGAGGCTTATACCTTGGGAAAACAACAGTTATCCATCATCTATGCCCAGGTAAGATTCGTCTAACTAATCTATATACCATGTCCTTTTCCTCTACTTGCACTCTTTATGGATGCATAGGGAAACATTTCAACAAACATGAACTGTCTTTTATATAGGAACATCTCTTCATTAATCTCAGGCATCATGTATGAACATATATTTCACATAGCTTATATCATGTCATATTGTGAGTGGGGCAGCATTGCCTTCAGATTACATAACCTTGTCCCCACTCCGTTGCCTAAGAATAATAATGTTCTCTGCCAATATATAATTCCGAACCGAAAATCCGTATATTTTTACAATCTGATGAGGAATCATAATTTGCACCAGACTCCAGAAAGCATGCACTCACAATGGACAAATGTGCACATAAATGGCACCTGACAGCCAATGAATATGAAACCTATTGCCAGTCTAAAACTGTACACTGTCCAAACATGACTGAATGACACAAATAATATCGATCCTGAAGGAGATACCAGACACAGACAAATTTGAATTGGTCCTCATAGGAGACTTCAATGCTGATGTTGGAAAGAAAACCTCAGTAACCGCCAACAAAATAAGACAATTTGCAACAACCTTAGCACTTGAAAAGGTCATTACATCAGGTACAAGAATAACAATTGAAACAAACAGAACAATTGATCTAGCATTCACAAACATGAAGTACTGCAAAAACACTGGAGTTCTAAATTATAATATGAGTGACCACAAGCCAATTTACGTAATTAAGAAAAAAACTAAAGATGATAGGAAATTAATAGAATTCTGGGGAAGAAGCTATAGGAACTATAAAATAGAGAAATTTAGTGAAACCTTACTAGAAGAAAATACTGAACCCCTCTTTGCCAACCAGGATCAAAATATATGTTGGGAGTCACTCAAACAAATAATAACTAAAGCAGCAGACCAACATGCACCACTCCGAAAATACTATGTGAAAGATAGTCAACCAGAATGGCTTAGCAATGAAATTCTTGAGTTACAAAAAGATAGACTACTTTAAAGAAAAATCAGAGCAAACAAATCTACATGAAGACAAATTCTTAGCAACCCAAATCAAGAATAGAGCCAATTCTGCAATCAGGTATGCAAAAGCTAGGTACATACAGTCTGAAGTCCTACGAAATAAAGAAGATGCCCGGAGATTTTGGAGAGTCATACAGAGCATAGCCCCGGAAACCACCCGAACTATCTCCAGCTTAGTGTATGAGTTAACAGGGGACAAATTAACAACTCAAGAAACACCTGAAAAGATAAATAACTACTTCATAGAGATAGGGGAGAAGTTAGCAGATAAACTAGACACTATACAAGAAAAAGATAAAGTTAACATAGTAAAGCCAAATGCAGTCACCGAGAGAACCATGAGGGTGGTCACTAAGGAAGAAGGGATTGTCTGAATACAAATCATCAGGACCCTAAAACATGCAATGACCTCAGACCAATTTCTCTTCTACCCATAACTGGCAAAATAGTTGAGCAACTCATTGATGATCAAATAAAAACATTTTTTGAAGCAACAAACTACCTAGCAGATGAACAAAATGGCTTCAGGAAAGGCAGGTCCACAACCAAAGCACTCTCAACACTCCTTGATGTGCTTCTCAGTGCAATGGATTCTGGCAAACTTACCCTAGCAGTATATATTGATTTTTATAAAAGTATTTGACGCTATAGATCATAAAATCCTGTTGCAGAAGGTTGTCAAGAGTGGGTTGGGTCCAAAAACAGTAGCCTTTCTGACAAACTATCTTTCCAATCGAAATCCAAACTAAATGGCATTGAGTCAACCTTAAGACAAGTAAAAACTGGGGTACCACAGGGATCAACACTGGGCCCCCTTCTATTCCTTCTGTTCACAAAATGCATTTTATTTGCTGATGACGCAATCCAACTGGTATCAAACAGTAATTTAGCAAAAGCAGCAGAATTGACAAATGAAAATTTGGCTAGAATAAATATATGGTGCAAAAAAAACAAATTAACTCAATATAATCAAAACTGAATATGTTATCTATGGCACCAAGAACAAGAAGGACAAAGCCCCAGAAGTCCAAATAAGGATTGGGAATGAAACACTAAGGGAGGTAGAGACCTACAAATATTTGGGAACTGAACTGGATGGAACTCTAAATGGGAATACACAACTAAGTAGATTAAATCAGTCACTGGCAAGGAAACTGAACACCTTGAGAAAAATCAGGGGTTTTATAAGTGAAAAAACAGCTCTTCTTATGTACAAAACAATGATCCTCCCAATAGTTGATTATAATGACCTAATATATGAACTACTCACAAAACAGCAACAAGCAAAGCTCACGTACAATAGAGCCCAAGACACAATATATACCGAGTATTCACAATAGTAGGGCAGCAGATGGCAACCTTGAAAATTCCCTATCCAAGGACTAACAAACTCAAAAGAGCACCTATTTATCAGGGAAGCCAACTCAGGAACAAACTCGCTGCCAAAACCAGGAATGCAACAAAGTACCTGCAATTTAAATCTAGATTAGAGGTTGAGTACCCAACATAGACATACATTAATAAACCTACCTGGATAGACTACAAAAGTTGAGAACCAAAATAAATACATAGTCCCAAACCACTCCCTTCCCTCTCCCTCTCTGAAATCCCCCCCTGGCAAAAAGAGTAAAAGAAATAACAACTACCAAAGTATACCCACCAGCCTATAACACCTGACTAAACCAATAAAACATATACTACTGACAAAGCTATAGTTGACCCAAGACAATTTAAATGAGTCGTGCAACCATTATTTGCATAATCCAAAATCCATGACTACCTGTATCAGCAAGTCATGCCCATTATATTAATGCCTCCTCACAGGTATGATCATCAAATCACTGATATAGTCTAAAGGTAAATGGCTATTCTCCAGTCTACATGTGCAAAATGAGATCCCCACTATATTTGTAATGCCTCATTTTAACTTACTATTGTCTATATCGTTCATACCATCTCATCATCTCATCCATAAATAGTTCATATGCTATAATTGTTAAGGCTGGAAGACCAGCACCTCGGTGCTGAAAGAAGATGTTATTCAACTGGAATACAAATTTGAGGAAAAAAAAAAAATATAACTAGCCCTAATGTACAGAACCGTTATATAACCAGCCCTAATGTACAGAACCGTTATTTCTTTCCGTCCACAATTTATTTTGGATACTGGTGCACTCATTACTAGAACCTGTCATTGAAGCATATGGGTATCCAGCATTTTGATGTGCACACCAAAACTAATTTGACAAGTTTTCACTTTAAATATCTCCAAACGTAACCCATTAAAATAAAAGATAACCTCACACTAAAGTAAAGAAGATTATAACGACCAATCTTATATATTTCTCTAAGGAAAATATCGCAAAAACGTTGGATTATATAATTTTAATGCTCACCGTTAACTATGTGGAGTTGGTATCTGATTTCCTAATTGTTGCCACCTACAGGAGTATGCAGCCATACTCACCCACGTCGCTCGCTGGAATAGCCGGGGCCCTGGACGGGACAACTACCAAGTTATTGCCAGGAAAATGATGGCGGCAGTGGTAGCGGCCAGTGAGCGAAAACATACAATGGAGCCTCTAGCTGCCGACGACTTTCAAGCCATATTTGAGTTGATATTGAATAAGGTGAGTGCGTGGGGCTCAGCGTGTGATGTAATGTATATGTATGTAGTCTAAATACAGGCGAAAATTGCTTTAGTATCTAAGTATGGAACAGGAAGTGGAGTTCTTGGTTCCAATATCAAATGGCTACATATATCGGGACAAAGTTGGTGAAATGGGAGATAATGCAAAAAGACAAGATGGCAACCATAGAATGCTGTCGATTTCACTTTTAAAGTCCATTAAGCTACATCTTTTATTATATTTTTCAAATCAAATGTAGCGGGTAAATATGATAGATGTATATGAAGAATATATTTTGCTTCTTAAATTAACAATTTATGTGCTGATTTCATTTACCCACCCTTTCGCAACTTTTTCTAATGGGTTGTTTTTCACTCCTACTGCAAGTGTGGGATGAATCTTGTTATCTAAATTGTGATCAGCTGAAAGTGGCGAGTACTAACTACACTGGAGTGGTTCTGTTTCCTGTCCCCCACAGACGTCAGCGCTAGTGGAGCACTACTCCGACCCGATGGTGATACCAGTGACCCACTCGTGTCCGATCCCGTGTGACTTCTACCCGCGGGTGTGGATGAACCTCTTCTTCGTCACGCTGGCCGGCCTCCTGCTCGTCGCCATCACGCTGTGCCTGTACCTCACCCAGCAGCAACGCCGACACAAGGACAGATGACCCTCCGCCGCCACGTTGCTCTCGGACACTGAAGGTGCTGCCGGCCCGCCCGCCTGTGCCAAGCCCCGCTGACAACCTCACAAGACTGGTGATGTGGTCGGTGGGGAAGTTGGTGCTACTGCTCCGAGCTTGGCGAGCTTGAAGCTGAAGGTGATGGGCCCGGGGTAGCAATGCTCTCCCCCCGCCGACGCACACCCCATACACACACAACCACACATACACAACAGACCACACACACACCAATGAGGATTTAATATGTGTTTCGCATGATGATTCCCACGAATTTAATGATTCTCGTTTTCAAGAGGCTGCCATTTTTATACCGCTTTTTTAAATGTATTTAAAAAAAACTAAATAATCACATTCGCTGTATGTTCTTTGATGCACACCAATGGTGTATGTTATCTTAAAGTTGCATAGTCTGATGGTTTTGAATTTCTCTCATTTTCTGAGATAAGCATAGTAGGTTGATCATTATTATCTACCTTACTTTAGTTTAACTTTTATTTTAATTGGCTAAGTCTTGATATATTTGAAGTGTAAACGTGCTAAATTAATTTTGGCAAGCATACCAAAGCTCTGACACCATAGGCTTCTGCAATAACAAGTTCTATTAAATTGCCTCAGTATTCCTTTCTATGTGGTGGCAAATGATTAATAAGTGCACCAGTATCTAAGTTAGATATGTAGAATCAAAGTTAGATAATTGTTTTGGTTTTGAAAATTTGATGTTTTCATCGGACTATGCAGCCTTAACGTTTTGCACACTTGGTTATAGCTAGTGTTTGCAGCTTTGTTTATAGCTTTCTGGGCGATTTGGGAGGAACCATTTGACTTGTACACCACTGAGAACTATCCTCATAGGCCAGTGACAGGCTTCACGTGTATAGGTAGTTAGTGTAGTTCTGCAGTCATAACCCTTTTTAAATCACTTAAATTAGACCAACTTTGCTAGCTGTGAAAGAGAGACGGTGTGATAGGCAAATAACAAATTGTTCACACACAAATTGCCAGAAGACCTGTTGCGCAATTGGGCATGTTGCATAGGCAACATGGGTAATTCGGGACCGATACGGGACACCTGGGATCCCACCACTATACACCTCGACCTATACTTTTAGTTCCCCCTTTTTAATATAGGGGCCGGGAGGTGACTCCAGGTGGCGCCGGTGCGCTGGTAGCCGCCAATTGTACCCGGGCCGCGCCCCTGTGATGTCACTTCCACCCTGCCGCCTCCACAGATGGCACTTCACCACCAGACACCGGCCCGACTGCCCCACCCGACCGTACTTTAAGACTTTGACATGATAGGGTTGAGTGCCCGGATCCCACAGAGACTCAAACTTGTTAACTTATTATTTGATCCTCACCATTGTACCGCATTACCTTGACCTGTTTTTCTCCTACTTAGATTAATAAATCCCATACTAAGTAGTCCTGTGTCCTGTCCTGAATTAGATACTAGCAAATCTGATTAATCTGGAAAAATGTTCGTATACATACTGCCCTATAAAGATGCACATTGCACCACATGTAGATATTTCATGAACTAAAAAACTTGGGGGAAAGGGTATTATATATTAGTAAAAAAAATCAATTAACTTTAGTTGATGAGATTTACCCGAAATGTATGTCATTATGTGGCAATCATTTACCATATTTTATAATTCGTGTTCAAGTTGTGTTTTGATTATGTATATATGATTTGTGTGTTTATATGCATACACACATATTATATATGCAATCCATTCATTTGTATATTGCATAAGTTGTCTTGTTGAGTCCTTTGATTTTTAAAAGTGATTAGTAGGTTAATGCTAATATTATTAGTATTATTAGTAATAATATTATTGTGAATGTATAAGACAAAGAAAACATAATGTCCGTACCCGATATTTTAATAGAAAAGTGTTATTAAATTGTCATTTGTTATCAAATCGGTTTGTGCCCCCCTCCCTTTTTAATTCTTTTTGTATTATTCAGGAAAATTGGTCTGTGTTTCTTTTCTCTGAAAATATCATAAAATGGTTTCATGGACCACAAAGTCGAGACTGTTCACTCGAACTGGCATACTTTTCGATCGGATTATTATTAGCTTATATATTTCAGTTTGGGATGAGGTAAGATATTTAATCCGACTATTTGAAACCGTCACTCAATGTCTTCTAATCATAAATATTCTCGGTGGGGGTGGGGGAGGAAACGTGGAATATGACAATTTTAATTCAGGTCCGCAAAGTGTTATTTTATTGAATAAATATTTCTAATATGAGATCTACGCAAACATATCCAAATAAAATATACCATACAACGATGACCCGGATCAGTCATTCCACCACTTAGCATTTTGTGTGTTGATGCATGAAAATGAGTGAACTTATTCTTAATTAATGATTATAATAATAGTAGTAATAATAATATATTGTGATGTGTCTTCTAGACCCTGGTATTATTCATGGGTACAGATTTGTTGTCAACAATATTGTTGCTGTGGTAATTCACTGATCACATCCTTGTTTTAGAGCTGTGTTACTAACAACTATGAGGTGCACGATTTCTACCATGTTGCTAGGATGTAAAACAAACGTTTTCTGCTATGTCATTACTGCAATGTTAAGTAGTGTTAACAGAGCGTAGTGTCATGTTCTGGTATTTGTTTAACCATGGGCGTGTTCTAATATCAGTATTTAGCGTTGTGGATTTTTATGTTCATTGACAAATATTGTGTAGGCATCTATTGTGTCAAACCTGTTATATTAGTACTCTTTTATATTACTCTTGGTGAATCTAGGTTTATTGTAATTAAATATGATAACTCTGGGGTAGGAACCCGTAGAACACAGCTGTGAGGTTAATTATAGACATTCGACGGAAAGTGGCCAAAACCTGTCAAATGACGCGAGCACCTAGTGAAACCTAGTGAAAAGAAAATGAAATACTATTTTCCATCGTTATACCGAAGTACTACTACTAGACAGGATAAAAAGAAAGAAGTAATGTCGTGTAAGGTTGTCTGAAACTATATATGTATATCGCAGGCAGAGTGACTGAACGCGGCCAGACAAGTTACAGTGTTTGCAGGTAGGGGGCGACACAATCGGCCTGGTTGCATAGTCGATGAACAATAGACTACATCACGGTTCCAGCGGCGCGGTGCATTGTGGGATGCGTCAGAGCAAAACAAACCCATGAGAAGCACATGGCTAATGCTAATACACTGGGTGCAGCTATGAAATGTGCTAGTTTCAGCTCATCTCAGCTCTTGTTTGAAACATAGAATACCAACTAAAAAAATATATATAATAAATTAAGGTATTAATCTTTTATCCAGCATTGCATTTACATCAATATAATCAGCACCTCTTATGCCATGTGCATTTAGATTTAGACAAATCTAGGCACTCAGACTAGTGTTAGAGCCATAGCCAGAGTCAGTTTTATTTATTTTATTCATGTTTTTATGGTTAATGACATGTAGAAATAGAAAATGAGTAGGGTTAATCAGATATTGGTTATATATTTCTCTGAAACAAGTGTATGTTGACATATTTGGCATTTTAATATTTAGAACAAGAATTAATAATGGTGATGTGGATATCACTGATAGTTTTGTGTGGAATTGTATGTTTCTTAGCTCAAAATGTTTAACTATGGCTAGTTTTGTCTTAGCTATATTCATCAGATCATTATAGTGCATGTGTGCATACATGTTTATGCCAAATTGTTATGTGTTTCTATTCATTTTGAATAAAATCAAAGTTTTTCCCTATGCGTATCGGTAAACTCAATGGCAGTACTCCTTTGCTTTGCTCCCAACGCCGTTTTCGGCGCATGCGCAGTCGGAACCGTGATGTAGTCTATTAATAATAGATCAGTATAGTAGATGACTTAGAATATAATAAGGAGTGAAAGCTTCAGATTAGGAATATTTGTATAACGCTTATACATCACATAATATATTTATAATATATATAATACAAAATATCTGAACTCTCAGTAGGCCTAATGTGTATTAGCAGTCAATGAGAAACAGAGATTAATCACGTTCTAAATAAAGAAATATAATATGTGTATATATGCATCTTTTTATTTATCAATGTAGCTGTATATATATTTCTAATGAAACTTTGCTATCTCTGAATATCACGAACTGTCGGATGTTTTTAATTAATGATAATCGCTAGTGAATGTAGTGTAAGATTGTGTCAAACTTGAAAATCAAAATGTCTTTACAAGTAGGAATCTAAGCAAACGGTCAATTTCTATCTGAGAGCATGTTATGATCAGATCAGAATTTGGTCATTTTCTATCTGAGACTATGCTGAGATCAGATCAGAATTTGGTCATTTTCTATCCTTGTCAAAAATATATTAGCCATTTAATATAGAATTAATTTTACATATGATATTTAATGTAATAAATGCATTGCAATATAGACATTATTGCAACATCATAAGGTCAGTTAGATTTTGCAAAATGATCAGAATGTTTACACCCGAACTCAGCAGGTTGCACCAATAGTCTATCCTTGTTCTTGAATTAAGTCACTGAGATTAGTACTCAAATTGTTTACCCATAAGTAACTATTTTTAATATTGAAAACTAGACCCATTAATTTGACCAATCATTTAGTGATATTTATTACACCTGGCATATGATATATATAGCAGGGCAAGTGGAGTCAGGTTGAAGTTCAGAGACACCTTGTATATGTCAAAGATGAGTTATCTACAGTTGGATTGCAAAGAATCTCAGTCGTCTTAGCCAACATATTGAGAAGCAACTGTACATTGTTTTGCCAATATGGTACAAATAACTTCTCCAAACACAAGGGTTTTTGTGTGTGTATGTGTCGCTTCACCATCGGGAAGTTCATTTCTCGGTATATATAATTATGTAATCCAATCCAATACTCAGTAGTATATAGTCAAATGCTCAGTACTATATAGTCCAATGCTCAGTACTAAATCATAGTCAATTTCTCAATACTATCTAGTCAAATTCTCACTATTATATAGTTAGATTTTCTCAATATTTTATAGTAAAATTATCAAAAGAAATATATACACTATCCCATTTGTACATAATTTCACAGATAGGTGTCAATGTACTCAGGTTCAGATGATCCCGATTCACTATCGTCTATATATCTGAAACCCGCCGTGCCTACAGAAACCAAACTCTGGTTATCCTCACAGACACCCTGCGATACCTGCTGCTTTACAAATGAACTGCACTCCTCTGATACTTGCCCTTCGACTGCTGGATAACTACCGCGCCGTGCTGCTACTACTTGCTGGTCCATGCTTGGACCGTTGTCGCCTCCTGCCCCAGGCCGCATTCCCGGTGGACCACCATCGGGCATTGTTCTACAGTCTGCCGACAGATGGCAGTCTATTGAGCACTCACTGCCCTGCGATATGTCCGCTGAGGAACCGCTGCCTGACAACAGCGAATCACTCTTCCCCAAGTCGCGACCCTCTGGTCTCAGCGTTGGGTGCTCCCGCTCACCCGCACATGCCGTGTCCGACGCCGGTTCCCAGCATTTGTTCTCGGCATCGGCGTTCGTCTCGGCAGGGGCGCCACCTGTCGGCGCCGAGTGACACCGCTCGGCTGGGTCGCTGCAGACGACAACCATGTCCGGCGACGCCTGTCGGTTGGACGCGCCCTCCGTCATGGCGCCTTTCTTGGCGAGCTTGCATGTGCTCTTTAAGGACACGGTCGATGCTTGGCTCTCCTTGCTGAGCTTTCTTCTACGTTTCACCGTGGAGAGGTGGTCGTCGTCACGGCAGGGCCTTGGTGACGAGTCGGGCAGACGACAAGCGTCATCATCTATATTTCCCGTGTCTTCCTAAAAAAATAAAAAATAAAAGAGAGAAGGGAATAATGTAATGGCAATGGAATAATTGTGTGGAGGACTACATCAAGTAGGGGCCTAGGCTTACTCTATCAATTTTTAAGTCATTGATCTGACTCGGCTAGTGCTCAAACCTGGGGGTTTGGGTTTGAAGCTGGATGGTTGAATCCCACGACCTACCGAACCTGGAGGCACACGCTCAACTCATTGGGCCACCCATCTTTAATCCAAGTATCCCTTGTAACAATCGACTCAGGAAACTACTGCGGTGAACTGCTATTCTATTAGCCCCTTTCTGTAATTACCGGATGCGGTGGGCGAATCGGTAGAACGCAGGCCTCCCGTGCAGGAGATCGGGAGTTCGATTCCCGGTCGAGTCAAACCAATGACATACAAAATTGATACTTGGCACTGACTTCCTGGCTTGGCACTGACTTCCTGGCTTGGCGCTCTATCACAAGTCGGTACTCCTCCTGTTATGACATTAGATGTTGCCATGACGTAAAACTCCAACAACCAACAAACTTTCTGTAATTAGCGAGAATCATTGCCCACCGCGGACTTGTTATTTTCTGTACTCACCTCCAGGTGCGCCATGTGCAGAGTCTGGGTGCTGGCATCTATTGATCTACTTGGCGACTTGCTGCGTGGACAGAAGACCACCACACTGTCGTCATCCACCAGTCCGCCATCTACAATCAAAGCAATTCCTCCTATTTGGGGCCGTCTAACTATAACACAACCGACCATTGAGTCCAATTTACATACTCATCTCTAAATACAGAAAAACCTTCTCTCATCAACAGAAATTAATTTAAGGAGCCATCCAAAGTTTTCGTCATGTAAAGAGTACTACTTTTCCAGACTCCCCCTCCCCATACATCCTCCTCAACAAAGTAGGACACATCAATATTTGATCACAAAACAGATGGTTTGTTACATCAACATTTTAATAAATTATTAAATTCGTACATGACTGATATCCTTTATTACCCCTCTCATACGCTTTGTACGATTGTGAAAATGGGAGCAATTTTGGATGACTCTCAAAGATGATTATAATATAACTGACTTTTATCTGGGCATTTAATTCCTATCGGTTACAGAGGACCAAATTTTGCGTATATCAGAGTAAGAGGACGTGAGCAAGTGATAGATGTATGGTGATTTTTCACTACGTTGGTAAGTATGGCCATATTCACGGTGAAAGGTGAGTGCAATTTCTTCTGGGCGAACGATACCGATGTAAAATGTCCAGATATGGGTATATCCTGTTTAGCGCTAACCATTTAGCATCGATTCACGATAGCACTCTTGTCTAACAGTCAATGGGAAGACGGCAGCCACCCCTCTCCACCCTCCATACATGGAAGATCAAACCAGAACATCTAATTAACATCTATTCAATATATGGGAATAAAACATGTTTTCCTCCTGCTCTCGTCCGTGCACTCGTAAGGACCATGTAGCTATAACACAATTGACCAATGAGGCCGGTTTACCTACTCAACCCCTTTATTCACAATTCCTTCACAACAATACAAGATTATTTTAAAATTAAACTATTTACCGCTCAGAAATTAATCTAGACTTCAATATTTTATGCATTCACCCACATCGAACACCATTACCAGTCTGTATGTTCTTGTCACTTGAAGACCCGGATGTGGTGATGGTGACAATCTTCTCCTTTGGCTTCTTCCGGTTGGTTTTCGAGCCAACTTCCGGTTTGTTATAGGCTGACAGAGCTACGATCGCGCTCGTCTCAGTTGCATAAATGCTCATCTCTGCCACGGATATAAAAAGAAAACCCAGTAAGGTTGTGAACTCTTGGTTTAAAGTTGCATTTTTTTGGGGGTGTTTTTTTAACAACTTTGAAGGTAGCACATATTTTAGACGATATAAAACACCACTTACTAGCGTATCATTGTGTATGTGTATTAACCAATTCTCATTCATTTTGTTATGTGTTGTAAGATGTAACCAAATACCCTATAATACTAAGACGGCTCACTGAGCCTGTACTGTTTAATCAAAATGATCAAACCCACCACTTGGTGTGCTGGCTGTTCTCTTGGTTAAACAGGTGCTATATTATATGTATAAATGTATATATGAATGTGAAAGATGTGTGATGATGGCGATGCTGATGATGATGCTGATGATGATATGTATTTGTTCATAGCAATTTCATATTGATGTGTATTCATACTTACCTATCTCATGTATAATATAATTGTATGTGTTTACATGTGAAACACCAACCAGCAGCTGGACTGATCAAACCCACCACAAGGTGGCACTGCGAAATTTACATTACCATGGGAGAGATAGGGAGTGAGCCATCTTAGTATTATATGGTCTTTGCTGTAAATGCGACCTGGCATGCTGGGTGACAGCTTCAGTCTTTGCCGAGGGACAAGCGAAACTCGGAACCAATGTATTGCACTAGAAATATGATGCTATGGAAGGAACTAATTTCACAGGGAAGTAACATATTACAAAAATGAAGCTTCGTTGAGTATACATTAGAGTAACTCTTCATGCATATACATTCAATAACAATAAGTTATTCATTATGAATTACCGGTAAATTAGTTTGCTTACGATAGCTTAACAATATATATTTTAATTTGATTAGTTTTAGAACAAAGAACAGGGCAATTTATGCATATAATGTTTATAGTTGCATAATCCGATGGTTATGAGATTGTGTGATATTAGGTTCATCGCTTTAATGTACTACAGACAGGCCCGGGGCGATATGATTGAAGTAATCAAATATCTCCATGGTATCTACAACAATAGTACAAGACAGGCAGCCCCCTTATCAGAGACTCCAACACCAGGACCAGAGGACAATCCCTGAAGCTTAGGAAGCGGTAATCCAAACTGGACCTGCGACACAACTTTTTCGGCTTTAGGGTGGTTGACCTGTGGAATGACTTGCCGGAGAGTGTCGTAGCATCAGAGTTGGTGAACTGTTTCAAGTCCTGACTGGATACATACTGGTCAAGCATTATGTATATATCTTGGAGCCAGTGACAATTGCTATAATCCACCACATCTGAAGAACTGTCTCCATTTCTATTAATTAAGAGCGGCTAACAGGTCCAATGCCTATTATAGCTGTATCCTATTGATTGATTGATTGATTGATTGAATGTGTTTAACTTTAGATTGGAGCAACTTACAAAAGTAATACAACAAAATAATTTTTGAAATATTAACAAATTATTAAAAAATGAAAGCGAAATAATGTTGGTTTTCACACATCAATGCTAGGCGTGTATAATTTGAAGCAGTAGCAGGTTCTGTTAAATTGACTTAGTATTCCTTCTATGCAGCAATACATGTTTAATAACTGAACCAGCATCTAAATTGGATATGTAGGATCAAATTCATGTCAGTCCTTCAGTTGTGAAATTTTGACTTTGTCATTGGATTTTGCAGCTTTAACTTAGTTTAAAGCTGCATAGTCTGATGAAATATCAAATTTTCAAAACCAAACCAATTATCTAGATTTGATTTTACATATCTACCTTAGATACTGATACACTTATTAAGCATTTGTTTCTGCCTAGAAGGGAATACTGAGTCAATTTAACAGAACCTGTTACTGCAGAAGTCTATGGTGTCAGAGTTTTGGCAAGCATGCCAAAACTAATTTTCCATGTTTGCACTCAAAATATCTCAAAAGTTTACCATTTAAAATAAAAGTAACTTTGAACTAATGTAAAGTAGATACTAGTGATCGATTTAATATATTTATCTCAGAAAAAATACAGAAATTCAAAACCATCGGACTATGCCACTTTAAAGTTGCATGGTCCGATGGCCTTTGAATTTTTGTCTTATTTTTGAGATAAATATATCAAATTGATCGTTACAAGCTACTAATCATTACTCCGGAGTGATTTTGATTAAAGATGATTAGTTTTGAAGTAATATGAGCTGAAAGAACCAAAAATAATTTCGACAAGCTTGCCAAAAGTCCTGTGGCTATGACCCAGGGGCCGTATGCACCAATCGGGGTTAGGGCCGTAACCGCGGCTAAGCTAGCTCCACACGGCTAAATGTGACAAATGGGTATTCACCAATCGGTGTTAGCACTAACCGCGAAAGTTAGCCTAGGCTAAGCTAAACCACATTGTGAGTTGGGGTTACGGGCTATCCGCTGCGGTTAGTGGTGTTTTGCAATATGGACGTCTTGTTGTTGCGACGCTTTCAGCGCAGACAATTGCGTAGAAATCGGATTTTAAGAGACAAAACCCATCCGTTTGAGGAATTCGATGACGTAGATCTATTCCGCAAATTCCGATTTCGGCGACATGATATACTGGCCATAACAGACAGTGTGCGCGAAGACTTACAAGTTACGCAGAGGCGGGGCGCTTTGACAGCGCTAATGCAAGTGTTGGTTACACTTCGATTCTATGCGACAGGTGGATTTCAAGATGTGTGTGGGGAGCTCATAGGTGTCAGTCAATCCACTGTTTCACGGACAATTCATCGTGTCACGGATGCTATAATCGACCAACTACCCCGACATGTCAAGCTGCCTAGTCAGGAGAAAGCAGACAGGACCAAGTTAAAGATTTACAACACATACGGATTCCCCGGTGTGTTCGGGTGCATCGACGGGACTCAAATAAGAATCGAGGCCCCGGCAGAATACGAGCATGAGTTTGTAAATCGCAAGAATTACCACTCGATCAATGTGCAGGTAGGTTGATGTTTTGCCTAACCTTAAACGCCACACAAAATAAAACACAAACAGCGAAGAATGAGACCCACTCATGTAGTGATTTATATTTAATTTCAGTCGATCATTTATTACTTTATATTCTCTTTGTCTATGTGATTATGTTAGCATTGCGGTTCCTGCTATGACGGGAAGGTGTGCCTTCATAAATCTAAACTGCCACACAGTTTATTGGCTTTGTTGTCAAGTACAAAAGGTAAATTTGTCCACAACACACCTTTTTAGGCATTCATATTGTTTAAGTAGGCGGTGTTTTCAAGGACAAGCGTATGCTATTTAATTCGCATAACGTATTTGTCAAAGCCGTACACAATTGGAATACGTTACAAGGGTACGACTGGCAAGTTTAACGATGTTGATATGTGCTTTCTTCGTAAAGCTTGTTAGGTGTGTGTCAGTAGGTACTCCAAAGTGATTTCTATTTTCAACAGGTCAGTAAAAAGAATAGAATGTACTTTTTAAATTGGATCTCAATGATATAAAAATCATTTAGATCGATTGAATAGCTGCAAAGTTATGAGTGTTTAAAGAATGATTTTTTTGCCCCGATTTGTGCACATTTCCAAATTAGCCAAATCTTGGATTGTAGGGTCCCAAGCTATTTTGCATATGATCTGTCCAATATTAAAGAATCTCATTCTCTATAGTACAAATAAGAGGCTCAATTTTTTACAGACCATCACTGTTAGTATTCTTTCTGAAAGTTCATGTCAAACTTG
The DNA here is from genome assembly GCA_030323885.1 of Branchipolynoe longqiensis. Lineage (NCBI taxonomy): Eukaryota > Metazoa > Annelida > Polychaeta > Phyllodocida > Polynoidae > Branchipolynoe > Branchipolynoe longqiensis. Next base: position 22,045,308 of record CM059191.1, read on the forward strand.
CTAAATTCCTTAATTTCCAGCAACCACCAATAATAAATGTTTTCACTCCTTCAGTTCAATCAAATTTCCCACTCAGAAACACTCATGCTTGATATGGTAATGAAGCCTAGATTCTTCTCTATCTTTTATTGGTAGTTATTTTTAGCTCAGGTCAATGTACTCACCAAGCCATCAAGTTTAGGGAAGGGAGTAGCTCAGACTGGATGAAAACAAAATCGGCAAGCATGCTCAGAGCTGCTGATGGTACCCGCCAACAAGTGTCCATTGACTGTGATTTCTTTCATAATGATGATTAAAAATCAGACACCCTAAGAGGCAAAAGAACAACCTTTAATTTGATATAATTTTTATTTCAAACCAAGCAGTATTACTGGAGATTCAAGGCTTTTTCAAACAGTTAAAATGAGTCAAATCTTGCGCTGCGGACACCGTATACGCCGACTTTGGAGTACCTAGTGTCAGTTTGTAACTCCTTAATATCATGTGTTGTTTGTTTCTTATCATGGCAGGTAATCTGTGACAGCGACCTAGTCTTCATAGACTGTATCGTCCGTTGGCCAGGCAGTGTCCATGATTCTTGCATCCTCCGTGAATCCGACATCTTTGAGGCGTTTGAGACCGATGGAGCTAAACCAGTGGAAGGTGTTCTACTTGGCGACAGTGGCTACATGTTGCGGGACTGGCTACTAACCCCAATCCTCAACCCAAACAATGATCAGGAAAGGGCCTATAACGTGCACCACAAATCAGCATGAGCACTAGTCGAGAGGTCAATTGGTGTGTTAAAGAGGCGTTGGCACTGTCTGCGAAGGCTTTGTTTGAACCCTGTGAGGGCTTGCAACGTCATCACGGCGTGCATCATCCTCCACAACCGCGCCCGACAGCTGAACCTGGAAGATCCATCAGACACGGAATCTGATGCTGATTCTGAGGGGGACGATGATGCACACTATGACGAGCACGTTGATGCTGCAGTGTACCAGCGTCCGGAGAACTATGAGCGGTCGGAGCGGGTGCGTTCTGCTGTTGGCAAAGCTGCCCGACAGAGGATTGTCAACACTTACTTTGCTTAAAGGTGTGTAGGATATGAATTAATGTACACAAACACAGGGGTAAAAAAATTCGGTGTGTTATGGTAATGGTGGATATGTACTAGATAAGTAATGATATGTACTAGATACGTAACGACCCAGTTAGTTGCGCTGTTTGTGTATAACAGCTACAAATCAATGTGTATGACGATGCTGTAGAGATGTACATTTTACACCTATATAGGCACTATGATTTTCCTGTGAGCACGGTAAACTTGATTATGTTAATTAACGACACATATTACTAAGTTAGTGTTTAGCGCATTATTGTAAACAGTGCATACAACATTTATTTCAGCACAGCGCAATACTTATTCGGTAATACCGAGCTGCTTTTGTAAACATTCAATTTCTAGTAGTTCGCGCCTATGCTGCGCCTCTAGCAAAACTGTATGGGCCATGATCCTTGATTTGTTCTGCACCTCACTGTCATATTGTGCGTCCAAATATTTTCTTTTGGCTTTACTGGTCTCGCTGAAATTTTTCAGATAATCAATGAAAGCCGCACGTTCCTCGCCGTCGCTGGTGGTGCGACGGCCTGAATTTGTCCGTGATCTGTTGCCGTGTGGACCTCTGGAGCGACGCTTCCTTGCCCACCCGCTTGTCTGATCACCTGCACTGTGTCGCGTGTGGTCAGGATCTGCGGTCACACTGACATGAGCATCGTCTAAGTCTGCCACAACCACAGCCGCTGTGAGGTCAACTGTGTGGGAAGAAAGGGCATAACATTGTAACAGTAATATTTGTTTAACAGCTATACTGACATGGAAGTGTGGACGTCAGTAATGTGTGTTATACACAAACTTGTTATGCTCAACATGGCTGTTCCATGTTCAGAGGATTGATGTAGATTTGTACTCATGGGCTTACTACTGGGAAGCCAAAGCATACACAACGTAGTCAACACCTTGACGGTAGGTGGCCCTTTTTTGGCAACAACTACAATGGTTACAGAGTTATTTTTTCCACAAATTGCCAGTGTGAAACTAGTGTGTGTACGGCCTCCTACTACTGTATTACCCCCTCATGACAAATAGTGGCACGGTCCCATAACAACAGTGAATATGGTCTATTGAGGGTTTAAAAAATTGCAGATAAACAAAACCTACCTGGAAGAGAGAAGGGTTCGCTGAAACCAATGACTCCGCTGGTTGACGGTTGTGACACAGGGGTGGACGAACACGTCGGTGGCCCTACGTCGCCCATGGCGAAGGATGGTGAGAGGAATTCGCCTTGCATGGGGTCTTCCGCTGTCGTCGGCCAGCGAGTGTGCACCTCCAACTCAATGCCTCCTTCAATGTGTGAGGGTGTGATTAAACTGGCCGGGCGACGCACTGTAATGTAAAACAGTCAATATGTGGTCATAATCACTAACAAACAGAACCAATTTGGTAAAATCAAACACTTCCTCAAATCAAACACTAAAGTAACATAAGTATTTCGGTGTGACCCAAAAGTACTCACACCTAACAGTGCACAGAATTTTAGACACACATTTCTGAATAGCACCAAATATTTGTTGTCACCAAACACTTGTTTTGCCATTGTAATAAATGGGGATTGAACTACAACATTTCAGTTTTGTGTTTTTTGTGCCCTAAGTTATATTGTTGGTAATTTTGGGTGTTCAATTAATATATCAATGTTAAGACTGATATTTTGGAGATGTAACTCGATTAACTTACCACTTATTCCATGGATGAGGTTTGATTCTGCCCCTACGATTTGCATGACAGCCTCCTCATACGGTAAAGCAGTCTCCGGAGGACCTCCTCCGGTCTTGAGCGCCCTTCTTTGCCGTCCTATCACTTCGGATTTCAGTGTCTTCCACTTCTCCTTCACCTCTACCCGTGAACGTTTGGCGACACCGCAAGAATTAACAGCTCTCTGCACTCGCTCCCAAGCATTGGTTTTTTCCTGCATCGTGATCCGGTTGTTAAACGATCCGAACAAAAGTAATCTCTCAATCATAATTTCGTCCAACATCACACGCACCTCAGCGTCACTATAATTTGCCTTACGCGCACGTTTGTTTCCCAGCACAGAGTCGCTTGCAGAAGCCATGGTATTAGGGACGGTTGTGTTAATAAAGCAATAAAGTATATTAAAACTGCCAATTCGTCTCAATAATATCCACCGTCGTAATAACACTCACAAGTTGACAGAAACAAAAACACGTTGAACCGATACTGAGTGGGCCGTCGTACCTGCCGCTGGTTCTCACCGACAATGTTGTCATATACGGTTGCTCGCCGCCAACAGGCTCAAACTAGGTCACGGTTAGCTATCCGCCGCGGCTACAACATTGGTGCATACCGATTCACACACCTCTCCAACCCGCCGCTACCCCGAGGTACCTAACCGCGGCTACCGCCTTAGCTCCGGCTAAGCCTATCCCCGATTGGTGCATACGGCCCCAGATGTCATCTCGCGGTGACCACGTGATGTGAGATGACCTGGAACCTTACAGGACTGTAGGTAGGTATTCCTGGTTGGGTAGGTAACATTCTGGGAATGGATTAGTGACATAGGCCCATGGCACTAGGGCTTTAAAAAAAAAAATGTGTGTCTGTTGTCTGCTTGTGTCTGTCTGTCTATGTATGTCTGTATGTATCTGTGTGTGTGTCTGTCTGTGTGTATGTCTGTGTGTGTCCATCTGTGTGTTTCTGTGCTGTGTATGTGTGTATGTATGTGTGTATGTATGTCTGTGGTGTATGTGTGTCTGTGTGTGTATGGATGTGTCTGTATGTGTATGTCTGTATGTGTGTGTGTCTGTGTATGTATGTGTGTGCATGTATATGTGTGTCTGCCTCTGCCTGTGTGCGGCTGTCTATGTGTTTCTGTATGTGGGTGTGTCTCTCTCTCTCTGCAAAGTCAGGTCAGGTGTATGTGTCTGTGTATGTCGGGTGTGTGCATATATGTGTGTTTGTGTGTCTGTGTGTGCTGTCTATGCATGTCTGTCTGTGTGTGTGTGTCTATCTATGTGTGTCTGGCTGTGTGTGTATATGTATGTGTGGTAATGTCTGTGTGTGTATGTGTGTGTATGTATGTGTATATATGTGTGTCTGTGTATGTATGTATGTGTATGTATGTATGTGTGTCTGTATGTATGTGTGTATGTCTGTGTGTGTATGTCTGTGTGTGTCTGTCTGTGGGTGTCTGTGTGTGTGTGGCTCTCTCTCTGCAAAGTCAGGTTGGGTGTATGTGTGTCTGTGTATGTCAGGTGTGTGCATGTGTGTGTTTCTGTGTATGTGTGTGCTGTCTGTGTATGTCTGTCTGTGTGTGCCTATCTATGGGTGTCTGTATGTGTGTGTATGTATGTGTATGTATGTCTGTGTGTGTATGGCTGTGTGTGTATGTCTGTGTGTATGTCTGTCTGTATGTATATGTATGTGTGTCTGTGTGTGTATGTCTATGTGTGTATGTCTCTGCATGTCTGTCTGTGTGTATGTCTGCGTGTGTCTGTCTGGGGGTGTCTGTGTGTGTGTGTGTGTGGCTCTCTCCGCAAAGTCAGGTTGGGTGTATGTGTGTCTGTGTATGTCGGGTGTGTGCATGTCTGTGTGTTTCTGTGTATCTGTGCGCTGTGTGTGCATGTCTGTCTGTGTGTGCCTATCTATGGGTGTATGTCTGTGTGTGTATGTCTTGTGTGTGTATGTATGTGTGTGTATGTCTGTGTGTATGTCTGTCTCTGTGTCTCTGTAAAATCAGGTCAGGAAACACAGACACATACACACACATCCACCTCATATCCCCTTCCCCTCTATGACCCTGCACAGCAGGCCTACTTGGTTGGGGGGGCTAATGGGGTCACGAGATTGGCCTAATTGGTTAATGGCCTTCCTGCATAATGGGTGTTTCAAACTGAGTGTTCAAAGGGGTGAGGTTATAAACTCACTGGTTATTCTGTATATACTGTCCCAAATCATTAGCTAATAGACCAATATCTAAGTTGGATATATAGCATCAAATGTAAGTAGTTGTTTTAATTTTGACAAAATTATATTTCATCGGACCATGCAACTTTAACTCAGAAAAAATACAGAAATTCAAAACCATCGGACTATGCCACTTTAAGCTTTACTTAAAGTTGCATGGTTCAAAGGGTTTCAGTTTCTCGCTTTTTCTGAGATAAACATATAAGGTTGTTCATTATAATCTACCTTACTTTAGTTTGAAGTAACTTTTATTTTAAATCGCTAACTTTTGAGATATTTGAAATGGAAACATGCTAAATTAATTTAGCCAAGCTTTCCAAAACTCTATCACCATAGGCTTCTGCAGTAACAGGTTATATTAATTGACTCAGTATCCCCTTATATGTAACGACAAATGTTTAATAAGTGCACCAGCATGTAAATTAGATATGTAGAATCAAATCTAGATAATTGTTTTGGTTTTGAAAATTTGATGTTTTCATCGAACTATGCAGCTTTAACAGACGCACTGACCTTTTGCCATGGCGAGCCAGTTACTAGACCACGTGGGCTCCAGGTCGGGCAGATGAGGCAGGAAGATGTTGACCCGGTGACATTTCAGGGCGGGGCCCCACCCCTCCGTAGATGTCATACATCGCCGCACAATCTGATAAAGTTGTTTAATCGTTATTTGGTAGTTAACTTTGTGTAAATAACTGTAAAACTTACGGCCGGAAAACCAGTGCTACGGTACTGATAAATGACATATGACTAAAATTCATTTACCAAATAAATCTGTATATATGTATAGATTTGTGTCTTGAGTAGCAGTTGCTAATTATGTGAAGATATGGATTTCAAGGCTTTTCAAGGCTGTTTTTGATAGGAATTCAAGACTATTTTCATTTGGATTTAGTCCGAAATCACCATTCCGAATGGCGATTTCGGACTACTTTAGATCAATGGGGACAGTTTACTGGAATCCAAGGATTTTCAAGACTAATTACCTAAAATAGGTTAAGTTCAAGGCTTTTCAAGGAAGCTAATTTGGAATTTTCAAAACTGTCCAGATTTCTCCATAAGAAACTATATTGGAAATTCTGATGGGTGTAAAAACCATAGAAATGATCCCCCATCCAATAATCCCTACCCACCCACCAGGGAGTCTTAAAGTTGCATAGTCCGATGAAAACATAACATTTTCAAAACCAAAGCATTTACCTAGACTTAATTCTACATATTCAACTGATTCATTTATTAAGCATGTCTTGCTGCTTAGGTCGTAAGTTAATTTAACAGAACTTGTTACTACTGAAGTCTATGGTGCCAGAGTTTTGGCGTGCTTGCCAAAATTAATTTGGCATGTTTTGACATCAAATATCTCCAAAGTTAGCCATTTAAAATAAAAGTTACTTCAAACTAAACCAATGTAGACTATAATGATTATCATAATATATTTATCTAAAAAAATTGCAGAAATTCAAAAGCATCGGACTATGCAAATTTATCTGGTTGAAGTGACGTATATATACTGACCACGATACCGAAGCCGGGAGTGCGACACAGTTGTATAGCGGCGACCAGGGGAATTAGCGCCAGCGGCCCGAGCCCGAGCAGGATCCCCAGCCCGTGAGCCCAGCCCGGGAAGTGGTAGTCATCGAGCGCCGAGGGCTCGTACTGAGCCCAGACAAACACCAGCAGCAGCTGCCGATGTCACGTGATACACTTGTTAGCTTATCGGCCATACGGGAAAATAAGTGAGGTGCTACGTCCTAGCAACATCTGAGGTCATGCCAGTATGGATCCGACTTGGGAGAGTGCAGACTCATTTAAAAGATATTGTGTGTGATGATGTATTTATGCTGTGCAAAAGATTTTAAGTCTAATTACTTGTTTTTGGCACTAGTCTCGTGGTTCCCCTTGTTTTGTTACTTTCAGGTGTTGTGTAGTTATCTACTGCACGCATTCTCTCTCTGTAAGCATTCTCCCACATGAGTCTGTTAGTTGTACAATTGGTTAATTGCTTAGTTACCTATAGTTACTTTGCCTGACTGCCTTCACCATGTTGTGTTAGTGGTCATTGGTTTTTGGTTTAAAGTTTAAAGTTTACCTCATAGGTATATTAAACTTAGCATGCATACCCTCTAAGAGTTTCTTTGAATTATCAATGTATTTTGATTTATTTATTGCACTAAAAACCTAATCAAACTGGTCGCAAGGAGGTCAACGAACATTACTTTGGTTGTAAGCAGGTCGCCAGTGACTGGGTTATTTTGTCCAAAGTGGTCGCACAGTGGTCGCAAAGTGGTCACAAAGTGGTCACAAGCCATAGTGTGACGGGGGCTTTAGCTACAACATATAATACAGGGTGGGAAAATCGATAATGAATTTAGTTTAAATTGGACAAATTTGCACTCTTACCGTGAGTAAGAGAGGCGTGACATACTTCCACAGCGTCCGCCACCAGAGGGAGGGCGCTGACCCCAGCATGAGCCGCACGTTGTTAATGAGGGCATGCAGGCCGTATACCCACGTCACGACGACACACATCAACACGGCCACGACGATGGGCGTCCAGGCCAGCACGTACTGATCGAACAGCACCACCAGGTAGAAGCCACCCTGCTCGGTGTGGAGGAGATGCCTCACTGAGTACATGGTGCACTGAGTATATGGTTCAGTGAGTATATGGTTCAGTGAGAACATGGTTCAGTGAGTGCATGGTTCAGTGAGTACATGGTTCAGTGAGTACATGGTCCACTGAGTATGTGGTTCAGTGAGTATATGGTTCAGTGAGTACATGGTCCACTGAGTACATGATCCACTGAGTACATGGTTCAGTGAGCACATGGTTCAGTAAGTACATGATTCAGTGAGTACATGGTTCAGTGAGTATATTTTTCAGTGAGTACATGGTTCAATGAGTACGTGGTTCACTGAGGTCATGGTTCACTGAGTACACGATTCACTGAGGTCATGCTTCACTGAGTACACAAGTCACAGAGTACATGGTTCACTGACTTACTCAGTGAGCATACATTTCACTGAGTACATGGTTCAGTGAGAAAATGGGTCAGTAAATGCATGGTACAATAAGGACAGGGTTGATTGAATACATGGTGCACTGAGGACATGGTTCACTGAGAAAATGGGTCAGTAAATGCATGGTTCAGTAAGGACAGGGTTAATTGAATACATGGTGCACTGAGTACATGGTTCAGTGAGTACATTGTTCAGTGAGTATATGGTTCACTGGCTACATGGTTCAGTGGAATGAGCATGATAATTTATCCAAAATTGAAACTTCCTGTGCTTAATCAATACATGTAATTGTTAAAAAAATTTCAATATATGCTATCATTGACATAGCCACAACAAACAATGTGAAGACTGTGGCGCAATGCCTGAGCTTCTTTTTGTTTGCGGTTCTACGTCCTGGCAACATCCAAGGTCATATCAGGACAGGTATCAACTTCTGACAGTGTGCACTCATGGCAACTTTATAGTACTGGCCCAAGGGGAGACCGGGGCACTTGCACCATGATCCAATTTCAAACTCAGTCATATTATCCTGACATTGAGCTAACCAATCTTTGTCCTATCCTAGTAAAGCCAAATACCAGGCAAGGTAGCGACAAGTATAAATTTGATAAGTCATCAAATTGACTCGGCCGAGATTTTAACTCCTGACCTTCTACCCAGGAAGCTTCCGCTCATACCGATTCGGTCACCGCGTCCGGTCCACGGCCGAGCTACTCACCTGGGAGGTCATCGGGAGCCCGATCAGGTAGAGTCCGGCACACACACCGCCAATGACGGCCACCCGGTGGTGCCGGAACACGGCGGGGAACTCGTCCGTCAGCGACACGACCAGACATGCGGTCATCAGGAACTGAGTGTCGACAGCCAGGCAGAAGAGCATCAGAAAGAAGAGCACCGACCAGAAGGGCGCCACCGGAAGCTTCGTGACGGCCTCGGGGTACACGATGTACGCCAGCGCGAACTCTGCGTAAGGAGGGTGAAGTCTACTGTAGTGAGCAATCAAACGCTTAATTTATTTAAACAAAAAGAAAAAAAGAAAAAGAAAAAGACAGATACAAAGGGGATGGGGTAAGAAAATAAAGCGACATCAAATTGAATTTGACAAAGCAGCAATTATTTGGGTTAAAAGATGAAACTCTATTTAGGTTGTTTCTTTGTTGTTTTACGTCCTAGCAACATCTAAGGTAATATCAGGATGGGTACCGACTTGTGACAGTGTGCACTCATGGCGATTTTACAGTGCTGCCCCACTGGAAGACCAGGCCTCCAGCACCATGACCTGATATCCCACTCAGTCACATCATCTTGACACTGAGCCAACCAGTCCTTGACCTATCTTAATAATGCCAAGCGCCTGGCTAGGAAGTGACAAGTATCACTTTGTAAGTCATTGTTTTGACTCGACCAGGGTTCGAACATCTATTTAGGTGAAATCTATGTGATGCTACTTATACTCTTCATTGAATTCTTTTTCATCTTCCGGTTAAAGCCACATATTCCGATGAAAGCGAAACCTTTTCAAAACCAAAACACCGACCTAGATATGACTCTACATATCCAGCTTAGCTAATGTCGCGTTTATTAGATTTATTGCTGCATAAAGGCAAGTTAATAGAACATGTAACTGGTGAAGGCAATGATGTCCAGCATTTTAATGTGCCCGCCAAAATTAATTTAGCATGTTTTCACTTTTCACATATCTCTAAAGTTAACCATGTAAAATAAAAGTTACCTCAAACTAAAGTAAAATATGTTGTACTGATGAATGTTATATGTCTGTTACAACAAATGGCATAACACTTAAAGCTATGCAACTTTAAGGTGCATAATAGATGATTTCCACGACTCTCCCTCCCTGTGACGTCAATGGAGGGACTAATGTGGATAATACTAACATCTCCCTATCTCGTCGTGAATTGTCTTTCTAATAACTTTGAGATACTTTGCTTAATAATTGTTAATTTATCATCTCAATGTACCTTATGTGCAACTGCAGTTATGCATTGCTGTAATTTACTCAGAAGAATAAATCATTACAAAAAGAACAGACACAAAACACGAGGGGCTTGTTGCCCCGCACTGTGCAGGATTCAAAGTGGATACCTACTGGAGGAGACGACGTTCTGTATATCCATGCCTTTCTCAGCCGCCATGACACCCAGGATGGCAAAGATGACGAACCCGGCAAACACACTAGTCAACGTGTCCACCAGGCAGATGAGATATGCATCCCTACAGAAGCAACATACTCATTTTATTATTACTTTACTAATAATAATTATAAACTCTGTCTCAATGTGTAAAATAAGGAAGACTTACAGTTTGCTGTGGCACTTCAAAATATCTCCGAAGGTAACCCTTTGAAATAAAAGTTACTACAAACTAAAATAAACTATATCATTCCAATCAACTTAATATATTAATCTTTTTTTTAAAGGCAAAAACTAAAAAAAACATGCGACTATGCAATTTTAAGATAGAGCGACTATTCTTAAAATTAGTTTTTTCGTTGGGGTTTTACATCCTAGCAACATCTATGGTCATATCAGGACGGGTGTATATTGATTAAAATAGTACATGTTAAAACCAGGGCATCACATCTTCCTTTAAAGCCATAGATCTAAAATAATATGTGATCATGTAACTTTTAAATTTCTCGAATATTCATTTAAAGAATACATGTTAAAATCAAGTGACCATGTCTTTCTTTAACTCAGTTTAAGGCCATACTTCTGACACAAGCTTCTCACCTATAGCAGTCATAGTGAAACCTGTTGTATGACGACAGGGCCATGAGGCCCCCCATGGAGAGCCCCAGTGAGAAGAAGAGCTGTGACGCTGCGTCTCCCCAGACGGCGGCGTCATTCAGCCGTGACCACTGCGGTGTGAGGTAGAACTTGATTCCTTCCAAGTGGTGGCTGCCAAGCGTGACGTAGCGAGCCAGCAACACCAGCAGGATGAGGTAGGGGAAGGTGACCGTCACGTAAACCACCTAGGTAAAGAAGCATCACGGGTAAAGTTAATTTGCTTTGATTTATATATATATATAAAGTATAACCCCGTTAAACGGAACTTGAAAGGACCCTAGAAATTTGTTTGGATTAACCGAGCATTGGTTTAACCGAGCTTTGGCTTTGACTTTGACTTGGCTTTGTCAAAAACGCGGGTCCATTATGAGTGTAATATACAATGGATGTGGACACTTTGATTATTCTTTTTTTATGTATATACAGAACCCCGTTAAACCAAGGTTGCTTAACCTAAACGATCGGTTAATCCAAACGTTTTTCGGCGGTCCGGCAAAATACTACCATTTATCATATAAAAAAGTTGGTAGGGTCTCAGATGACCTTATAACCACATGAAAATTTGGTTTAACCGTACTGGAAGTGGCCTGGGGTCGGAAAATGTTGTTTGGATTAACCGACTTTGGTTTAACCAACTTTTTTATATGATAAATGACGACTACACTCGCATACTTCATACGCATCACATAATATTATATAAATGTACAGTAAAACTCTCTAAATCGACCAACCTTGGGACCGATTTTAAGTGGTCCATCCAGGGAGTTAGAATATGGTTACAATGGCATTGTTGGGACCCAAATAAAGCGATCGATGTAGGGGAGTGGTCGATCTGTGGAGGTAGTCGGTTAGAGAGGTTTTACTGTAATTAGTTTCTTACTTTGCCGATGGACTTGACGCCTTTGATGATTGCTATGAAGCTGATTACTGAGCTGGCGAGGAGGCAGAGTGCGAGAGGCCACTGCACCGTGCCCAGCTCGTCTATGCCCGACGATATATTCAGCATGTAGCGGCTGAAAGACAACGTACACAAACACAGTCCTCTCTCTCTCCCTCTTCAAGTTGTATACTGCCTAAAGCTAAGATTCCTTACACGCGGTATGCGGTATGCGGCATGCGGTATGCGGTATGCGAATGGGAGGATTCCTTCTACGCGGTATGCGAACCCGTAACCCCACCACCACCACTACCATATGTTTCCCCTCTGCACCCTGGTGTGTGCCCGTTCCATAATGCTCAGTCGCCTCTCCTTGTCTAAAACTAATGGGCAAGTGCGACTCACATTTCTATTCGCATACTGCATGCCGCACCGATCGCTACAGGGACCGATCGAGTTGTCGCATTCGCATTCGCATTCGCATACCGCGTGTAAGGGTTGTAGCCCATTGACTTCAAGGCGTTTCAATTTTTTGCCGCATTCGCATTCGCATACCGCATGACACATACCGCGTGTGAGGAATCTTAGCTTAAAGTGGATAAGTCCGAATAGTCTTGTTTTCACCAATAGACAGTTGGTCGATAGAAAGCCCAAGCCTACACTTTTACCGACCCAAGGGATTTTTAACCTCCCACACCACATACACATGGTATGAGAGCAACTGGCCTTTGATGATACTGTAAGTTATACACAGCGGTGGAAATCCTAATTGGCAGAGGTGATGGCATGGGGAATTGAACTACCAACCTTCAGATTAGGAGACTGACCTATACAAAAGTCAGACACTAACCACTCTGCCACTGAGAACACCACTAACAACACCACCGCTAAATAAAGCGCGCAATCACCGAGTCAAGATATTCCCCAAATACGTAATTTACAGATGAAAACTCCAACACACGAAGCAGATGGTGTTTGTTGTTCCTATTCGCATACTTTCTATTGACAAAAATGTATTAATAATATCACACGAATATCATATTTCAAGCTGCCAACCGTGCAGAAGCTATTCACATCACCATACTGCTACATGAAATGCTATCTTATTCACTTGCTCATCCATACTGCATATGTCTCATGCTCATGCTCATCTCCTCATCACTAGTTTAATGTGGATTGCTGCTCTCATCAACACTCAACTATGTAAGTTGGTGCCTACAACAAACTCATGCCCTCCACCTCCGGATCACTCACTCTCTGTCCCCGGGAGCAATGACAATAATAGTTACATGTGCTTTACCCGCCCAACACGACTGCTAACATAACTAGTAGCATAGAGAAACACAATATCCAACCAGTTAAAGCTGCATAGTCCGATGAAAGATCCACTTTTCAAAAACAAAACAATGACCTAGATTTGATGATACATATGTAACTTAGATACTAGTGCACTCATTAAGAATATGTCACCAAACAGAAGGGAATGCTGAGACAAATGAATAGAACAGATTACTTCAGAAGCCTATGGTGTCAGAGTTTTGGCATGCTTGCCAAAATTAATTTCCCATGGTTCCGCTTCAAATATCTCCAAATTTAGCCATCTAAAATAAAAGTTACTTCAAAGTGAAGTAAGTTAGATTATAACGACCAACCTAATATATTTATCTCAGAAGAATGACCTAAACCCAAAACCATTGGACTATGCAACTTTAAGCTAGTGACATTTATCGGTAGAATCTGGAACCACTTTATTCGGGTACTTTCCCCGAGTGCCTGTCATTTCACGCGCTATATCTCCATAAAGAATGCATTGAAAATAATCAAATGCCTGATTAAAATATCGTTTTTCTTATGTTTTCTGTAAGCACAGCACAAATCCTGCCAGTTAAGCTAATTATATCTATCGGCTAGTGACATCTATTGGCAGAATCTGGAACCACTTTATTCGTGTACTTTCCCCTTAACTGACGATTTCTATTGTGCCAATATTTACTTAAATCAATGACATAACCCTTAACAGGCAAGCTATCAATCTACTCGGTACCCGCCCTGATATGACCTTAGATGTTGCTAGGACGTAAAACAACAACAAACAAACAAACAAACCTTTCGTATCGGACGTTATCAATAAGAGCTGTTTACACGGTATTACCCCTTTAGATTGTTGGTTGGGGTTTTATGTTCTGGCAACATCTCAGGTCATATCAGGACGGGTGCCGACTTGTGAGAGTGTGCACTCATGGCGAGTCATCAGTGTGCACTCATGCTGCCCCACTGGAAGACTGGGGCACCGACATCATGACCCAATATCCCAACCAGTTACATTACCCTGATATGAGGGAAACCAGTCCCTGTGCTATCCTATTAATGCCGAGCACCAGGCTAGGTAGCGACAAGCATAACTTTTGTAAGTCATTGGTTTGACTCGGTCGGGGTTCGAACCCACGACCTTCCGCATGGGAAGCGAGGAAAATGGTGCAGAAAACAACGTTCAGATATAATTATGTCATCGTCTGGGTTGTATAAGGGAATACTCACAAGAAGTACTCTTCACTTGGACTTGTCGGGTTTGTGATGTTGGTGACATTGATGCACCCCATTAGCTGGCTCTGGTTTCCTTGGTTACCGGACAGGCCGCATGGTGGCGCCCCAGTTGTATTCTGCACACCTTCGTTACCTCTACCCATCGTGCGGCAAGCTGTACAGCAGTGTAGCAGTGTTTTTGTTAAAGAGGTAAATTCATCACCGAATTTATCATACACATTAATTCAAAATGCAACTAGTAAATTTTCGCCGCGACGGAAACAGGCGGTAAGGAAGTTGTATTACCGTTGGACGCCAGTTGGGGGTCCACCATTAGCGTCACACATAATCGGTAATATACATTTGTAGGAACGTTCGCTATTAATATTCGTATAAGTCCCTATGCAGCATATATATGTACATACGCGTCATATATATATATTATATATGCATACATTATATATACATATACACATACAAATTGAATTGAAGGATACACATTTTCTAATTTCTAACAATAGGCAGGCTACATTTAAGATAAATGTTAAAGTTATTGTAGCGTTATAATTAATGCTTGATTATTGTTATCAATCTGATTATTTAAATATAGAAAAATTAGTTAACCTAGAAACCTATTGCTGCATATATGTCTTTAAATCTTCGATACCGATATCCAAAATACCGGGTTTAGTCAGTGGCTGTATAATTTTGAATATACTATATTTGGTTATTTACGTCGGGGAGCAATATCGAGGCATGTGGCTCGAGCATCCTGATTACATATGGTCTTCACCGAGACTACTAGCGTCTGAACAAGCGATTTTACCAGCGTTCTGCCCTGAATACCGCCCCGCGCGACTAATATTTGTTGCTGCTTTTATTGAACACATCTTTTAATTATATTTTTAGAGTTAAGTGCATTAATAAATACAGAACAGAGGGGGACTCGAGTGTCCAGCCAATATAAAATGTGCTTGTATCGCTTCTCCATTCATTTAAGAAATATACTTCTTTTTTATTACATTAATTGATTAAGCAGAACAAATTTCAATCGCAGACACTTGGTCTTCCACATCCCACTCCTCCTATCCCTATCACAGTGTCGTGGGTGTGATGAAAATGGGAAACATTGCGTCTAGAGCGGGAATCGAACCCACATATCTTGCATCCCGGCTAGTGTGCTAACCATTACACCACCTAAGCTCCCTGATGTCACCACCATACCCACGCCTACCTGTCATTTAATGTTCACAATTACATATATATATATACAGCCATTGCAGTGGCGCTAACACTTTAAAAAGTTTCTTGCACGGTTTCTTGCCTTGTCTGTAGATGAACATTATAGCGATATAGCGAATGGTAGACAGGAAGTGTGAACACTTATTTGTCTCTCATTTTTTGTTGTTGGTACATTAGTTGTCCCAAGCAGGGGAAATCCCAGTCACAGACGACTGGTCTTCCCCACTCCACTGCTGGTCGATAGAAAGCCCGAGCCTACACTTTTACCAACCCAAGGGATTTTTAACCTCCCACACCACATAGACATGGTATGAGAGCAACCGGCCTTTGATGACGCTGTAAGTTATACACAGCGGTGGAAATCCAAATTGGCAGAGCTGGGGGAATGGGGAATCGAACCGCCGACCCTCAGATTAGGAGTCTGACCTAGAAAAAAGTCAGACACTCTAACCACTCTGCCACAGAGAACGCCACTACATTGCCAGATTTGAAGACAGTTCAATGTACCTGGTGTATTCCATGTATTTCCGCATGTTGTCCAGGGGAGGTTGGCAGTCAGGGACGCACAGAAGTAGTAGATAGACCAGCTGCTCAGCATGTTGTGGTATATAGCAATCAGGAGCAGATTCAGGCAGGAAGCGAAGCCCACACCTAAACAAAAGCACGTGATCTGTGACGCCACATGGATCCTCAATAGAAAGCCAGTCAACTTGGGTATTTATAATGAACCAATGGCTAGAACCACTGCGGATTTACTAATATATATATATATATATATATATATATATATATATATGTATATATATACATAATATATATTATATATATATATAGATTTTTTCAACTGAAGAACTTTATTAAAGCTGCATAGTCCAATGAAAACATCAAATTTTCAAAACCAAAACAATTATTTAGATTTGATTCTACATATCTACCTTAGATAATGATGCATTTATTAAACATTTACCGTCACATAGAAGGGAAGACTGAGTCAATTAATATAACCTGTTACTGCAGAAGCCTATAGTGATAGAGTTTTGGCAAGCGTGCAAAAATTAATTTAGCATGTTTCCATTTCAAATACCTCAAAAGTTTGCGATTTAAAATAAAAGTTACTTAAAACTAAAGTAAGGTAGATTATAATGAACAACCTAATATGTTTATCTCAGAAAATGAGAGAAACTCAAATCCATCTTTAACCTAATATCAAATTGCTGCAATGTTTTACCTTTGAACAGCGGGGACAGTTTCCAGATGGACAGGGACCCGACTGAGGCAAACTGTCCTAGTGACAGCTCCATGAAGAACAGAGGGAGTCCACAGAACACCAGCATCAACACGTAGGGCAGGAAAAAGGCACCTGTCGAATATCAACAATAAAACGTTGGTTAAAGGGGTAGTAACATGACCTACACATTACTTATCAATAATGCTCATAATCGAATATGACTTGTCTATCTTAATCTTAAAACTAGACATTATCTTAAGACTTATTTAGGACCCAATCAAGACCAATGGACACTGTGAGTATCAGATCCATGCAACCCTAATTACCCTTTTCGGTTGTTACAGTGACGTAGCTCGGGGAACATTCAGACAACTTGGTGTGGTAGGGTTCCTCTATGAAATAGCACTACAACATGTTTACGCCTACAGGTCACTAATCATATAAGAATGTTTTGAACGAGCAATCCACTGCAATAGACTTCAGAGGAATAGACTATATTACAGAGTGACCCCCCCCCAAAAAGGCCACCAACAAAATGCCAATAACTTCTACATGTCCTCAGAGAATTACTTCCTATTTGGTGTACATTAACTTCAGTTTATGCGTGATCATTCCACAAAGCTTTCAGTTCATAGAACAAATAGTCTGACTTTTATGCGCAACTCTTGGCTGGGTCACCGGAGAGATTTCTTAGGGCTGCGACCAATGGAGTCCATAACAACATAAACATTCTCCGGTGACCTTACACTTATTTGTTATCCAGAAGGTGTGTCCCTTGCACACATAATTTAACACTGTCCTATGATCCCTGAATTTCTGGGCCCATCTGTGACTGAGTCTTTTGTCTGGATAATGACACCTTTGAAACTGTCTGCAAAAGCGACCTTGTACCACTTTGAAAGATTTTGTCTCAAATTCAATTTTATTTCTCCGAAACTGTCAAAAAGCATCTTCGGAAGAGCACTATACTAATCTAAGCATCAGATCCATTAAATCTTCTAAGAAACTCTGAAAAAATAAAGGTGATACTGATAGCCTCATTACTAAAGATTTTATTGAAAACATTTGGTCTCAAAGTAAGTCTCTGCGGAAAATATTTAAAAAAAAAGAATTGCCCAAAGCATCTTCGGAAGAGCACTAATCTAAGCCTCCGATCCATTAAATCTTTTTGGAAACTCTGACAAAATAAAGGTGATAGTCTCATTATTAAAGTTTTTATTGTAACTCTTTAGGGTGGCATTTAAATGTTTAAAACTTTAATTTCTTTTTTGGGGTGGGGGTGGGGGTGGTGGGAGGTCACCCAATACAAAACACAATGCAATGAATGGTCTCACCACCACCGTTCTTGTAGACAAGGTAAGGGAAGCGCCACACGTTGCCGAGCCCCACTGAGTAGCCGAGGCCGGCCACCAGGAAGTCATAGCGCCCATGCCAGTTGCCCCGCTCCTTGTTCTCATCTTCCGTCCACACAAAGCTGCCAGTGTCCATGTCATCCTCATCCCCATAGGGTGGGTTCTGGTAGATAATCCTCCAATCAATTACTTTTATTCAGGAATTTCACATTCATATGTACATATACATTATATATAAATGATATATATATATTATATACTATATATACTATATATGGTATGTTTGTTAGATATGTTATATATTTTATATATTAAATTTATTAAATCCAATATATTTATCCGACATGAATAAGAACTTGCCATTAAGTTGGAGTAGTGGTCATCGGACAGACCCTGTGTTGTGGTGACTGGGCGAGGGGAGAGTTCGGGAATGTCGCCTACAGAGGGCACCACCTCCTCCGGGTCATCTATTTCACTCCGGATGTAGTCGGGTACTATGGTTGAACTATCGCCTTCCGAGAACACGCCCCAACCGTCCGCTGGCTGAACTAAGCTGCGCCATCGCTGTCACAGTGTCACACAGTATCAGGATTAGCATTTTAGACGGTGTCAATCCAAGGTAGATAACTCATCGCTGCAATAACTTAAAGCTGGATAGTCCGATGAAAACATCAAATTTTCTAAACCAAAGCAATTATCTAGATTTGATTCTATATATCTAACTTAGATACTGGTGTGTTTATTAAACATTTGTCGTGACATATAAAGGAATACTGAGGCAATTTAATAGAACCTGTTACTGCAGAAAGAAGCCTATGGTATCAGAGTCTTCGCATGCTTGACAAATTTGATTTAGCATGTTTGCACTTCAAATATCACTAAAGTTAGCTACTTAAAATAAAATTTACTTCAAACTAGAGTAAGGTAGATTATAGTGTCAGCCTAATATATTTATCTCAGAAAATGACAGAAACTATGCACTACGTTTTTCTTACATGAATATTCACTATTTGTTAACAACATATTCAAATTCTAGAAGTATTAATTAATCGCATTGCATCCATAACTACTGAAAATATCCATGACTAACATAGCTTTACTTACTCACAATCGCTATCTATAGTTGGTATACATTGTTATTTTCTCTAGGAGCTTTTTTTATAGTCTAAGCAGAGTTGAGTGCCGCTGTGGTCAAGTTGTGATTATGAGAGTTATTCAGCCCGAATAATCCTTCTCAGATGTTAAAGTTGGATAATCCGATGAAATCAAAGCATCTACCTAGATTCTATCCAACTTAGATACAAACATATTCAACTTAGATACAAGTGTGCTCACTCATCACTTCATTAGTGCTTTCCTCCATAGGAATATTAAACCTCGCTGGCTACCACGTGATCTAGTTAAACTTTAAGTTGCATAGCCCGATGGTTTTGAGGTTCTGGTATTTTCTGAGATAAATACATTAGGTCGATCGGTATAATCTATCTTATGCTAGGTACACACCTACCGTTGTTCCGCACCCACCTACCATATTCGATCTAAAATTGCCCAAAAGTCTTGAGGTGTGCACTCCCCTAGCACACCTACCGATTGCGATTCGCGACTTCAAACTCAATTTTAGGGCTAAAAGTGCTTCCATACGATTGCGATTCGCGATTCGAAAAATTAATCGGTTCGTTTTCAGTTTTAAGCGGGTCGGGTCGGGTCGCGAGTTTTAGTGCGCGAGTCGTAAACGGTAGGTGTGTACCTAGCATTACTTTAGTTTGACGTAACTTTATTTTAAATGGTTAACTTTGGATATATTTGAAGTGCAAACATGCCAAATTTTGACAAGCACGTGAAAGCTCTTACACCGTAGGCTTCTATTACATTCGCTTAGTAAACCATATATGCAGCAACAGATGTTTAATAAGCACACTGGTATCGCACGGGGGGAGTTGGAAATAAACCACTTGATACACAGACGTCGTTGCATACAGTCGATCCTTTACATGGTGTCAGATCCGGACCCAAGCACTACCGACATGCCATTGTCTGGGCTAAAACCTCTGGGGCAACTAAAACTGGAAGGAGACCTTGGAACCAACTGGGAAGCTTGGTACCATGCCTACACTGTCTTCGCCGTAGCCAGAGGTGTGTCCGCGAAAACAAAAAAAGTGCAATCTTGTGTATTTCTACAGGTAGCTGGGCCCAAGGCTCAAAAGGTCCACAAGCAATGCATTTGGACGAATCCAGTCAGGACAAGATAAACCCGTTGATAGATGCCTTCCAATCATATAGTGAGGCCAAAACGAACGTAACTGTCATCCGGTACAGGTTTACTCACCACAACCAAACAACTGCTACTATGGATACCTATGTACAGGAGTTATGCAGCATGATAGCACACTGCGAGTACGGTGTGATAGAGGACTCACTGTTGCGTGACCGGTTAGTAGGTGGTATCAAGTATGACAGACTCAGGAACTGGTTGTTACAAACCAAGAACTTGACTCTACAGAAGTGCGAGGAATTATGCAGAGTGAGTGAGTTTACTGCAAAACATTTAATCAAAGAATCAGCAACCAGTGATAGTGCGGTGTATATGATACGCAAGCAGCAGAGACCGAGGGCCAGTGCACCGGCGCCCAGGCGGCAAGCACCATTTCAACGGCGGAGTCCACAGAGCGTGACATCGTCAACAACAACAACAAAGACCATGTGCGGCTGGTGTGGCTATGCACACAGGAAAGGGGCATGCCCAGCGAAGGGCAAGGTTTGTGCAGGGTGCAACAAAGTAGGCCACTTCATCAAGGTCTGTCGTAGTCAACAGCAAGCCGCCGCACCAGTTGATGATATTGCTGTGGGCATGCATAATATCCCAGAGGAATTTCAGACAGAAGAATCTGACTCAAGTGATGACGGTCTATTTCTGTTGACAAGGAACACACATGCATGAGACATGAATTGTGGTACGTCCAGATAACTCTAGAGAACACAACTGTGTGCTTAAAGATGGACACAGGGTCACAAGCGAACGTTTTACCCACAATCATATTCAACAAGTTGAAGAAAATGACCCTGTCGACTGATCACATATTTCGACCATCAAATCCAGCTGATCGGGGAAGCAACAATCAGCATACAAGGTCAAGCACTCCCGTTCCAGATCATCGAATCGGGAAGTCCCCTCCTGGGCAAGGAGGTGTGTGTGAGTCTCAATCTACTCAATCACTTCGATGACATCAAAGTCGATCCGATGCAGCAACCTCCACCGATCGTCGATTCATCTGCGGCTGCAAAACTGGTAAAGTCTCATTCTGACGTATTCAAGGGTCTGGGCATGATCAAAATTGGTGCAAAGATACACATAGACACTGACATTCAGTCAACCGTTGATGCCCCGCGACGCATACTTCATGCGATCGAGAGTAAAGTGCTGGCTGAGCTTGGTAGGATGCTGTCATTGGGGGCGATTGTTGAGATAGCTGAACCTACCCCATGGGTAAATTCGATCACCATTGTTAAGAAACCAAATAAGATTCGGATCTGTTTAGACCCTACCAAGCTAAATCGAGCTATTAAAAGAGGACCGTACCCTACCCATACGGTCGAGGAAGTAATGTCGAAATTAGACAATGCAAAATTCTTCTCTGCACTCGACGCCAATAGCGGCTATTGGCAGATCGAGCTGTGTACCTTTAATACGCCTTGGGGTAGGTACAGATACACAAGATTGCCATTTGGCATTAAAACTGCGATATCTTCATCCATGAGATGAATAGTATCCTAAGTGATCTGAAGGGTGTCAATGTCATCACAGACGACATACTCGTGTATGGTCGAACAGTCAACAAACATAACGCAAATCTCAAAGCAGTCCTGGATCGAGCAGGCCATGTAAATCTCAAGCTCAATCCCAGTAAATCAATGATATGTAAGTCGGAGGTTTCGTATGTTGGCCACGTTATAAGTAAAGATGGTCTTAAACCAAATAAAGAGCGCGTTCAGGCTATTAATGACATGCCAACCCCCACTAATGTAGCTTCTATCCAGCGCTTCCTAGGCATGATAGGGTATGTTAACAAGTTCATCCCAAACATGGCCAGCATCACGAAACCTCTGAGAATACTGTTGAACAAACAAGTCGCATGGCACTGGGAAAGCGAATAGCAAGCAGCTATTGATACGTTAAAATCCCTGCTAACCAAAGCACCCGTGCTAAGATTCTACAATGTTGACAAAGATGTAATTCTACAGGTGGATGCTTCCAAATCAGGACTAGGGGCAGCATTAATATAGAAGGGTAGGCAAATAGCATTAGCGTCGAAAGCACTAGACGACACCCAAAGCAACTACGCCGTAATCGAGAAGGAGTTACTCATGATTTGCTTTGGTAGTGATCCTAAATAAACCATTTCACATGTTGTCCACACACATGCAATGTATGTATGTGCATGCGCCTATTGAATTATGATCTAACCATAACACACATAAAAGGTTCATCTATGTATGTTGCAGATGCGCTGTTCCGAGACCATAGCTCGTCAATAGAGCCGAACAACCTATTCGACACAAACTTGACCGTAGCACAGTCGACATCCTAGGTGACAGCACACAGCAGATCAGAGCCGAAACAGCAAACGATCAAACACTGCAAGAGCTGAAACGGCTGACAGAAACAGGTTGGCCAGAACACACCAATGAGCTAACACCCAACACAAAAACATTTCACACATACAGACACGAAATAACAGCACAAAACGGCCTGCTGTTCAAAGGCGACAGAATAATAATACCACAAAATTACAATCACACATACTAGCATTAATACATGAAAGCCACCAAGGCATTACACAAAGCAAACAATTAGCGAGGGATTACGTTTTTTGGCCAGGCCTGCAAGGGCAAATAGAAGACATGATATCACGTTGCACGATATGTCAGAAATTCCAAAACAGACAACAAAAAGAACCATTACGTCCACACCAGATTCCGAATGATCCATACGAAAAAGTAGGAGTAGACCTATTTTACATAGAGAACAGAACATTTCTCGTAGTTGTTGACTATTACAGTAAATACCCAGAAGTAAAAGAGTTACCCATAACTACGAGCATAGCAATGATAGATGCATTAAAACAGCACTTTTGTAGACACAGCATTCCCAGAACGGTGGTTTCCAACAACGGGCCCCAATTTTCAAGTCAGGAGTATAGAAACTTTGCAACCGAATACGATTTCCAAACTGCATTTTCAAATCCACACTTCCCACAGAGCAACGGACACGCAGAGCGCCACGGGCAAACAATTACAAAAATTATTACAAAAGCAATACTAGAAGAAAAAGACTCATATTTCATTACTAAACTACCGCAACACCCCCTTAACAGGCATAGATGCCTCACCGACGCAGCTGCTGATGAGCAGAAGACTCCGATCCAAAATACCAGTCACCAAGAAACAATTGAAATCTACATTACAAAGCTCAAAGCATCAGCAAATAACAAAAATACAACAGACACAAAAAATACTATGACATGCACGCTGGTAAACAACACCCAAAGTTAGCCATAAACGAACAAGTCCTAACTCACATGGGAACCTGGCCCTGGGAATGATAACCAAAAGAAGCGAAACGAACGAGAGAGATTACAGCATATGTAATGCCCGGGGGAAAACAGTAAAAAGAAATCGCTGTCACATAGTAAAAAACAAAACAACCTACTACAATCCAAACAAAACAGACCGATCAAACTGCCAATGACAACAACACACACCACAACCAGAAGCCCACTCAAGCCAAAGCTAGCACAACAACAAAATACAGTCGACGGACAAAACCAGTCAAGAGGTTAGAATATAGTTAACCAACTATCAACTTGAAAGGTTGACGCAAACGCAAACACATAGAATGATGTACTCACATGAGAAATACAATAACGAAAGATTTCAAAATAAAAATTGAACTATTGTATTGAAATGTAATTGATGCTAAACGACATTAGCAAATGCAAGCAAAGTTGAACAGCAAAGTTGAACAGCTGAGTCCCATGTCATGATGGAAAGTGTAGAGCATGTGAGAGAAATAAGATGATGAAACAGACAATGTTAGAATTAAGTCATTCAAACCTTTATTATTTCTCAGAGCATTAAGAATTGTTATAAAATTGACAAATATATAAAATGCAAAATGTGCAAAACTGCAACGATTGTATGAACAAGGACTTGCATACCACAGAGTATGATACCCAGTTCATGTGGAGAACTGGAATGCGACATCGCAGCCAAAAGCATTACGTGTTAACCTTAAGGGTCATTAGGGCAGCAATTGCTCATTGTCGGAAAAGGGAGGGTGTAAGGTATACATATGTACCACTGGTCACCGGCAGGTACGACTGACCGGACCAGAACCAGCGCATGGGGGAGTTGGAAATAAACAACTTGATACACAGACGTCGTTGCTTACAGTCGATCCTTTACACTAGCAACATCTAAGGTCATATCAGGACGGGTACTGACTTGTGAAAGTGTGCACTCATGGCGACTTCATATTGCTGCCCCACTGGGAGACCAGGCCACCAGCACCATGACCTGATATCCCACTCAGTCACATTATCTTGACACTGAGCCAAACAGTCCTTGCCCTATCCTAATAACACCAAGTGCCTGGCTAGGAAGCGACAAGTATCAATATTTAAGTCATTGGTTTGACTCGATCAGGGTTCAAACCCACGATCCCATGGTCTGCCAACACGGGAGACGGACGCTCTAACTTTAAAGAAGAAAAAAAAAGAGATACATTTAAATAGAGCAGGTTATAATTGTTAACCACATATATGATTAAAAGAAAAAGTCCTCGACAGTATTGATTATGCAACTTTGATATTTCTGTACATACCTCAAGAAGTGTGCCTGACGTTGTGATGGCAGCATACGCAGCATACAGGGGGACGGGGAGTATACAAAGGCCGGCCACAGTCCACCCTGCGACGGTCCAACAATCGGGTTCCCCGCCCTCATTAGGAGAGAGCAGGTTCTGTGATACCCCACTGAACACCAGGAGGAACTGCAGCAAACATATGTAAGCCACAGCACTTTTAGAGTGGAACTGCATTCACCAGAAATATACACCGATCTCTTAAGGACATCAATGTTATTAATATGTTAAATAAACTTTTTTTTTTAAATAGAAAATTGGGGAAATTAGACACATGGCACTGACTTACCAAAAGTAGCGCTGGTGTGACAAACTGCCATAGGAGGCGCCACCACCTGCCGGGCTGCTTGCCGAACATGTACCAGACGTCCTGAGAGAAGCGCGTGTAGCCGTACACCCACATGAGCACTACACACTCCAGCAGCCCGACCACCACGGGCGGGTAGGAGGTGGCGTACCGGTCGAGCAGCTCCATCACAGAAACGCCGCCCTGGTGGCGAGTTGGGTAGACAGAAGTCAGTCAGTTTTCAGCTGAGTTGTGGGTTGGGTGGTTGTTGGAGCTTTACATCCTGGCAACATCTAAGGTCATATTAGGAAGGGCACCAACTTGTGACAGCGTGCACTTATGGTGGCTTTATAGTGCTGCCCCACTGGGAGACCAGGTCACAGTCACCATGATTTAATATTCCACACAGTTACATTATTCTGATACTGAGCTAACCAGTCCATGTCCATTCTTATTAGTACTATTATCAATGCCGAGTGCCAGGCTAAGTAGCGACACGTTTCAAGGCTAACTTTGCGATATCTTTTATGGTCGCAAAGTGGTTTCAAATTGGTCTCAAAGTGGTCACAAGCAGTAGTGTGACCTTGGCTTTAGGGTGTAACTGACCTGTGTGACGAGTGGAAGTCCCAGTATAAACAGCAAGACGCAGACGACCATCAACACAACGATACGCCACCGGTAGAGGGCCTGGTAAAAGTTGTTGTAGGTTAGGGTTTTACATCCTAGCTACATTAAATCAAGACAAGTACCCACTTCTGACAGACAGTGCACATTCCCGTCGACTTTATATATAGTGCTGCCCCACCAGAAGACCAGGTCACTGGCATCATGCCCTGATATCCCACTCAGTCACATTATCCTGACACTGACTTGGCTGGGATTCCAACCCAGTGCTCTTACCAATTAAGCCACCGTATATGGTCATGCAATGCAATGCACGACGGGCCAACATAAGTTATATAACCAGTCCTTTCCCTATCCTATTAATGCCGAGCGCCAGGCTAGGAAGCAACAAGTGTCAATTTTTATAATTAATTGATTTGACTCAACCGGGAACCGAACTCTCGATCTCTCGCACGCGACGCCCGCGCTCTTTCGGTTCGCCCACCACAGCCGCTCCCAGGTTAGATAGCGACATGTGTAAGTCATCGGTTTCACTCGGCCGGGTTTCGAACCCACGATTTCACCGAGAACCAGCGATCGCTCTTACCGATTTTGCCCTTCCAACAGGTTTCCGGAGAAAGTTATATCTACTTGTTTCATCATGATCCTTCTATTTCTTATTTTGGTAAATATTTCATCAGAACATTATCATCCATAAGGACTAAATCACTAGGTTTCTAGCTATGCCTTGTGATAGGTAGTTACCTAAATCCTTTTGATAATGATAATAAAATGATAGCAATGGAATGGTGCATGAGAATGGCGGAAATGTTAGGAAGAAGATATCCGATTAATTTTACATTGGTCTTTCAGCCGTTTACATTAACAGCTATTTACACAAATATCTGCTAATGGATGCAGCATTAAATGTGCAATCCATGCTATTTACACAAATATCTGCTAATGGATGCAGCATTAAATGTGCAATCCATGCTATTTACACAAATATCTGCTAATGGATGCAGCATTAAATGTGCAATCCATGCTATTTACACAAATATCTGCTAATGGATGCAGCATTAAATGTGCAATCCATGCTATTTACACACATATCTGCTAATGGATGCAGCATTAAATGTGCAATCCTTGCTATTTACACAAATATATGCTAATGGGTGCAGCATTAAATGTGCAATCCATGTTATTTACACACATATCTGCTAATGGATGCAGCATTAAATGTGCAATCCATGCTATTTACACAAATATCTGCTAATGGATGCAGCATTAAATGTGCAATCCATGCTATTTACACAAATATCTGCTAATGGATGCAGCATTAAATGTGCAATCCATGCTATTTACACAAATATCTGCTAATGGATGCAGCATTAAATGTGCAATCCATGCTATTTACACAAATATCTGCTAATGGATGCAGCATTAAATGTGCAATCCATGCTATTGTAATGGCCCACGGCCCTCTGACTCACCCTTTCTCACACGAAAGAACACCAAGATTCAATTCAGTGTACGCTTCACCTGGTTTATTGAACCCTCTGCTCTCCGCGGCGTCAGTAGTTGTCTGACCCGCCCCCTGACTCGCCAGATCCCACATCGACTCTATAGGTGTGTGTGGGGGGTGGGTCAACCACGCGCAGTAGAGGTCAGCCCAGTTGGGGTCTGACCGGTGGTGACCCGTGCCGCCACCTAGCGCAGTGTAGTGAAACTGCGCTGATGGCGTCGTAGTCTCCGCTGCTACCGCGTGATAGTAGAGCTCATGTTCAGACTACTACACTGCCCCCCTTAGAGTCTCACCGGTTGCAGAATGCAAACCGATGAGAATCGAGAAATGATAGAAGTCAACATGAGAACTAACTTGAAAGGGAGAGAAGCCTTACAAAGCTATGTATCCTTTTGCGCAATTCCTAGACCTGCCTGCAGCGAAAATAGCGATATGAATCTAGCTAGCTGCAAGGCAAACATGTTATCAGTCTAGGTGAAGAAAGAGTCTTAAAATGAGTCGCACAAAGACGACCTCTCCCAGCCTCTATGTAGTTGGTGTATAGAATGTTTTTTGCTGGGAGAGAATTCATACCCCACAAGTGGAACCCCCTCGACAGAAGGAAGCAAGGAACTACTCAGTCCGCCCCCCGCCGCCCCCCATCTCAGAAGAACCGTTAGCGGGGCGCTCCTCCTTCTACGCGGAGCGGCTCCTCCTTGAGCTTCCTCAGTCCGTCCTCCTTGTGCCCGCGTCGCCTGGCCAGTAGATCACAGACGGTATTACACTGCGGACACGTCACGCCGCCGCACCCAGGACCCGTCACGCTCGGTGACCCGCTCCGGTGCAGAATGCATGAAAGTAGAAGGGCGGTGTTACTTATAACAATTGAGAAAGTCTCCGCAGATACAACGTTCAGGAATGCAATACATTTTATAAGAAGCAATGGGAGCCAGCAAGAACCCGGCCTCCTACAAAGAAAATTACACCCCATGTGCATCCTCCCCTGTCATAACAGGAGCCGACGCACACGCTGTCAATCATGTTCTGCTGGAAGCGCTTACCATAGTAGTAATTTTAAAATAAAGAATGCAGCATAAAATAAGAGCCAGGGCAACACTGCATAGGAAAATCTTTTAGTGTAAAATGGACAGTGTCTACCCACCAACTCCCACACCATTGACCACCTCGTTCCACTAAATTAATTTAGAATATCATATGTCCTAATAGTGTGGAACAAGGAAGTCAAAACGGGGTGAAAGTTGAGGAATATTTTTAGAAATAATTTATTTAGTATGTAAAAAAAATTATTCCGACCCCTACTGCAGAAAAATAGGCAGAACACAAGAAGCTAGATCCTCCAATCGGGAGAAAGCTAAGCTCTTCACCATAACATATATCATGAACAATCGTACTGCAAAAGAAAAATAATATTGGAATAGAGCAGTACGATATGCCAAATACATCATGGTTATCAATGTAAAAATAGCACCGTAGTACTAAAAAGGTATATACAATATTATATTAGTAACAATATACATATATATATATATACAAGGCGGTATCCACCTCCATAAGGGAGATGAATTTATCAGAAATTTTTTTTTATTTTATATATTAATGTGTATATTTTATATATATAAAAAAAATTAATAACCGCCACAGGGGTGCTGGTCTTTCAATTACCCCCGACGTGGAACCCGAAATCCCTCGGACAGGGCTAGCGCCGATCACCTGCGCGAGCAGTCAACCACCGCTAACCTAACTCCCACCTGTCATCCGAGAAACCACGGTATCCAGAATCCCTCGGACAGAGGAGAGCGACGCCCAACTGTACTAACAGTTACACGTCGTCCACCACCCTGTCACCTGTCATCTGAATTTCGACGTGACGTCCAAAATCCCCAGACAGCACAGAACGACGACTAATCGCCGTCCACCTTCCCGTCACCTGTCATCTGAACGTCACCGTCAGCGTCAGCAGGCGCCCTAGCCGCCCGCGCCAGCAGCGCCCGATGTGCCGCAGCAGCATCAGCCACCAAGCTGGCCGGCAGGCCGTGCAGCCTGTCCTCGACGCTAAAGCCGGAAAGATCCAAAGTGCGCAATGAACCATCCCAACTCCGGAAGTCCGAGTGGAACGCGGCAGAAAAAGTCATGTCGATATCGTCAATGACTGAAGCCTGCCGCGCTCTCTGCTCGCGTGATACTGCCAACTTCCGTTCGACAATCTTTTTGTCTTCCACAACATTGTCGAAGTCAGCACCACGCCTTCCCTCAGCCTGACGCGTCAGAACTTCTTGCGTCTGCGCGACGACCGCATCAAAGCCTCCAATGAAGGCTTTGACCAGGCCGCCGACCGACTCCGAAATCCTGGCCGTAACGTCTACACGGTTGGCCTCGCAGAGACGCTCCATGATACCGTCCAGCGCCAGAGCAACACCGTGATCAACCAGCGGGGCCGTAGCCACCACCGGTCGCACAGGTATCACCCCCGGAGATGAACTCACCACAGGAGCAGTCACCGCTGGTTTCACAACCGAGCTTGCAGACGGCGTCACTGCCAACTGAGAGGCAGATCCCGCAGCCGCCGACACACGTCGCCGCGGAACCTGACCCAGTGACACCGGTTGCGACACCGATGCCACTGGCACCGTCACCACAGTCGGTGGAGCCCGTGCCACCACCGCACTCAGAGTGTCAGGTGTCAGCTCGGACACTACCTTCCGACGCTTACGACGGCGCACCACCCTCGACCCCATTACCTCCGGATCGATAGTCACGACTGGCAACTCAGGCCAGTCTCTCAACCCCTGCTGGGCAGCAGATGGAGGGGGTGGAGGCGGCGGTGGAGGAGGCAAAGCTGACCTGTCCGACCCCTGATTCCGCTGCAGCTCAATGGCAGAGCCATCGCGCAATGGCACCAGGGACGAGGACCTCTTACCTCTCCCCTTGCCTTTCCCCTGGACGGACCTAACACTCCGCCCAGAGCTCGAAGAGGCCACAGGAGCTGCTCGCCCCTGCTGGTCCCTCCTCACGGCAACAGCACCACGACCCCTGCCCCGTTTCGCCGAAGATGCGCCGCGACCGGTGTAAAACCGCTCACGACGTACCTCCGCCGACCCAGGAGCATATATAAACAGGGCAATCAACCTGTGCTGCTTGGGCAGCGTCAGGGTTTCCCTGCTATAATGAAAGTCTGTGCGCTGCTTCATCGTGAAGGACACAGCTCTCTTCGATACGGACTGAGGATCCCACTGAATCACACTCAGCCCCTTCACGACGTCCATTATCATACGTCCGTGGCCATCTAGGAGATG
The DNA here is from genome assembly GCA_030323885.1 of Branchipolynoe longqiensis. Lineage (NCBI taxonomy): Eukaryota > Metazoa > Annelida > Polychaeta > Phyllodocida > Polynoidae > Branchipolynoe > Branchipolynoe longqiensis. Next base: position 22,076,010 of record CM059191.1, read on the forward strand.
CTTGATCATCTCACCGCGGCGAGGAGTTGAGAAGTACTGCCCAGTCGCCTTAAGCGTTGGACAACCCTCTGAACCACTCGCCACGTTGAACGGTCGCGTGCACCTCCATAGAGGAGCGGTGTGCAGGTGGCTTTCACAAATGTGCCTAGCCAACGGCCCCCACCGCAGAAACAGTTTCGGGGTCTGCCTACGCCCGACCGGGTTAAGCTCGCAGAACAGACAAGTCTGTCCCAGGCGAAACACACGGCGGACATAGCCCAGACACGCCAACTCCTGTTTCGTGTAGCCATCCCCACTCATCGGATCTCTCAACCCTCCAAATATGTCACATAAATGGAGGTTGTACCATTCCAATGGAACACGGGGATGACACTCGGGCTCGGCCCAGCCCTCATCATCGGAGACACCGTAATCTCCACGCGGGCCCTGAGACGTCATCAGACGATGACGATCCAGCTCCCAGACCATATAGTCTCTAATACAACATGACTGCTCGTGAGGGTCGTTCCATAGCCGCGACAGGGTAGTCTCGGTCAACCCAGCCACGTTTCCCGAAAGAAACCGCGCCAGTTTAACCGGTCCGCCCCCTCGCGACCTAACAATCCACTCAGAAGATGGAGTAGGATCCTCAGGGATCGCATAGCCGAGCTCCACCTCATACCTTCTATTGGCAGCCCAACACGCAATCATGTGAGCTATCCGACCCGTTCTCTGATCCACCCCCCCCTGCTCTTGTTGAGAACAGGAAGCGACCGATCTCGACGGACGTGCAGTCTCCACACTGCCACCAACAGGAACGTCGTCCACATCTACGGGCACGGTACGTTTAGAACCATCGCTATTATGATAGCGATAGTCAAACGACCCGTACGACACCTTTTCTGGAGGGATCGATGCCTTAGGGGGCACCGACACAACCTCCGAGCGAGGACTAGTGTCACGCTGTACAGAGGCCTTAGCCCGCTCTACAGCCGTCCTCACCTGCGCTTCCGTTAACGCACCGGACTCACGAGAAGGGGCAGGAGGCCGAAGCAACTCACCGCCCACAACCGGGGTAGACTCGACAGAGTCGATCTCCATCTGCTCCACAGAACCTCCCCCTACTGACCGTCCCTCGTCATGAGGTGCCGGCGCCAGACTCCCTAAGGTTCTAGCGCCTACATCCTCAGAGCCTACGGACGGTAACATAGGGGGTCGGACAGCAACTTTAGTCGGCAGTACCACCTGGCAAGAACCCGATGACTGGACTGGAACAGTGTGGACTCAAATTCCCGTCCTTGATCCGAATGGATCCGCATCGGGGCACCGAATATCAAAACCCAGTTATCCACCAACGCCTGCGCTGCAGTGGGTGCAGTGTGATCTTTTAAGGGGTACACTTGCACGTACTTAGTGTAATAGTCTTGGACTACCATCATCACCACATTCCCCCTTGACGTCGTCTTAAACCCGGACACAAAGTCACACGCTAGACGGCGCCACCGATGCCCAGACAAATCCTGAGTCAACGGTAACTTAGCGATCCCCTCCCCTGGCTTAACCACCTGACATTTATGGCAAGTGCGTACCCACCGCCTAATATCAGAAGTCATGCCAGGCCAATAGAACCGCCAAGCTAAACGCTTGGTGGAGCGAACACGCCCAAAGTGTGTGGCTGTAGAATGCCCATGACAAAACAACAACAACACATCATCGCGCAATGCAAATGGCACGACGATCTGCAGGCGACTGCGTAGGTCTCCACCCACTACCTTCCACCTGCAGAGCACACCCTCACGCAGTTCCAGCAGATCCCATTGATTTATAATCTTACGAGTCTCCGCATTCTCCACTGCCAGCTCGTCACGCAGAGGTTTCGAGCGGCCTACCTCCAACCACCTGATCACACGCAGTATGGAGGGATCTTGGCGCTGCGCCAAGGGAACCTCTGATAACGTCCAAAGTTCATCATCATCTATGTCCGCCAAACGCATCGCAGAAATTGCTGCGAGTACACAATTATGCGCGCCACAGTCCGTGCAATCACCCCGGCCGCACTTACGCACCGGGATTCTACTCAGACTATCTGCGTTGATATGATCCACCCCTTTTCTGTACACAATGTGCTCATTTGTCACACTGTATTCAGATAACGTGGCCAACCAACGCCCCATCATCCCCTCCGCCTCCTTGAAATTCAACAACCAACGAAGAGAATGATGATCAGTCCGGTTAATAAAATCCGATCCTATCAGGAAATGTTTCCACTTCCTGCTATACACGACGATAGCCATCAACTCACGCTTAGTCGTGCAGTAATTCCGCTGCGCTTTATTAAGTTTGTTACTTGCAAAAGACAACGGGACCTCCACCCCATCCTGCACCTGACTCAATACGCCTGAGATCGCAAACCCTGACGCATCAGTGTCCAGAATGAACCGCCCCACTGCCCGCGGATATCACAGCACTGGGGTCTGAGTGAAGGCACGTTTCAAGCCCAGAAATGCCGCCTCCTGAGCGTCGCCCCACACAAATTTTATTTTTTTCGCAGTAACGACCAAATCCTGCAAAGGAACAGCTAACCGCGCAAAATCAACAATGAAATCGCGATAATATGACACAAACCCAAGGAATGACCTCACTTCCTTCATATCCTCAGGTTTGGGCCACCCCGCAATTGCAGAGAGCTTTTCCGGGTCTGCCTTAATCCCCCTCGCAGAAACTACCCGCCCCAGGTACTGCGTCTCACGCCTAAAAAGTCTACACTTTGAAGCCTTGAGTCTCAGCCCATAGGAACGTAAACGATCGAACACTGCTTGAAGCCTATCCTGACATTCGGTCAGTGTCCGACCAAAGACAATGATATCATCCAAATACACCAAGCAGATCTTCCACTGAAGACCCGCTAGCATATCCGTCATCATCTTTTCGAACGTGGCTGGAGCATTACACAGCCCAAACGGCATCACGTTCCACTCAAATAAGCCTAAGTGAGTACTAAAAGCAGTCTTAGCAATATCCCCCGGATCCATAGCAACCTGATGATACCCAGATTGCAGATCCAGAGTGCAAAACCACTCATTACCCCCTAAACTTTCGAGCGACTCATCTATGCGCGGTAATGGGTAAGCATTCTTTCGCGTCACAGTATTGAGTTTTTTATAGTCAATGCAAAAACGGATTGAACCATCTTTTTTCTTGACTAAATGGACAGGTGAACTCCACGGTGAATCACTACTCCTAATTACTCCACTATCCAGCAGCTTATGCAGCTCCGTCTCCAGTGCTTCCTTCTTGGAATGCACGAAACGCCGATAGGGAATCCTAAAAGCAGCCGACTCACCGACATCAATGCCATGCTTCACCACCTCAGTCCAGCCCAACGTCTCACCAGGCACTGCGAAAACCTGGATATTCCTACCCAGAAATTCAACTACCCGAGAGCGATCAGACTCATCAACCACCTCATACCCCATAGCTAAAGGTATAAGATGGGCAGGCAAGCTCCCATCGAGGGTCCGAGATACCACAGAAGGTGCCACGCACTCTTCCGTCGTACCAAAAGTAACCACATCGGCCACCGCCCCCAACGCAGCAACGCCCACTTCCCCTCTACTACTCACAACACTAGAGGAGCAATCCAACTGCGCCGCCCACGCGACACGCAGTCCAGGCCAACCACTGCCCCAATTATCCAATAACTGCGAACAGCTGACCGCCACACATCGCCCCGCGCCAACCCCGTACACTGGGTCAACTGCGGCAACAGCTGACTCAGTGACCTCGTCACCGCGAGCAATGTTTACACCGGATTGTTTAGACAACACCGCCTTAGCGTATTCACCATGAACATCACCAAAGTCAGTAGTCTCACCCAACAACCCGATAGTTGTACCCCTTTGTAATCTTACCGCATACCGATTCGGATTAAACAACGGTACAACTGAGTCAACAGGACTCCACACTAGCGTATTCTGACCTACTAATCCCAGCTCATGCAACTCTGAGACCATCGGCTCAAATAGGCTCTGGTGATCACCGTCAACTCCTACAGCTGTAATTTTAACATCACAACCGGTCATCGGAGCAATGCAAATATCTTGCGCGACAGCAGACACAGTCTGACTATCGCGACGTAATTCACACTGCACCGTGAGTTGATACGGATATCGAAGATATAGGCTGCCTGCCTGCCGCAGCTCACAACCATAATACTCCAAAAATTCCGCACCCAAAATACCATCCTCTGAAATATCGGAAACAGCAGGGGCATAATGGAATATTTTCCCCCCGATCTCCAGAGATAGTATGGCTTGTCCGTACTGCTTGAGTGGTGCTCCGGTGACAGTGACAGGCTTCACGCTATTATCGAAAAACACCTTATCACCGTCTAACTTATCGAAGAATTTCCGTCCAACACATGTTACCGCAGCCCCACTGTCTATTAAAAAATACCCGATAATCCCTCTAACACGCACTCTCACATACCACCGTTTTCCGTCCAAAGTCCAGAAAGTGGAATCCACGAATAAGCGTTTACCACAAGGGTGAGACAGGTCGCACCCCTGACGCTGTACTATACATTGCATACAGTCGTCCAAAGGTGCGGGAGCCAAAGCAGAAACGCAACGCGCTATCCGCTTCATGCCATCCCACAATACCGACTCCACTGGGATCGTATCACCAGGGGCGATCACCGGCGGTCCCGCGCTAGCATCAGACTGCACACCGGCTTCCTTGATAGTCAACCCCCTATCCGCTTTGGCGGTATCCGGGCTTGCCAATTGGGTTGGGCCTACGCCCAAACGGTCCAACCCGAGTTGTCCCTACCCTCGCGATCACCGGCTATCACAGCCTCCTCGAGAGTACGTTTTACTCCAGTACATTGTATAGGCCAATGACCGAAAGCAAAGCAACGACCACATTCGTGATCACGAGCACGCGTATCCTTCTTAACCACGCGCCTGCGCACAGATAACCCAGATGAGCTAGGCCCACCTGTTGCCACCTGCGCAGCAGATTTCTGCTCCCCCATCACATCACGCATCCACCCCTGGACCATCGATTTAGTGATAGGTGGCGATTGATAACCCCCCACAGAGCTCGCCCTGAAATTGCCACCATCCCGATAGCTACCCCCAGACGAACCCCGATAGGAATTACCACCGCGATAGCTCCCCCCAGAACCTCCCCGAGAGTAGCTACCGCCGCCATTACGCCGAGGATCACGTGACGCGTTATACGCAGCCACCTCAACCTCAAATTCACTATCCGACTCATCTGATAGCCGAATAGCTTCCACCGCAGTCGACCGCCCAGCACGCAGTGCCTTAGCGCAATAATCGTCGACTACTTCAAACATCTCCTCCAGAGACGACTTGCCCGGACGCCACCGGTCATAGGCGGCACGCTGCTTCCCCGGATCCATGAGTGAGCACACGAAACGCTCGACTATCTTAGTCTCGATCGCACGCTCACTCATCCCAGTATCTCTGGCAGCCTCCCGCCCATCAACCTGAAGCTGTAGACCGTACGCGCGGTACGATCCATCTCGGGCAGTTTGGATGCGTTTCTTCCATTGATACCACCGCGCCATGGGGTCCACTGGTCGGAACTTATACGAGATGATAGGAAGTAACTCCCTCATCGTCGTCAACCCATGACGCCTCCACGCGTCCACGCAGTCCTGCGCCGGCCCCCCCCTTAACAGAGGCAACAGTTGAATGAGAGCTACCCTCTCATCCCACATATTTGACCGCATATCCAACGTAAAGTCCCGCCACCAGATATTCCATTCCTGTTTAATACCTGTAAATGGCTTAGGACGCAGCGTTGGAATACGTGCAGAACCTGCCACGGGATACCTCAGAACATTCTCATCAAGTTCCAACGTATCCCGATTACACGACTCCCAACCGGCCCCACCCCCAATCGAAGCAGGCTCCCGAATCACATCCATTATTGCAGGATGATTACGGAACAACCACATCTCTTCCACTGAGTACTGGCGACCTACCGGCAGCCCAGGCAATGACGCTATCGGAACTGCGTCACCCCCCACACCTACCGGGTCGGGAATCCTCTCCCTCCGTACTTCTTCATGAGTATTACCCACGTAAACGGAGTCCTGAACAACACCTCTCAGATGTTGCTCAGAAGCCCCCCCCTTAGAGGTACCGACTTCACTGGAGGGCTCCGGCTCCCTAGGACCCCCACCTCCCCCACCGCCCCCCTTAGAGGGCGCCGGAGAACGCGGCGAGCTACCCGCGGAAACCGGGCGCGCAGTATGCACTGGATACTGCGTCTCGCAGTTATCTAACCGCGTAGACTCAGTAACCCCCACATTACTCTCTCCAAGCTCCAAACCGCTTTGAAACGCCAGTTTCTCAGCCTGAAAAGCTGCGCGCTCACTTACAAGAACCCCCAGAGCAGAATTAATGCTACACCTCTCGGCAGCCAGCAACCGTTCACATCTCTGATTCTCATCCTGTAAGTGATTATTAAGCGCCTCCCGCATAGACAAGTCCTCCGTCTGTTTAGTGAACGCAGCCTGCTGCTCGCCCACCAACAATCGATTAGACCTTGCCTCTTCTGCGGACACACGACGCGCCGCGCTTAGCTCTGCTAATTCGCGCGCGAAGGCGGCAGCATTGGAGACTCTCAACTCATCCAACGACCGCCTCTCCTCCGCCATCCGGTCAAACTGGACCCGCTTCCAAGCTCGCAGTCGGCAGATCCGCATCCCCTCTTGACGCTCCACCTCCGACTGCGACCCAGAAAACGTACGACTCATAACCAAATCATGCTCCAACGCGAACGTCAACGAGTCATCGGCTACGAACCCTGTCTCCAAAGCCGGGGAACTCTCCCTATCATCGGGAACTCGGGGACCTGCACGCCCAGCTCCCATCCCCACAGAACGGACAGCTGAACTCCCCCACGGCGAATACTCCAGCGGTATGCCTCCCACAGAACCCCCGCGCCCAGCCAGACCTAAGCCCTCACGACACGCGATTGAACTGCTACCCTCACGTACACTCGACCCCGAATCACTACTGATCGACAGAGACTGCATATCATCAAGAGCGAAGCCCACCTTCATCGCACTCCCCGTAATGCCCTCCCCAGTATTTCCATCAACTGAGAGAACATCTTGCACTGCCATTGATGGCGCGACATTTTTCAACGCCGCGCCACCACTATCAGAACGAGCGCCCAACCGCGCGTCACGCCCACCACCCTGTATCGCCCCCGCTGTAAACAACGGCGCAATACCGGGTGGCGGACTGCCACTCAGTCGGGCTAACTGCGACCAATAGCTATCAGCACCCTCAGCACTTCTAGGCGACACCACCGGCAATGGCGCGGGAGTGGCTACGCCCCCCCCCACCCACTGACACACGGCGGCGGTCCCCTACAACGCCGGCACCTGTATTAGGAATGAACGTACAAACATCAACATCCCTATCAGGTGAACTGTGAGCGTGGTGCGGTGTACCCACCGCAGAAGCGTCCACGCCCACCGGCGACCCAACTGCGCCGGGGCTCCCTGTACCATCATTTTGGTACTGGCGCCCACTACGCAGTTGACCGGCCGTCGCTCCCTCCATAACTACAAATTACGAAGAGAACCTACCTGCGGAGTCCATGGCCCAGGTCCAATACTCACCCCCTTACGCAGAAGGCAAGCTGGCTCACGGCACCAATGTAATGGCCCACGGCCCTCCGACTCACCCTCTCTCACACGAAAGAACACCAAGATTCAATTCAGTGTACGCTTCACCTGGTTTATTGAACCCTCTGCTCTCCGCGGCGTCAGTAGTTGTCTGACCCGCCCCCTGACTCGCCAGATCCCACATCGACTCTATAGGTGTGTGTGGGGGGGTGGTCAACCACAACGCAGTAGAGGTCAGCCCAGTTGGGTCTGACCCGGTGGTGACCCAGTGCCCCACCTAGCGCAGTGTAGTGAAACTGCGCTGATGGACCGTCGAAAGGTCTCCGCCTGCTACCGCGTGATAAGTAAGCTCATGTTCAGGACAACACACTATTACACAAATATCTGCTATGATGCAGCATTAAGTGCAATCCATGCTATTTACACAACTATCGCTATGGATGCAGCATTAAATGTGCAAACCATGCTATTTACACAAATATCTGCTAATGGATGCAGCATTAAATGTGCAATCCATGCTATTTACACAAATATCTGCTAATGGATGCAGCATTAAATGTGCAATCCATGCTATTACACAAATATCTGTAAGGATGCAGCATTAAATGTGCAATCCATCATTACACAATATCTGCTAATGGATGCAGCATTAAATGTGCAATCCATGCTATTTACACAAATATCTGCTAATGGATGCAGCATTAAATGTGCAATCCATGCTATTTACACAAATATCTGCCAATGGATGCAGCATTAAATGTGCAATCCATGCTATTTACACAAATATCTGCCAATGGATGCAGCATTAAATGTGCAAACCATGCTATTTACACAAATATCTGCTAATGGATGCAGCATTAAATGTGCAATCCATGCTATTTACACAAATATCTGCTAAATGGGAAATACCGCGCCTAGAGCGGGGACTCGAACCCACATCTCCCAGGATTCCGGGCCGTGTGCTAACCACAACCACCTAGGGGCCCCCCTGATATCAATACACTTCCCACGCCTACCTGCCTATGTCCACCCCCGCCTGAGAGGCAGCGCAGACCACTACACTCGTCCCCCCTGGAATTGTAAGTCTTGTAATGCTTTACAATTACATACACAGGCAAATGCCAACAACACATACATACACAGGGTAAGGAGTTCAACAACCATACAGCCAAACTTGTACTGGATCCTGATCACGCAACCAGTGTCCGAGGGGGTGATGAAAATGGGAATTACTGTGCCTAGAGCGGGACCGAACCCACATCTCTTAGCATTCCGGCCATGTGTAACCACTACACACCTAGTGGCCCCCTGATATCAATACACTCCCCACGCCTACCTGTCTATGTGGCCACCCGCCTGAGAGGCCAGCGCAGACCACTACACTATTTACACAAATATCTGCTAATGGATGCAGCATTAAATGTGCAAACCATGCTATTTACACAAATATCTGCTATGGATTGGCAGCATTAAATGTGCAATCCATGCTATTTTCACAAATATCCTGCCAATGGATGCAGCATTAAATGTGCAATCCATGCTATTTACCACAATAATCTGCTAATGGATGCAGCATTAAATGTGGAATCCATGCTATTTACCAAATATCTGCTATTGGATGCAGCATTAAATGTGCAATCCATGCTATTTAACACATATCTGCTAATTCACACCACACTTCACACAGGCAATAACAATAAGGGAAGGACATAAGCAATAAGAAACGTTTAATGGTTATTTATTTAATAGAAATTTATTTTAAAATAATCTACTGACTAGTATCAGCAGCAGCAAGTTGAGGCCAGGCACTGAGACCCAACGCCCTGAGCAGTTCAGATCCAGTTAGGCAGATTTGTGAGCATGCCGTGTAGAAGCACAGAGATGTTGAAATTGCTCAGACAGTGCTCAAACCACTTGAAAAGTGGGTGGGGTGGGGTGGTGATCGAACCGGTGTGGAGAGGAAGCCAGAGCGAAGGTGCGGGGGAAGCGTCACACGATCTACGAAGAAAGCTAAAAATAGAACAGTCTCGTGGCAAATTACCCATGTTAGCCTGCAGCCTACCATGTTTAATTCACACTACTCACACAGGCCATACCATAAAGGACGATAACAATTAGAACGTTTAATGGATATTTATTTAATAGAAATTTATCAATTAATCTAGCTGACGTATCACAGCAGCAATTTGAGGGCCAGGCACTGAGACCCAGACGCCCCTGAGCAGTCAGATCAGTTAGCAGATTTGTGAGCAGCTCGTGTAGAGAGCACAGAGATGTTGAAATTTGGCATCAGGACAAGCGCTCAAACTCAATTAAAGAAATGAAGCGCTGCTGGGGCAGATCACGAACCAACCGTATAGTCAAGTAATTTTTTTCACCGCTGACTCTTCCAGTACCAGCCTCCATGATGCCAGCGAGAGGCAACCTGACTGTTCACATGCCTGGCGGCTCCCCTACGAAGACTGAGTAGCGTATAACGTTTATCTTAACCCAGGACACGGTCAGATGCAGATCTGAAGGCCCCCAGAAGCCTCTATTGGTCAGAGGAGTCACCTGACGGGAGGAGCAATGCAGGGCCTCGGGCGATAGCCGAGTCCTTAGTAGGTATCTTCTCCAGGCCGTAACAGGGCAGCACAGTATGTTTAAGGTAACAGGGGAGGTGAAAGGTCAGGGGAGCGAAGCATGATCGAGTTTTGAAGAGTACATAGTAATGACCAGCTTATCATCTAACAGTAAGACTCTTTTTGCTTAAGGACATGGGGCCTAAGACACGGCCCAGAGTTAGAAAACCAAATTACACTGACTAAAGGGTTAGAAAAGAGAGCAGAGAGCAACTATAATCACATCAGGGGAGGGATAGTTGAGGATAAATGGAGAATCACACGTCTGAACTCAGTCGGGTGTCATAGGGGAGCCCTACTCACTATATGGGTAGAGGACTTTGAGATACCGCTTGTTTCATCAGACCAGTTCGTGTCGCCTGAAATTGTGTGTGAGAGGCCCGGAGAGCACCATTACCCAAATCTTTACCGAGGAAAACTAGTTCAAGACCGCCCCTGGGGACTTTCAAAATTTATGACAGATATAGTAAAGAAAAAAGTAGATTCATAAAGAGTAGGTTTAAGGGGAAAAACATGGTAGACTACAGAAGGTGAAATATCATGACGGATGTGGCCAGCTTTGTTCTGCCATGTACGTGTAAGCAAGACCAGAGGTGAAGAGTGGATCAGCTCTGCGTGATGGCTCACTGTGTACTCTGGAAGATAGAGGCAAAAAATAACACCTATCTTCCCGACACATAACAAGATCATAAATCATACATCGAAATCAAGAATATCTAATCAGTGAGGTGATAAAGACTTCCACAAGATTACGCTCTTTGACAAATGCCATCGCTTTAAGATTTAAGAGCCTTTGAGGACAAAGACCGGGCTCACGCATCAGCTAACACAACGACACTCCCCCGCTTATGGATAATCACAAGTTCAAAGTTACGGGAAGCTGAAACAGCCACAGCTGAACGATGCACATCACATAGGAACCTATCCTTACCCTTACCAGAGTCTAAGCACACACTCGATTGTGCGAGGCTTGCATTATCAGTATTGACAGTAATACCAAAAGTTCTGTGTATTAAGAGGAAGCAATGCTGCACTGCGTGTACTAAATTCAGAGCTCAAGTTGTGCAAAGGGAAATTACGATCACGGACAGAGCAGGCGGAAATTCAACCGCATAAAAACGTTACGACGAGAAAAGCCCCCGCCCACTGTAAGCGTGGCGTCCACATCAATCAGAAATGTTCCTCCTCTAATGTACTGACGGAAGAAGTTGTCAGCCCATTAATGTGGCTGCAAATCTTCTCGAACCCTCAAGATCATCTAGTATCTCACGGGGAAAAATATGCTTGCCTGTAAAGGGGTTTTCCTTTCCTTAAGGCCTCCAGAAAACCCGGTTCGTAAAACAGAATAGACGGCTTGATACATTTAGAGCCAGGTGCTGAAGCTCCCGCCCAAGCTCTGCAACTGCTTCCTTGACGCTTAACAACTTTGAGCTTCCATGCTCTGCACTCAATAAGAATCTCCTCTAACTTATCTGGCGTAATGACATGGTCAGTGATGGCGCATCTATTCTAAACCCAAGCCAGACAAATAGGTCACTGGAGGGGAGGCACTTCTCGAGAGCCCAGATCAGACCTAAGATATTGTTAATTCAACAAAACCTTCCGTAAGCTTTACCTGCCCTTATCATAACTATCCTCAACACCCACGAAATCGTCTAGATAACATAACGCAAAAAAACTTCCTGCCTTAGAAGCCAACTACTGCCCTTGTCCGTTCGTGACACACCCCAACGCGACGTTCTGGCACCCAAAGCGGTGCAATATCAAGATAAAAATGACCACCCCCAGAGTTATGCCAAGCAACGGCCTGACAAACGGGCACACCACATGCTGTCGATAAGCTCTTGAGATATCCGCCCCCACTACCATGCCGTGGCGCCAGAGTGACAGCCTATCGAAAGGGTAGAAGACTGAGGGAAGAAGAGAAGTTGAAAAGAACGACCCTGGTAGAAACCCTAATTATCCCCCGCAATCACACTACACCGGCGGAAAACTTAAATCAATTATTACCCCTTATTTACCGAATTTTTCTCTTCGGCCTCGACTTAGGGACTAATGCTGACAACCAAGGATAGAACGGCGTAACGTCAAAACCCTGAAGCAATGCATTCATACTCAACTCCTTCCTAATAACGCGTTAATAGTAAAAGTCACTATCGGCCCCAACAGTATGTTAACTAGCGAGGAAACTGGATAACATGAGGAAGTGTAGTCCAGGGGCCCACCAAACTCGTAAATGTCCAACTAAGGTGGTAATCCGGGTAAATCTAAGGCAGAGCTCGCCAGGCAGGAATCTTCAACCCCGACTGGCACCGGAAAATGCGCGCCGACAAGTAATTAGGCAATGCTGTCCTCCCGAACCGCCATATAAATATCACAGTATGCCATGGAAGGAAGGCCATAGCGCCGGCAAAGTCCCCGCCAGAAACTCTCGCTAACTTATCAACTAAAGAGCAGGGAAAGGAATAGGAAGAAAACAAACCTAGAACTCGGAATGGGCTCAGTAGAAACATCAACAGTATTAAACCAGTCACAGTACAATAGCAGGTAGGAGAGATCAGTATCAGAGGAAGGAAAGTACATAGTATCAGTAGCAGTAGGGGAGGGCGGCGGAACCGTGCCGCGCACGTGGGTGGGGACCAAATTGGAGGGCTGCTATTGGTCAGACACTGCGCCGGCGGGGGTCCGTGAGTGGGAGGAGTCAGGGGAACAGGTCAAGAAGCCGCACCCGCCAGCGGGGGGGACGCCACCTCGTGGCTGGGGGCGGGTGGGAGAGGAAGGAGGGGGCGGCACAGCGGAGTGGGGCATGAACTTGTTTTATCACACATACAGCAACCAGCGCTCTGCCTGAGAGCTTCTTGTCCATATATTTACCTTTTTCATGCAAAATCCTGGCTCCCTGTGGGGAGAGACTGCCGCCTTGAAGCGGTACGCACAGTAGGCGCAGACATGAACGAATCTCTCGGGAAGCACACCTGAGCCGCCTGAAACCCACACTCTCCTTCCCCCAGTACCATTGATAGCCAGGCTTCCCGTCCACTTCTTTATTGTATTCTTCACTTGAGGTTGAGTGGCACTTGCGCTTGTAGACTGGCTGGGAGCGGAGGCAGGAGCCGGGGGCTGGGTTTCAGACTGGTGTATGTAGACCGGTCTCAGGGGCGGCTGCCTCGAGGCGTCGGTGCTATCTTCCCTACTGCACATCCTTAATTGCCACGTGTCGAACCAGGCATCGGGCAGGCGGCCATCCGCGGACCCATCAGGAACACGCGTTTCCGACCACCTCCCTGACATGTCGATCCAGTCCAAGTGACCGGCCATCCTCGCCAACTCTTCTTCATGTTGTAGCATGGCGGCCACCATTCGTCCGGAAGGCGGGGTGCGCGGCGATACGACGCAGCGCGCCCCCCCCCCGCCACAAAATACTCAGCCAGTGGCCTCCCCGGACCCTATCCTTTCCTACACGCATCCCCACGCGAAAATGAAATTATGGGGATGAATGTAGTAACCTTTTTGGTCGCTGTAGAGCTGGAATAGCCTCCACAAACGAGCTGCCGCTGTGGTAGAGCCCTCACCGTCTCGGCGGGGGTGGGAGTAGCAGCGGGCACATGGGCAAGTGTTCAGGCGGCAAGCGCGCATGTGGTGTCACCGGTGGCGGTAGAGCAGGCCCCGGGGTATGACATTACTGGCGCGAGCGGAGTGCTACTGGTGACATGACTGGAGGGGGAGGAGTCAAGGACAGGCAGCGGGCGCGGCCGCACCGGCGTATCTTGCACAGCAGGCCGACACCTACTGGAGACTGCTCATGAAACCCTTCTGAACGCCGTGCGCAAGTCTCTCTAACGCCGCTAATACGTTCCGTAACGTCTGAATAGTTCTGCCTCTCCTTACTTAGGCGCCTGATAATATCCTGAATCCGACTCCTATCAGAGGACGCCGAGGACGAATGAGCAGACTGACCCGGCCTCAGCGGGGTGGAAGCAAACGACTGTGGAGACCCTGGTCCATAGCGGCTCGCACGAAGACCCACTGCTCTGCTGGTTGGGGATGCGGGGAAGGACTTGAGAAAGCGGTGGCCTACCCCGGCGCTTCAGTACGGGCGGCATAGTTACAGTGTCTAGACCAGCAAATAACCACGTGTTTTCGGAGTGGAGCTTAGTAGTGATCGATCCGTGTGGAGAGGAAGCCAGGAGCGAAGTGCGGGAAGCGTCACGCGATCTACGAAGAAAGCTAAAAATAGAACAGTCTCGGTTAGATGCAAATTACCCATGTTAGCCTGCAGCCAACATGTTTAATGGATGCAGCATTAAATGTGCAATCCATGCAAGCATCAACTTTTCGAAACCAAAACACTTACCTAGATTTTGTCCTAAATATGCAACTCAGATACTGCTGCACTTATTAAGTATTTCTTTCTGTATAACTTGGACTATTAAGTCCATTTGATAAGAACCTATTAATTATTATGGCTGAAACCTCCATCATTTCTGTGTGTCCACCGAAAGTAATTTAGCATATTTTCACTTTAATTATCTCCAAATTAATCATTCATTAGCAGTTACTTTTAACTAAAAGTAAAGTAGATCCATAATATAATTATTTAAATAGTATGGTAGGAACTCAAAACCATGCAACTTAAAACTTTCACATAATAGAATAAATCCCACCAGCCATCTGGAGAAACACTAGAATGTCATCATGTCCCATAAATATACAAAATATTTTATAATGAATTAAAGTTGCATAGTCCGATGGTTTAGAGTTTCTACCATTTTCTGAGATAAATACATTAAATTGATCATTATAATCTATAGTACTTCAATTTGGTGTAACTTTTATTCTAAATGGTTAACCGTGGAGATATTTGGAGTGAAAACATGTCAAATTAATTTTGACAAACATGTCAAAACCGGAAGCCATAGGCTTCAGCAGTAATGGGTTCTATTAAATTAGCTCTGTACCTCCTTATATGTAGACAAATGCTTAAAGTTGCATAGTCCGATGAAAACATCAAATTTTCAAAACCAAAACACTTATCTAGATGTGATTCTACATATTCAACTTAGATATTGGTGCACTTATTGAGCATTTGTTGCTGCATAGAAGGTTGCAGTAAGTCAATTTATAGAACCTGTTACTACTGAAGTCTATGGTGTCAGAGTTTTGGCATGCTTGCCAAAATTAATTTGGCATGCTTTGACATCAAATATCTCCAAAGTTAGCTATTTGAAGTAAAAATCATTTCGAACTAAAGTAAAATAGATAATAACGATCAGCATAGTGTAGTGGTCTGCACTGACCTCTCAGGCAAGGAGCCGCATAGACAGGTAGGCGTGGGTAGTGTGTTGATATCAGGGAGCCTAGGTGGTGTAATGGTTAGCACACTGGCCCGGAATGCAGAGAGATGTGGGTTCGAGTCCCGCTCTAGGCGCAATAATTCCCATTTTCATCACCCCCATGACAATAGTGTATTTATCTCAGAAAATTTCAGAAACTCAAAAGCATCGGACTATGCAACTTTAATAGGCGCACCAGTATCTAAGTTGCATATTTATGATAAAATCTAGGTAAGTGTTTTGGCTTAGAAAATTTGATGCTTATATCGGACTATGCAGCTTTATAACACTGAGAATTCTAGAATTGAATACAATTTAGAAATGCTAACCAAATAATATTTTCACCCACCTTAGGCCACTCATCCGTGATGGCTGTTACTATGGTAACGACATAACCAAGCAGCGAGTCGACTCCGAGGGCGAACACCATGAAGAAAAAGAGCAGGGACCAGAAGGTGGCCCCCGGCATGCTCGATAGGGCTTCTGGGTACACGATGAAAGCCAGACCGGAACCAGAAGAGACCACGTTGGAGATGTCGGTGCCCAACTTGTGCGCCATGAAGCCTGCAATGAATGAAAACAAAGTTTGTTTTATTTACGCCTCTAGAGCACATTGATTTTTATCATCGGCTATTGGACGGAAAACATATGGTCATTCTGACATATTTCTTTGGAGGAAACCGGCTGCCGCCACATAGGATACTCTTTCCGATAAGCAGCAAGGGGTCTTTTATGTGCACTTTCCCACAGACAGGACAGCACATACCACAGCCTTTGATGAACCAGTTGTGGACCACTGGTTGGAATGGAAAATAGCCCAAACTGCAAATATGTCCACTGAGCAGGATCGATAGGATGACCGACACCTTCACAGGTGGACACACCACCAGCTGAGCTACGTCCCGCTCCCCGCAATAAATGAATGCACGCATAGAAAAAAAACCCGGCATATAAATGTCTCCCAATTTATCTTGTGCCTTTTAATTTTATTAGTTTATTGCAACCAAATTAAATAAAAGAAAAGAAATGTGCTTCATGGTTATATAAAGAAACACATTTACTTGCAATTATCATAGAAAATCATAACCTTAGCCTACTGCAACGTGACATAGATAACAAGAAAATACCAAACAAAGAAAAGTAATGATTACTTTAAAAGAGGTCATATCAACTACACTGGTTATTTAATTCAATTACAGTGAAACCCCGGTAAAACGCGATACTTTGGGGGTACATACAACGTAATCTCGAAAACAGCAGGGTCGCGTTAAATTAGGGTCAGCTTAGTGAATTACCTTTGAATAAAAGAATTCTGGGTTCAATGAATCATCGTGTTATATCCGAACTTTCGTTAAATCGGGGCGCATTATAACAGGGTTTCACTGTACTTATATCCATGAATATCACAGCAATATAAAAGTAACTAGAACCCAATGGCTTGAACCTATATATACGTAGCATAAATATATTATTGCAGCTATATATTAATATGTAGATTAATGATGCATAGTCCGATGGTTTTTAATTTCTGTATTTTTTTCTGAGATAAATATATTAAATTGATTGTTATAATCTACCTTACTTTAGTTTGAAGTAACTGTTATTTTAAATGGCTAACCTTTGAGCTATTTGAAGTGCAAACAAGTCAAATTAATTTTGGGAAGCACGCCAAAACTCTGATACCATAAGCTTCTGCAATAACATGTTCTATTAAATTTACCCAATATTCCCTTCTATGCGGCAACAACACCGCTTTATAAGTGCATCAGTATCGAAGTTATATATTGCTTTGGTTTTGAAAATTTGATGCTTCATCGGACTATGCAGCTTTAAATAAGCCAAGTGGAACTAACCGAGAGTGCAGAACACCGGAAATCCGGCGAACACAGATGTTATGCAATTTCCGACGGGAACAAGCAGGGCATCGCGGTAACAGTTATTGTGGAACTTGTTAAAGGAGGCCAGTGTTAGCAGCCCGCCGTAACACGGGGCCAGCGAAAAGAACACCTGGTTCATAGCGTCGTGCCATACCTGCAACGTAGGCGCAGGTAAGTACAGCAGTATATGTTGGGACTTTATTGCTGTAAATCTATTTATTCCACCAGCTGGGATGGCCGAATGAGTTCAGCGTATGTCTCCTGTTTTTGGAGATCAGGGGATCCGAACCCATGGATTTGTGGGTTCGAACCCCTGGTCGAATCAAACCAATGACTTAAATATTGATACTTGTCGCTTCCTAGCCTGGCGCTTGGCATTATTAGGATAGGGCAAGGACTGGTTGGCTCAGTGTCAGGATAATGTAGGATATGAGATCATGGTGTTGCCAGCCTGGTCTCCGAGTCGGGCAGCACTACAACATTGCCATGAGTGTGCACTGTCCTAAGTCGGTACCCGTCCTGATATAACCTTAGATGTTACTAGGACGTAAAACAACAACAAAACAAATCTATGTATTCCTCTAACAGTCTTTTAAAACACCGAGGCATCGGGTCTTTTAGGCACACTTGCAATATATTTCTTTTGGTGAGATTTATTTTTAATTTTTTAATTTTATTTTGTGTAACTAGTTACACTTTTGATATAATAATAAATGATTTTGCAAGTATTGATTGACACTCCGGTGCTAGCATTTTCCTTTTATTTCCAAAGCTTGAGTAGGAAGAACCAACATCACCACCCAATCTTGGACCAAGTAAAATAACCATAACCATATATCAAGAACGCACCAGCATTACTGAATACTTAGCTGGCTAACCCTGTGCTTGACGGCCTACTGCACCTGGGGGTCCTTAAGTCGGTGCCACTGTGGTGATATGTAGTAAACGACGCCCAGTTTGGCACCCTCCAGCATTGACGTTTTCACCAACAGCACCAGCAGGATGAGATACGGAGACACCACCGTCACATACGTCACCTGGTAGTGGACGTCAGATCTAGTCGTTAGATGGCGTACAACGTTGAACAAGTGGGGGGAGCTTTTTTTAGATTTAATGTTCGGGTTGGTGCATTAAGTGGGTTTACAGACTACTCAAAAACATCAAAGAATGAAGTTGTAACGACTGATAACGATGAGGCAGTGAGATGTGTTTATGTTGTGTGTTGGTTGGTGTGGTGTGTTGGTATGGTGTGCTGGTGTGGTGTGTTGGTGTGGTGTGTTGGTATGGTGTGGTGTGTTGGTATGGTGTGGTGTGTTGGTGTGGTGTGTTGGTGTGGTATGTTGATGTGGTGTGTTGATGTGGTGTATTGATGTGGTGTATTGATGTGGTGTGTTGATGTGGTGTGTTGATGTGGTGTGTTGATGTGGTGTATTAGTGTGGTGTGTTGGTGTGATGTGTTGATCTGGAATGTTGGGTTGATCTGGTATGTTGTGTTGATGTGATGTGTTGTTGTGGTGTGTTCGTGTGGTATGTTGGTGTGATGTGTTGATGTGGTGTGTTGATGTGGTGTGTTGATGTGGTGGTGTTTTGTTGGTGATGTGCGCGCGCGGGGGTGGTGGTGGTGGTGGTGGTGGTGGGGTGAGAGGGAAGGATGTGGATGTGTGACAATAATTGTGGAGAAAAGATCGATGTTACAAATGTTGAATTTAAGGTATTTATTTATTTATTTATTTATTTATTTATTTATTCATTGAAACGTGCAGCAAATTGCTCAGCTTCTAACATACGCGTACACCCCAGTCCTCTGTTACCGGAGATAAAATAAACAATTCCCGGTTATACATTTATTAAGAATGAACTAGAAACTACAAGCCTGCACTGAGCCTGGTGAAAACGCGGGCTCACCTTGCCAGAGGAGTGTGCGCCTTGAACAAGACAGAGGAAAATGACGACAGTGGTGAAGATGAGACAGAGGGCTAGGTGCCACCGGATTCCTCCAAGCAGCCCTGAGAAGTCGGTCCCACCCATCACGTACAGCCTACCGGAGCAAGCATACGGGAGGATTGGTTGGTTGGTTGTTGGATTTTTACGTCCTGGCAACATCTAAGGTCATATTAGGACGGGTATCGACTTATGACAGTGCACACTCATGGCGACTTTATGGTGCTGCCCCACTCGGAAATCAGGCCGCCGGCACCATGACTTGATATCCCACGCAGTCACATTATCCTGACACTGAGCTAACCAGTCCCCATGGGAGGAAGTGATTATATATGCACACGGTGGGTTGTTTGTTGGGGTTCTACGTCCGAGCAACATCTGATGTCATATCAAGATGACGATTAGCTTGTGACAGCACAATTATTTAAAATTAATCTCTTTGTTGGTAACAATTTGATTCAGTCTTTCTTCAGCGCCGAGGCATTGGTTAGTCTTCCGGCGAGAGTTGAACCTCAGATATTTATACTATTTAATTACAGGAATAAATTGTAATGTAATAAAATATCGTCATTACATTTAATCCGATGAAAGCATTACATTTTTCGAAACCAAGACTCTTATCTAGATTTGATCCTACACATCTAACTTAGATACTGGTTTGTTGTTTAAACATTTATTGTCGCATAAAAGGAATACTAAGTAAATTTAATAGTGCCTGTTGCTTTTTAAGTCAACGGTGTCCAGCATTTCTACATGCATACAACATTAATTTGGCATAATTTCACTGCAAATATCTCTAATCTAAACCCCTTAAAATAAAGTTACTTCAAACTAATGTCGTGGGGGTGATGAAAATGGGAATTACTGTGCCTAGAGCGGGACTCGAACCCGCATCTCTTTGCATTCCGGGCCAGTGTGCTAACCATTACACCACCTAGGCTCCCTGATATCAACACACTCCCCACGCCTACCTGTCTATGTGGTTACTTGCCTGAGAGGTCAGTGCAGACCACTACACTCGTCCCCCTGGAATTGTAAGTCTTGTAATGCTTACAATTACATACATACAGGCAATGCACTAACACATACATACACAGGGTAGGTTCAACAACCATACAGCGCAAAGCTTGTACAGGATCCTGATCACGGCAACCAGTGTCGTGGGGTGATGAAAATGGGAAATACTGCGCCTAGAGCGGGACTCGAACCCACATCTCTTTGCATTCCGGGCCAGTGTGCTAACCATTACACCACCTAGGCTCCCTGATATCAATACACTCCCCACGCCTACCTGTCTATGTGGTTACTTGCCTGAGAGGTCAGTGCAGACCACTACACTAAATTAAAATAGACCATTTTTTATTAACCCAACCTATTTATCTAAAACAGATATCTCAGAAACTCATAACCATTAGACTAGGGAACTTTAAACTAATATTCAGATAAAATACATACACACACTAACACACCAGAAGTTAGTTAAATTTACTAGAAGTCCAACTTAGTTGAATTGAATCCATATAAATACATTTATCTACACTACCACATCTGCACACACACCGCTCTAGTGGTTATGCTCCAGTTTGACTAATGCTTGCGACCTCTTGTGATCACCATATGTGACCACTTTGGACCAAAGAATTTACAACCAAAGCAATGGTCGTCGACCTCTGGGCGACCATTTTGGTCACAATGTTTTTAGTGTAGTAATACCTCAATCACACTACTGCTTGCGACCACAAAAAAGGGTTGGTCGCAAAATGGTCGCAAAGTGGTCCTCAGTGGTCGCCGACCTCCTTACGACCACTGTGGACCACTTTGTGATCACTTTGCGACCAACTCTTTTTTTGTGATCGCCAAGTGGTCGCACGCAGTAGTGTGACTGGGGTATAAAAGGGCTTCCACCCGCCAACTCACCCTGTGATTCCCAAGTGGTATTGTCATGATGAACCTTTACTGCTGTTTTTATTAGATCCCCGAGATCCCATGTCGAACGTTTTCTGGTATTTGGTAACTCCCTTGGTTGACAATTGGTTGGAATAACTTTGCATAGCAATGAAAAAGAAAACCAGGATGACTTATTTTATAATATGCAAATAAAACAATTTTTACCTACAAAACAACCCGTCAGAAAGAAAACTAATCCTACCGGAAATATTCTTCCGCGGGTGACTGCAGCGTCTGGGTTTTATTTGCATATTGCAGAAATAAATCCGATCCCAAGAATGCCCCAGAAGTCATGTTCAAAAGATCAGCTCTTGACGTGACGCGATAGTGTGACGTCGTCACGTTTGGGTGCACTGTGAAGTTGCCGTTCTGCTCTGTGACGTCACCGGCGGACGCTGGAGCCAGTATGCCCATCCCGTCGTCACCACAGAGTATGACACACGTCCGGTTGGCGGTGAGGCCGATGGTGAGGTTGTTGTCGGTGTCACACGCGCCCACTGAGTAGAACCTAGTCGTGCAGCAGGCTGTGTGGGAGGCGACAAGGTCATCGGAGGTGAATAATCAAATCACCATACAAAGGCTTGGAGTGTCATATCTAATGTGAATAGGTACCGGCCCTGATTTTTTATATCTTTCTCTTTGGCAGAGTGGTTAGAGTGTCTGACCTTTTTCTAGGTCAGACTCCTAATCTGAGGGGTGGTGGTTCGATTCCCCATGCCCCCAGCTCTACCAATTTGGATTTCCACCACTGTGTATAACTTACAGCATCATCAAATGCCGGTTGCTCTCATACCATGTCTATGTGGTGTGGGAGGTTAAAAATCCCTTGGGTCGGTAAAAGTGTAGGCTCGGGCTTTCTATCGACCAGCAGTGGAATGAGGAAGACCAGTCGTCTATGACTGAAATTTCCCCTGCTTAAACAACTAATGGACCCAAAAAAAAAAGTATTAAAAAAAAAATTAAGGTTAATCACACAGTGCTAGTTAAATGCAGAATAACACAACAAACATAAAGGTTCTATCTTGTTTACTTTTTAAGATATTCACAGTGTAACTCTTTTCATTGATTTGAACCAAATTTGGCTTTAACACTGAATAAAACATGAAGTGTTTCATTTGTTTAGCATACTTTGATTTTGTTTTAAATATATGTCTGTCATATACCAAATTAAAGATCATTTAGTGATCTTTCTGATAGGATATATATATTAATCTCCTGGGTAACGAACAGTGATCCAGCGCCAATCGAAACAAAATTGTATGCTTCGGTACTTGTTCTGATTAATGTGATGCAAAAGTAAAAGCGCTAATTAGCAAAAGTGCCTTAATAAAGTGCCTTTTGGGGTGTTGTCTTAATATACAGCCCAAGTAATTTTGGTATCAATATAAAGAGTAAAGTTCATTCACAGTACTTTCTGTCAATTTCTTTTTTAAACATACCTAATTAGGGGTATTTAAAAACTAGCAATGTTTCATGATTTTCATACTTTCTTCCAGTGTTATCTAAGTACTGCCGGTAACTAATGAGAGTATTCAAAATTAGTGTTCGCTGGTCTCCCTGGAAGGACTGGATCTATTACTACCCAGCATGCAAACACGCTGGGTCGCAGCTTCAACTCGTATGCCGGAAGTTATGCTCAGACATATTTTCAACATAGACCCTAAACTTTAAACGGTGCCGTTTTAGCATGAGGTCTCCCTGATCATTTACACTTTAATGTGCAGTTTACCTGCAGTTTAACCATAACCATAACCTTTAATTTGAGGGTGACCAGACGGGATGGCTGAATGAGTTGAAGGTCCGTCTCCCATTTTGGTAGATCGTGTGATTCGAAGCTATGGGTTCGAACCCTGGTCGAGTCAAACCAATGACTTAAAAATTGATACTTGTCAATTCGTAGCCAGGCGCTCGGCATTATTAGGATAGGGCAAGGATTGGTTGGCTCAGTGTCAGGATACTGTGACTAAGTGGGATATCAAGTCATTGTGCTGGAGGCCTGGTATCCCAGTGGGGCAGCACTAAAGTCACCATGAGTGTGCACTGTCAGAAGTTAGTATTCATCCTGATATGACCTTAGATGGTGCCTGGATGTAAAGATCCAACAACCAACCGATCAATTTAAGGAGGATACTTATATGGGTGTTCGTTGATGTAGAATGCACGCGAGCGGTAGACCGCATGCTAAGCTAGGCCTAGCACCCTTTAAACTCGCTTTCTACATATAACTATTTATTTCATGAATACTGTCGTGGGGGTGATGAAAATGGGAAATACTGTGCCTAGAGCGGGACTCGAACCCACATCTCTTTGCATTCCGGGCCAGTGTGCTAACCATTACACCACCTAGGCTCCCTGATATCAACACACTCCCCACGCCTACCTGTCTATGTGGTTACTTGCCTGAGAGGTCAGTGCAGACCACTACACTCGTCCCCCTGGAATTGTAAGTCTTGTAATGCTTACAATTACATACATACAGGCAATGCACTAACACATACATACACAGGGTAGGTTCAACAACCATACAGCGCAAAGCTTGTACAGGATCCTGATCATGGCAACCAGTGTCATGGGGGTGATGAAAATGGGAAATACTGTGCCTAGAGCGGGACTCGAACCCACATCTCTTTGCATTCCGGGCCAGTGTGCTAACCATTACACCACCTAGGCTCCCTGATATCAACACACTCCCCACGCCTACCTGTCTATGTGGTTACTTGCCTGAGAGGTCAGTGCAGACCACTACAATACCATACTTTGTAGGGTTCTTGTCGTACAGTTGTGTCTAGTGTATCTTGCAGTTAAATTGTCATAGCAAATATTTTACACTAACGAAGTGGTATTTTATCCATTAGCTAAAATACCACTTCCTGTGCGTGTGTTCACCACGTTGTCGCCCATATCTTGTCCTACTTAGTGACCATGGCAACCCCCTACTCCCATCCCACCCACCCCTGAGTACAGGTAGCACTTCCACTGCTGCTCCATCAATGACAATGACAATGATTTGACAACGATTTTATTTACTCTGTCGACCTCTTACACAGGGTATGAGAGCAACTATATAACAATATAGAATATAAATAAAATAGCAACTAAAAAAAAGGCATATTCAGTGTACCACGCACACAACACACACGGTCAACTGTGTATGCTATGCTACCAAATAAAATTAATTTGCACTTCAAATATCTAAAAAAATTAGCCATTTAAAATAAAAGTTACTTCCAACTAAAGTAATGTAGATTATACCGGTCAACCTAATATATTTATTTCAAATAATGACTGAAAGTCAAATCCATTGGACTATGCAACTATTAAAACACTTATCGCGTGCATACCTGGCGTATTCCACGTGTTGTTGCAGGAGTTCCACGGTAGGGGACTCTGCATGGAGGCAAACAGGTAAAACACTGCCCAGGACAGGAGCACGTTATAGTAGACACTCACTACCAGAGACAGCACCACCATCGACATTCCCACACCTGGAAATGGGCAACAATACACGACTCAGAGGAGGGTATTGTGCGCTACGAGGGTCAGATACCAAGTCTGGTGGGTATAGTTACTGGAACATAAAACAAGATATGTGGCGTAAAGTGCTAGATAATATTTGGGGAAGTTACTTCAAATTAAAGTATGGTAGATTATAACAATCAACCTAATATATTTATCCTAGAAAATGACAGAAACTCAAATTCATCGGACTATGCATAGGTTGATGTCGAGTGTGGTGTGCTGACCCTTGAAGACAGGCGCCACGTTCCAGATGCTGATCGGCCCGAGCCCTGCGAACTGTCCGAACGACACCTCCAGGAACACGAGTGGGATTCCCACCAGCACGACGAAGATGAAGTAGGGCAGCAGGAAGGCACCTGGAGGAGCGGAGACCAAACTATATCTATATCTATGTATATATTTATGTATATTTATATATAGTTATGTATATTTATGTACAGATCTATGTCTATTTATTTATATTAAATACATATATATAGTTTATACATTTATATACATTTACATGTATGTACGTTTACATACATTGATATACATTTATATACATTCATATACATTCATAAATATAATAACTAATATAGAGAGAACTGATAAATGATAGTGTCCTTGTTTATATTCCCATAATAGATTATAGAGCACATATATATGAACAATATTATAGAACCACTTATGACCTACAAACCAGTCTGTTGTAATAAATAATTAATTCAACTCAAACAACACGTCAGCAATCCCTTCACATACCCTCTCACAGGTAGGGAAAGCGGCCCATGTTGCCCAGTCCCAATCCCTTCACATACCATCTCCATCTCCCTCCTCACCTCCGCCATTCTTGTAACACAGGTAGGGAAAGAAGCACATGTTGCCCAGTCCCAAACCCTTCACAGACCCTGTACCTTCTCACCTCCGCCATTCTTGTAACACAGGTAGGGAAAATGGCACATGTTTCCCAGTCCCAATCCCTTCACAGACCCTGTAGCTCCTCACCTCCGCCATTCTTGTAACACAGGTAGGGAAAGTGGCCCATGTTGCCCAGTCCCAATCCCTTCACAGACCATCTCCATCTCCCTCCTCACCTCCGCCATTCTTGTAACACAGGTAGGGAAAGAAGCACATGTTGCCCAGTCCCAATCCCTTCACAGACCCATTTCCTCCTCACTTTGGCCATTCTTGTAACATAGGTAGGGAAAGTGGCCCATGTTGCCCAGTCCCAATCCCTTCACAGACCCTCTCCCTCCTCACCTCCGCCATTCTTGTAACACAGGTAGGGGAAGTGGTACACATTGCCCAGTCCCAATCCCTTCACAGACCCTCTCCCTCCTCACCTTGGCCATTCTTGTAACATAGGTAGGGAAAGTGGCCCATGTTGCCCAGTCTCAAACGCTTCACAGACCCTCGCGCTCCTCACCTCCACCATTCTTGTAACAGAGGTAGGGGAAGCGGCACACATTGCCCAGTCCCAATCCCTTCACAGACCCACTCCCTCCTCACCTTGGCCATTCTTGTAATATAGGGAGGGAAAGCGGCCCATGTTGCCCAGTCTCAAACCCTTCACAAACCCTCTCTCTCCTCACCTCCACCATTCTTGTAACACAGGTAGGGGAAGCGGCACACATTGCCCAGTCCCAATCCCTTCACAGACCCACTCCCTCCTCACCTTGGCCATTCTTGTAACATAGGTAGGGAAAGCGGCCCATGTTGCCCAGTCTCAAACCCTTCACAGACCCTCGCGCTCCTCACCTCCACCATTCTTGTAACACAGGTAGGGGAAGCGGCACACATTGCCCAGTCCAACGACATAGCCGAGTGTCGAGACGAAGAAGTCGAGCTTCCCGGACCATGTCTCCCGCACGTAGTTTCCCGAAGTGTCGTCGGTGGCGCCACTGCTGTCGCCATCACCGTCATTGAGATGCATGGGGTGGGAGCGTCGCCGCAGATCACCATCGCTGTCATCCATGGCGTTCGGATCCTGGGGAAGGAAGGGAAGTGGTTGGTTAAGCCGCCTCACGGATCGATTAAATCAGGGCGACGCGGTTTGAGCCAGTGGCCCTTCCCGCATCCCCAACTCACCCGAGCGCTCTTCTATTTAAGGGTTACACCCCTCTTCCATTCCGCTTCCATTATTTGTAGCATTTAATATATATTGTACACGCACATACATATATATATATATACATCTCTCTATATATATGTATGTGCATGTTTTCCGCAACGCCGGTTCTCCGTGGAATCTGGTTAGGGTAGGCAGTCCATGTAAATAACATCTCACAGTTGACAAAGGAAAAGCCTCACAAGCCGACCACGCCCAACTCGCCTGCACACAGTACACGCTGCTTCCGATACCAGCCGCCGAGACATGGGCTCAGTCAGCGACTGTGGTCCGGTCAGGTAGCGGCTGGAGCTCAGTGCAGTAGCGACTGGGGACTGATCAGGTAGGGATTGTGACACAGTCAGGTAGTGACTGGGGCCTGGTCGGATATTGACTGGGGCTCAGTCAGGTAGCAACTAGTGCCCAATCAGGTAGCGACTTGAGCCCGGTCAGGTAGCGACTGGGGCCCGATCAGGTACCAACTAGGGACCGGTCAGGTAGTGACTGGGGACTGGTCAGGTAGCGACTGGGGCATGGTCAGGTAGCAACTGGGGCCTGGTCAGGTAATGACAGGGGCCCGGTCAGGTAGTGAATGTGACCCGGTCAGGTAGCAACTGGGAACTGGTCAGGTAGAGACTGGAGACCGGTCAGTTAGCGACTGGGGACTGGTCAGGTAGCAACTGGGGACTGGTTAGGTACCAGCTGGGTACTGGTCAGGTAGCAACTGGGCACCAGTCAGTTTGCGACTGGGGACCTGTCAGTTAGCGACTGGGGACCTGCCAGGTAGCAAATGGCGACCGGTCAGGTAGCGAATGGGGACCAGTCAGGTTGCGACTGGGGACTGGTCAGGTAGCGACTGGTGACTGGTCGGTCAGGTAACAACTGGGGACCATCAGTTAGCAACTGGGGCCTGGTCAGGCAGTGACTGCAACCTCGTCAGGTAATTACTGGAGCCCAGTTAGGTTGTAGCTGAGGTCCAGTCCGATATCAACTAGAGCCCAGTCAGTTAGCGACTGTGGCCCAGACATGTAGAGACTGAGGCCCAGTCAGACATCGACTGGGGACCAGTCAGACGGCGATGGCACCCTGACCGGGGCCCGACTGGGATCGCTCATGCCCCGGGATTGTTCAGGTGACAGCCATTACACAAAGCGAGAGCTCGGTTTGTTTGTTTGCTTGTTGTTGTTTTATGTCCTAGCAACATCTAAGGTCATATCAGGACAGGTACCGACTTGTGACAGTGCGCACTCATGGCAACTTTATAGTGCTGTCCTACTGGGAAACTAGGCCTCCATCACCATGACCTGGTATCCCACTCAGTCACATTATCCTGACACTGAGCACACCAGTCCTTGCCCAGTCCTAATAATGCCGAGCGCCTGGATAGGAAGCGACAAGTATCAATTTTTAAGTCATTGGTTTGACTCGACCAGGGTTCGAACCCATGACCCCACGATCTACCAGCATGGGAGACGGACGCTCTAACTCATTCGGCCATCCCGTCTGGTCGCGAGAGCTCGGCAGCTTCAACTTAACAGGTGTACCACCAGGTGAGCTGTAAATATGGGTTTACTCACGTGCACGCATACTAATTGTCTCACCGGAATCACAAAGTGTGTTCAATTTACGGACAGTAATGTGGTGACATATAATGCATTAGCAATATTAGTATAGTAAGGAGAATCATTTAAAAGAGTAAACAACAAAAGAAATAAGACCTCTCTGGAGCAAAACCTTTATTGTAAAATAAAGCTGAATTGTTCCACTGATCTGTAAGAGGAAACAGTACAGCGACTCACATTATGAGATAGTAAAGAGGACGGAAGAAAGAAGAGATAGGAGATTAATGAAGATATCGCAGAGGGAAGAAGAGAGCGCAGAGCAGATAACAGCTAGGAGAAGAGAGGGGAGAGGGGTGACGATAGGGGAGAGAGGGGAGTTGAGGAGAGGAGAGGGTGGAGGAGGGAAGAAAAATGAATGGAGAGGAGAAGAAGGAAAGGAAAGAGAGGGGAGGAGACGGGAAAAAGAAGATAGCAGATTAGAGAATCGACGAGAAGGAAGAGGAAAGAGAGAGGAGAGGAAAGAGGAGAGGGGAGTGGACAGGAAAGAGAATAGAGGAAGAAGAGAGGACGAAGAAGGGGAGAAGAGAGGAAAGATGAAAGATCAGATATAGTAGTACATAGGAGAGGA
Source organism: Branchipolynoe longqiensis (assembly GCA_030323885.1). NCBI lineage: Eukaryota > Metazoa > Annelida > Polychaeta > Phyllodocida > Polynoidae > Branchipolynoe > Branchipolynoe longqiensis. The sequence goes on from CM059191.1 coordinate 22,105,178, forward strand.
AAGATAAAGGAGAGGAAAGGCGCGGAGATAGGATTAAGAGATAGGAGAGCAAAGCGAAGAGATGAGAGAAGAGAGGAATGTGAAGAGAGAGAACAGGAAATGAAAGAGCAGAGAGGAGAAAGGACAGGAAAGAGGAGGGGAAATAGGATATAGCAGATATGACGAGGGAAGAGGGAGAGAGGAGACTGGAGAAGAGAGAAGAAAGGAAGAGAGGAGCTAGTCAAAGCATGAATAGGGATAGATAAAGGATCCACCTGGTACTCGCAGTACACGGGTGAATACCAACCCTATATAAAAACGGATGAAAATGCGGGTCAATGAAATGAGAGCCTAATTTCACAATGTAAGAAGCAACAATTATTCTTTACATATGTCTTATTATTAGCCCACTACCTTTGAGTTGAAAAATATAATATAATATCTAGCTTAATAAGATTTAAAAGTGAAATCGATGGCGTTCTACGGCCGCCATCTTGTCTTTTTGCATTCTCTCCCATTTCACCAACTCTGTGCCTATATAAGTATCCATTTGATACTGGAGGCAGACATTCTACTCCCTGTTCCATACTAAAGCTATTTTCGCCCGTATTTAGACTACATTGTCGTTCACCCGTGTACTACAAGTACCGGGTGAATCTTTTATCTAGAATAGGGAGTGACGTGCGGTTTGGGTGGGGTTCCGGGTGTTTTGGAGCACATTATATAGCTCACGGATATAAATAGAACATTGATTTTATGACGTACTCTAAGTGTGTCTGTGATGGCGAAATATAATCGAGCCCATGTGGTTTAACACTCTAGATTTGGCATGATACCGAGTGCAAATAGACTAAAACCAAAATCACATTGACACGAACCCGGACGTGACTATAGGTTATATAAATGCACTAGGAATGCGAGAAAACCAATGAAATTATTTTCACTGAGGTAACTATCTAAATGTGTAGCATGCTTTTGAGAAACATGCACTTGATTGAATATAGCTTGGGAGTTGGAGCTCAGTCATTGACTAGTGCCCTATATAACCTATAATCAATGACTGAGCTGCAACTCTCAGACTATATTCAATCAAGCGCGTGTTTCTCAAAGGCATGCTGCACTTTTAGAAAGAGTTATCTCGGGGGAAATAATTCGATTGGTTTCCTGGTATTCCTAGTGCATTTATGGAACCTATAAGAATAAGGAACGAGGCATTTAATACAGCTATTTATGCACCAATCGTGATTTTGGTGACACTTTAAGAAAGAGAAACTATTCAAATAAAGGAATCAGAGTGGTTTTTTTATATTTATATTTCTTTAGGTAAATACACCCCCCCGTAAATAATATTGTGTCAGCTCAGTGCATCGATCTTCTAGCCACATATAACAACAGTTTTCACCATCACTGCCATCACCACCACCATCAGCATTAATATCACCGTCACTACCACCACCATCACCATCTACAACACTACCACCATTATTTGTTGTTGTTATAGTTATTATTATTATTATTTTATTGTCAATATTGTTATCATTGTTGTTATTGGTATTATTATTGTTATTATTGTTGTTATTATTAGTGTTATTATTAGTGTTATTATTATGTGTTATTATTATTATTATCATCAAATTTCGAGGCATTTTCATTTCGCTGGCTGATAGCTATAATGCCAACATCAAAAGGCGATCTCTCCTAAGCCGATCTGATTTGGAAGTGCCGTGTAGGGGGAGGGGCAACACCTGATGGACAGGCTAAACAATTAGGGATGGTAAAGTCAGCATGGTGAGCATTAATTTAGCAGCGAATGGGGTGGGAGGTGGTGGGTTGCAGCCGTTGTGGCTTCTAGGCGGGCTCACACTGATAGATTGCAACCGAAGATGCAGATCTGCTGCCCCTGTCCAGTACTTTTCACACCCTCCCCTATAATCCGAATGACACATCCATAACTAAACACACATCTCACGTATCTACCAAAAATACACACTTTTAGACATTATGCAATAAAACATACAGCTATCATCCAAACTCATGTATAATTAAACTTTCATCTCCTTCTATTGGTCTCTGTCTACGTGACCCAATCACTTTCTCACATCACCTACACTCACAACTACTGACGCCACTTTTAAATTAAACCTATTTATATAGACATCATTAAAGTGTTACTTTCCTGTGATGCATAGTTGTATTATTATTATATATCATGTCTATCCATATCTCCCACATTAATTACTGTACCACCCATTATACATACATGTATGCATCAGACAAATTATACTTTGTAACTGCATTGTTGTTACATAGCTGGAAGCCCAGTTGTGAAAGAAAATTTCATTGACTAAAAACAAAGAAGTGTGAGGTGGGAGCGAGGTAAATGCTTGAAGCTTGCAGACATCCTAAGATTGGCTAGGCTAAATTGGTTCGCTCTTTAGGCTTCTTAGGCACGGACACTACACTTAGGCGGGAGGCGGGTGTGTGTGACTTTGTGAGGCTGAATTATAGTGGTTGAGGGGGTGGGGCCCGGCGATGGTGGGAGGACCGATGCTTGCTAACGTAATTCTCATCAACTAGCCGTTAAACCGGACGCGGTGGCCGAATCGGTAAAGCGCAGGCTTCCCTTGAGGAAGGTCGGGAGTTCGAATCCCAGCTGAGTCAAACCGATAACTTACAAAAATTGATACGTGTCACTTCCTAGCCAGGCGCTTGGCTACTGGTTGGCTCAGTGTCAGGATAATGTGACTAAGTGGGATATAAGGTCATGGCGCTGGCAGCCAGGTCTCCCAGTGGGGCAGCACTATAAAGTCCCAGTGGGGCGCACTGTCACAAGTCAGTACCCGTCCTGATATGATCATAGATGTTGCCATGACGTAAAGCTCCAGCAACCAACCAACCATTGGGGAATTGCTAAAGTTGCAGAGTCCGTTTCTTTCATTGAAATACATAGCTGATTTACTTTCATTTAAAGTAAACTTGATTCAGTTTTCTGTATTTTAAAGAGTTCTCTTTGGAGATATTTGATAGATGCAAAACCGCAAATTCTTATAAGAATGTTGGTGCGCACACCAACATTCTGTACACCATAGGCTTGGGTGACTTGCAGCTTTGACAATTTCTATCAAATTGACTGAATATCTCTTCTCTGCAATAATAACAGTTTATCGGTAGCGAAGTTGGATATATAGAATCACATATAGACAAGGGCTGTGGTCTCTAAAATCTAATGCTATTATCAAATTATGCAGCTTTAAAGGTATAAGCAATTAACTCAAATACAAACTGGTCCCCACATAAACACAGATGTGGCTTGTATACATATCACTCACTTCATCACGCCTATGTATGTAGGCCTACATACAACTACAAGTTGCAGACTTTGATCTAGACACATGTGCCACGGACGCGTATTCACATGTACCTGTCTGAACGTTCAATACTACTTCTAATCATTGAGGGGGGTTTCCTAGCCTCTTTGTGTTTCTTTCTCTCTCTATATATATAAAGGTATATACCTGTCATCTTATATATAATGCTGAATTTCTCCGGTAGGTAGGGATTTGCAATGCCTCCTACCGTTCACTCCACCAGTATAGTCTTCGCCTAGTTGTATCTACAGGTAGATGACGATAAGCAAACACCTGTCCCGATTAACAGCACACATATATGTGGGTACACCCACAAATAATAATTAGTAGCAAACTGATCTACTCTCGTATATGTACCCATGTGCACATATTATTTAGAGATATAAATAGCGAAATAGCGAATGGTAGACAGGAAGTGTGAACACTTATTTGTCTCTCATTTTTGCTTGAGTTCAAGTAAATAAGCAACACAAGGAATAATTAGTAGCATGTGGTGAATAAGGGGTCAAATTTCCCTGGATCATCAGCCCATGCTTTTCTAATCTATTCTTGAATGAATTTATTGACTCGGCATCAATAACATTTTGTGGGAGACTGTTCCAAATATTTATGATCCTGTTTGAGAAACTGTTGCCTTAACTTTGAAATGGCTCTGGGTTTTACTTGTTTGAGAGTATGGCCCCGACTGCCTTCTCTTTTATTCAAGATGAACAATTTGTTCATCTCTATTTTATCAAAACCCTTCATAATTTTAAATACTTCAATTATGTCACTTCTTTTCCTTCTGTAGGAAAGGGTAGGAAGTTTAAATTCCCTAAGACTTTGTTCATAGGGTAAGTCCTTTATAACTGCAACTAAATGTGAGTATTATATGTATACATGTGCACATATTTATTATCCATTGAGGACTGTTGAAGTGATGAAAACTACTGCCTTCTTAACAAATAAATAAATGACCTATTACTCACATTATCTTATGACCATTTGCCTTTTAATCCGCCAAATGGACACTCTGTGTTAAAGCGGCATAATCCGGTGGAGAATCAAATTTTCAAAACCAAAACAATTATCTAGATTTGATTATACATATCTAAATTAGATACTGATGCACTTATTAAGCATTTGTCGCCACATATAAGGGAGTCAATTTAATACAACCTGTTACTGTAGAAGCCTATCGTGTCGAGCTTTGGTGTGCTTGCCAAAACTAATTTGACATATTTGTACTTCAAATATCTCAAAAGTTAGCCATATGAATTAAAAGTCACTTCAAACTAAAGTAAGGTAGATTATAGCAATCAGCTTAATATATTTATCTCAGAAAAATTACAGAAAGTCAAAACCATCGAACAATGCGACTTTAAGGTACTGCTGAAGTGATAATATGCAGGTAGTGGTAATTGACATGGGACATTTGCAACTGTTAATTGCAGTCTATAGAGACAGTCTTGCAACTTCCATTAGCACGCCTCATATGTCACCGGTGTTCACAAATGTAAGGTGGGGCATGGGTCATAAACCATATAGTATACAACAGTAAGACAGAGTAGATTGGCAGACAATTGGGGGTACACGTGAAGGGTTAGTGCCAGTCGTGAAGTAGGCAGGGGAGAAGCAGGAGGCGGGAGCTGGAGTGGGGGGGGGGGGAGAGGAGGCCGGGCATTGAACCTATGGCAGACACCCCACTCAGGTGTGTACCGCTGAGCGCTCGTTACCAACACTCAATCAGCTACATTGATGTTAGTGCAAAACCACCAGCTTAACCCCACCCAGGATTATTGAGTATACAGCGTACCTTAGACATACTGTTAGTTGCCTTTAAAAAGACTACCAAATACCTTGGGATGTAGATCTACTATTCATCTTCTTTGACCCAATAATTTGACCATGTCCTAATAAACTAGTAGAAAAGAAAGACAAGGAGCCTTAGATCTACTATTTCTAGCAGCAAACATTACTATTAATTTATATACCATTATGGTAATATCGATACTTTATAACTAATTTATTAACTATAATGATAACATCGACACTTTAATAATAATTTATAAACTATCATGATAATATCGACACTATAGGTTTATAAACTATTATGATAATATCAACACTTTCCTATTAATTTATAAAATCATGATAATATCAACATTTTATCCACACATGGACTGGATGGCATTGGCGCACAATTTCCGAATCATGGTTGATTCGATGAGGGGAGCCGGGTACCCACCATACCCCAAGCGGGAAGGACAAACATCACTGACCTGGAAACCTCCCCCAACCTCCAGCCATTCGGACTCGCTTGGCCGTTAGACACTAAACTTTTACCACACCCACCCACCCTCTATTTTAAGGACTACTTTGTAGTGATCGGCTCCGGCGGCCTCAGAGCAATCGGCGATCTGGTAGGCCCCCATGGACATCGATGCCGTCGACTGACTACCCCCGTTCTACCTTTCATAACATTGCAAATAAATTAACCTTTCTCCCACTCAGTCTCCGGCTTCCCTTATTCGAATCACCGATGTCTTCGATTTAGTTTCTTCGAGATGCTTTAAATTCTCTCAAAAATAAACAAATAAACTATATATTTACACATGCCATTTGACTAAATGCTTTAGCCAGTTAGATACTCTCATTCAAAGGGATATATTCTCTGAAAAATAAAAAGTACATTTTCCCAGATGGCATCTTCAAAAATGTTTTAGCCATCATTCAGTTTCATTCAAGAGAGTATATTCTCCCAAAAATAAACAGTCATATGTGACATAAGACTAAATACTGTAGACTTTAGACATTAGTCAGTCTCATTACTATATATGTGTGTCTTGCACTACATCTTATAAGTGAGGCAGCACTTTGATAAATAATAAATACCTTATATGTCCCAATAGAAGCATGGTACCCAATAGAAGCACACCCCCCATTTCAAGATTGAAAGCACACACAAATTTACGATCATATTCAGACTGAATGCGCATAAAATAAGACAATCCCACTTTATTTCAGAGGCACGAAAAAAACTAATCCATGAAATTCTTTAACTCTGAATAGGCGTGCATCTATGTGTTTTGGACTCGAGCAGTGTGCGTCTATTGGGACATATGCGGTAGATAAATTAATAAAAAAATAAAACGCAAGAGAAAATAGCATATATGGCAATGCACGGCGGGTAAAAAAGTCATCTCTTTATATACTACTTACTATTTAAGTGGCGCTACCTACTGTGCTCTGCCGGTGCTACCAGCCATTTAACCATCACATGATACAATCAAATGGGAGCTGGGAGGCACACCTGCCCTCCCCCTTCACCACCACCACAACTTCCGGCATAGCAACGCTCTGGCCAGGTGCGTGGTTAGGGGCCTTAATGTGGAACTCTACTTGAGCTATACAGATTTCTCTGTAGACAGAGTGGTACATCCTAAATGGTTCAGTCTAGGGCGGATGCACTGAGGATAAAGCTCACTACAGTATAACCCCATTAAACTAAACTTGAAGGGACCCTAGAAATTTGTTCAGATTAACCAATTATTGGTTTATCCGAGCTTTGGCTTTGACTTTGAGTAAGCGTGTATTGCACATGTAATATACAATGTATGTGGACACTTTGATTATTGTTTTTTATGTATATATACAGTATAAGCCCATTAAACTAAGCTTGGTTAAACCAAACGGTCAGTTAATCCAAACTTTGTTTCGGCGGCCCAGCAAAAAACTACCATTTATCAAATAAAAAAGTATGTGGGGTCTCAGATGACCTTAAAACCACATGAAAGTTTGGTTTAACCGTACCGGAAGTAGCCTGGGTCCGACAATTTTGTTTGGATTAACCAATGATTTGGATTAACCGACTTTGGTTTAACCAACTTTTTTATATGATAAATGGTAGTATTTTGCCAGGCCGCCAAAAAAAGTTTGGATTAACCGATCGTTTGGTTTAACCGAGCTTGGTTTAACGGGGTTATACTGTATTATGTGCAGTTTGCACAGTGTGTTACCGCTCAAGGCCTCTGGCTAAATGTCTAATGTTGGAAACAAGTCTATTCAGACTTAGCTATGATAGGCAGTATAAATCGTAAAGAACAAAACATCCAGGAGCGGCAAATGTGGCTGGAATTATCTAAACTGGGTTCTCGTTAAAGTGGAGATAAAAACACAACTGGGTCAGTTTATGTGTCCTGCAGCTACTTATCTCAGTCTGTTGTACCAAAGGAGACGGTGTGAAGAGTTGAAGGAAGGGTAGGGTGTGCATATATGCTGCTACCACTATGTAATATACAACCACTAAGCTATGAAGGAGACAATCAAGGAATGGATAAAGGATTGATAATACAACTCCATGCACATGCGTATAAAGCAGTTGGAAAAGGAACAGCTGAGTCGCCTTAAAGCCGGGAGTGGCAAAGCGGAAGTGTCTAACTGTAGGAGGTGAAAACATCGGCTGAAAGGACGCCTGCATGCGTTACCTACAGGAGTGAGTTGTGGAGTGTCGGGGCTGCCGGCCACTGAAGGAGAGGCTCTTTCTGGCGTCTCCGCTTGCTCTGATTGCACAGGAGGGTGACCGTTCTCGCCATCGTGGCGCAGCGCCCCCTTCCGGGACTGCAGGGGGTCCGGGATGTCCAGCTTTATTTACACGGGTAACCAAGGTTGTATGGGCATTGTTAACTTGCTTACATTATGTGGTGTGTTTTTCGTGGCAGTGATCACTGTCGGTGGAAGTGGGCTTATACTTTTATGTAAGATTAACTTCAATGTGTGTATATAATATGTGTATTTATGCATATTCTATTGCAAAGCATCTGCATATTTTATTGCATAGAATATGTATATTTTATTGCATAGAACATGTATATTTTATTGCATAGAATATGTATATTTACATATTCTACGCGACTAATCTTCAATTCTACTGTTGTTGTAAATATATATAAGTGACCTTGATGCTCTACAATTCCATGTATTAGCTTTCTTTTGCCCTCAATAAAAACAAAGAAGATGCATTCAAATGTACATATAAATACACACATTTATAGATATACATATATATATATACTTATAAACACATATTCACTTACACACATATATACGTGTATATGTGTATATATACGTGTATGTGTGTATATATATGATATATACTATACATACTCTATATACAACATATATACCATAAATACTATATCCAGTAAAACGTCTCTAAATCAACCGACCATGGGACCGACTTTAAATGGTCCATTTAAGGAGGTAGATGCCTTAGGGAGTTTTTTTCACCGTTACAGTGGTATTGCATGCCAATCGTTTAGGACGCAAATAAAGCGATCGAAATAGGGGAGTGGTCGATCTGTGGAGGTGGTCGGATAGAAAGGTTTTACTGTATACTGTATATACTATATATATATATATACCATATATACCGTATTACTATATATAGTATAGTTATACGAGTCTTACCTTGGTACAGATGATGGATAACTGTTGTTTAACCGAGATATAAGCCTCGGATAGATGTGGGCTAGGGAGAGGTAAGCACGTCCGGTACCAGCAATCTTAACCTACTTATTGAGGATAAAAATGACTTTCAAACAATGGATACTATTACTTTACCGAAAAGGTACACCAACGGAATAGATGTGGCAGGGTGTGGCGGGAGGGCCCTAGCCCACATCTATCCGAGGCTTATACCTCGGTAAAACAACAGTTATCCATCATCTGTACCAAGGTAAGACTCGTATAACTATACTATTTTACCTCGGTAAACAGCCTCAGGCTAGCCTCAGGCTAGGGAGACCTTTACATAATTCATTTTTATCCTTAATATCATTCTTTCTTATTATTATAACATTCTAAATTTTTGTTCTCACCTATTCTTGTTAGTTGGCGAGAAGACGCTTTGCAACGCCGGTAGGCTTTTCTAGTCGTTTATTATAATGTTTTGCAAACGACTTAGCCGTCTTCCAGCCTGCATGCGCTAGTATTCTTTTCACAGAAATACCAAGCACCCGTGCCTTGGAGACCATGGCTCCTCTAGTTGAGTGGGAAGAGTATTTACTCGTATCCACTCCAGCCAATTTCAACACCGTAATTGTCCATCTGGCAAGTGTGTCTCGTGAAATCGCCTTATGTGGCTTTATAAAGCTCACTAATAGTTGTTGTGATGCACGTAAATCCTTTGTCTTGTATATATAAGCCCGTATGGCCGACACAACACATAATTTCCGATCATTCGGAAAACAGTCTAAGTGAACCGTTGATAAAGGGTCACCTAACGTGTTCGATTTAAGCAATTTTTCTAAATCAAACGTAGCTTGTTGCTTGTCTATTTCTAATCCAGTTAAGGATAAAGCAACAATCGTCTGTCCTCTGTGTCCGGTTACTAACAATAACAGGACCGCGACCTTAAAACCTAACTGTTTTATATCTAACCACGAGTTGTGAGGCCAAGCCTGAAACAACTTAAATACTATAGAAACATCCCAAAACCGACTATACTTTGGTTTTGGAGGATTCCTTTGATAAATTGAACGAAGTAAATAACAAATAACATAATGTTTTCCAACTGTTTCGCCATCAATTCTAGGTAATATAATTGATAACGCACACCTCGCCGCATTAATCGATCCAAAGGAAAGTCCTTCATCCTCTAGAGAACGAAGAAACCGAGCTACTTGTGAAATCTTTGGATTTGTTGGTTTAACTTTCATTAACAAACAATGTACACCCCATTTCTTTAAATAGGTTGTATACATTTTGACAGTTCCTGGCCTCCAGGCATCCGATACTATCCTATCCTCAGTAATTCTGTCCAATCCAAATTGCTGTAGCTGCTTCCTTAGAAAAGGAATGCCAATAGGGGCGTCGTTGACACGTCGCCGTGAACCACTAGCGGTCCGTGGTGCGTCAGATTCCCGAGTTTTCTTGGGAATCGTATACGATCTTTTGCCAGTTGTGAAACTGCTGGCAGCCAAGGTTGCGTGTCCCAATCGGGCACCACCAGTATCGCATGTGTCCCTTCCAAGCCGATTTTTCTCACTACTCGGCTGATAATGCTAAATGGTGGGAAAATATAAAAATAATTATTTTCCCAGGTAATAGCAAACGCATCTACTTTCCAAGCATCCGGTTCAGGATGCCAAGAAACATAACAGGGTAACTTGTTATTATTTCGTGATGCAAATAAGTCAACTTCAGGTGTACCCCATTTTTCACAAACGAAGTTAAACAAATGTGTAGAGAGAGACCACTCTAAATGGTCATGGAAATTTCTACTTTTATAATCTGCAAGTGTATTTTGTGACCCTGGAATATGCGCTACAGTCAGCCAGACTTGTTGAGCCTGTGCCCAGTTCCAAATCAGTTTAGATAACTGATTGCAAGACTTTGATTTGGTTCCACCCATGTTACGAATATATGCCATGGCAGTAGTATTATCAGTTAGTATTCTAACCTGTGATTTATTTATCTTTACTAAACTACGTAAGCCCAGATAAATAGCACGCAATTCTAGTGCATTAATATAGTCTGATTTTTCATCATCAAGCCATCTACCTCCTGTTGTGACCCCATCTCGATGAGCTCCCCAACCTTCTAACGAAGCATCAGTAGTAATTACTGTATTAGGTTCCGCCATGCGGATTGGATTTGGTGAACTTGCTATATGTTGCATCCACCATCCAATATCCTGTAACCCTTCTTGCGAAATAAACATCTTTCGCTCAAAATTGCCTTTAGTTCGTGTTAACGCTAAATTTTTATCTATTTCTAGCGACTTAATATGGGCCTTCCCATATAACACAGCAGGTGCATATGAGGTCATTATGCCAATAAGAACAGCAACCTGTCTAATTTTTGGCTTTGATAACTTAATAAGCTGAGTCGCTGTAGTCATAAACTTAATTAGTTTTTGTTCTGTTATCGACACTGTAAGGGACTGTGTATCCAGAATAAACCCTAAACATTTGAGTTGTTTTGTTGGTTTAAACACTGACTTTTGTTGATGTACATAAAACCCCAATTTAGTGAGTAATGCACATAAATCCAAAACTGCATTCACACAACCAATTTGTGTTGATGCTATAATAAAAGAATCATCTATGTATGGAAACATTATATGACCCTTCCTCGCCATTACCGAGAAAACAGGTTTAAGCAATTTAGTAAATAAACGTGGCGCACAAGCTAAGCCATTCGGCATACAGGTAAACTCATAGAGTTGGTTATCCCAAATAAATCGAAGAAATTTTCGGTATTGTTCCATTATGGGAAGCGTATAATATGCATCCTGTAAATCAACACTAGCCATCCACGCATCTGGTGTAATCAGATCTCGTGCCGTATCTAGAGAGAACATTTTAAAATGTCGATATTCCACCCTTTTATTAAGGATTGTTAAATCCAGGATCATTCGAACATCACCATTAGGCTTCGGTCTCGAGAAAATGTTTGAAATAAACTGTCCTGAACAGTGTGTCACTTTTTGTATAATTCCTTTCTCAAAGAATTTATGTACCTGTTTAGTTAGTGCGTCTCGTTCAACTGGTTGAATGTTATATGGAAAAGGTATTATACTTTGTACAGGAATTTGTGTAAAGGGAATTTGAACACCCCTAACTATTTCTATAATTTCTTGGTCACTAGTAATTTTGTGCCACTCAGAAATATGATTACTAATATTACCAGCCACAAAGTTGCTTACAGTTTGTGTGTTTTTAGAGGCTGCAGGGACTTGTAAAGTTTGTGTTTGGACCTCTACTTGGACCCGCCCCTGGGGAAAGGTCTCGACGAGTTGAACCCTCGGCCTATTGGCCGTGCGGTGTTGTCGGTCCAGCCTGGGCGAGCGCCCCGGCCCCGAAACCCTTGACCGAAGTTTGAACTCGGTCTGGTTCCTCTGGTGAACCGTCGTGGACGAAAATCCCCTCGTGACTTTTTGAAACGAGGAGCTTCCTGTTTCTTCTTGCCATCCATGTTTTTGCCACTCTTGGCTGCAGTCTCTACCTCTTTATAGAGGTATTGTAGTTGACCGCCAAACATCTTGGTGTTATCTAAAGGTTTCCCTTTAATCGGCTCTGGAGCAAGATAAAGCGTAAACTCCTTCCCCTCATTATCGGTAACCTTCTTAGAGCGAGCCACTTCTTTGCCAGCATCTGTGCAAACTGACTTGAAGACATTTTCATATCTTCGAAACGACAGGTAATTACCTGCCGCCGCTAGCACTGCAATGCCTTTGTCCATTGTCTTAGCCAAAGACGAGAACTTATTTTCACTCTGCATCCTATTAGCCACAGGAACAATAGCTGTTAGGGTAGCCAACACTGCCTTATGCACTGTGTGCAACACATCCTCAAACTTCTTACGGTCATCCGTCATATTGACATCCCGATCCATTTCTTTAATGATGGAGTTGGGAACACCCTTTATGCCTGTTAACTCATCTCCTAACTTGGAGATAACCTCCGCCGGTTTGAACGTGCGAAAATGACCATTCACGGTCTCGCGCATAAGCGTAGTGGTTTTAACCCGCTTAGCCTTTGGCTTCTCCACCTTCTTAGCCACTTTAGTGCCAATGTCCGCATAGACCCCTTCATATATGGTGTCTGAGTCTGATTCCGTAGAAGTAGACTCAGTGGACGACTCAGAAGAAGAATATTTCCTTTTCCTCTTCTTCTTTTTGGACTTAGTCTTCCGCTTTTTGCGCAAACCAGACTCTGCCCGCTCCTTGGTGAATTCATCACCCGAAGAAATCACCTGTTTCTTCTTCTTTCTCCGTTTAGGAGAAGGAGGAGGAGGAGCCTTAAGCTCCACCGCCGAGTCTGTGTCCAAGAAATCTTCAAATGAATCCTCTTGGACACTCGGCCTACGCCGCTTCCGAGACACAGGCGATTTGGCAGTCAAGATGTGGCTTTCCAATCTTGCAAAGCGAGCCTCCCAATCTGGAGGCGCAGGCACATCAGGCACTGCGTCCTCGTCCGGGTCGGAGAGGATATGCGCCCGGGGCTGTGTCGACGGCCCTGCCGACAACACAGGTGAGGAGTCGTACTCCTCGTCCACTCCACTCGGAACACGCCCCTCGGCTGCTGCTGCACCGCGCTTACTCCGCTTCGTGGCCATCGGGAGCTGAAACAAAGATTTTTGGTCAGTCCCGGTATATATATATGTCACAATATGGTTGTTTCAAACTCATTTGGACATCTATTGGTGTTAGAGAACGTGTTTATACCGTTATAACACAGGCGTAATAAGCTAAATTTGTGCGTGGGTTGTGGGTCAAGCCCAAACCTTACGCGGGGTCGGGACCAGTGTATCGGCCCGCCCATCCCTCTGTTCCGCACACTTCTCCCACCTGTGACTACTACGTCAACAAGTTGGAGAAAATGCTACGAAACTCGGAGAAACGCCTGAAAAAGTTTTGTCTAGGGGAGTCTATAAAAGAAACCCAGGAGCATCTCCAACATTACTCTCTATTAGAGTACGAGAGAATTTCCACATGAGATAGGGCGAAACCCACATCTCTACCCATAGTCACACGGTGACCCGGGTGTTGACATAACCGCTAATGACCGGTTTGGTTCCTTCGAGAAACCCACTCGAGTGTTCTATCCTTGGTTGTTTATAACCAAATAACTCGTCCAAATTGGACCAACGAAAGTCTAAACTTTCCATATTGATGCTCTAATGCATCATAATTAAGCTAACCACAGTTTTTATTATACTTACTGCGTATTTGCTTGTATGTAGACTAATTTTGCCGGAGCAACCCAACGACACGTTATCCAGTCGTGAGTTGTATATGCTAATTGCTGGTACCGGACGTGCTTACCTCTCCCTAGCCTGAGGCTAGCCTGAGGCTGTTTACCGAGGTAAAATACTGTATACACCATACAAAGCTTGTTTTATTTAACGACGCCTATCGAGCAAATTGATCTTTGTATCATCGGCTCTTGGACGTCAAACCAGTATATACTATACATACTATAAGAACTATATATACTATATCTGCTATAGTATATACTTAAATATACTTATAGGTTATATATATACATATATGTGTATATAGTAACGTGAACCATCAGTGACTCATTATGAATACTCAGCTACTATTTAGGATAACAAACCTCAGGTTAGGGGTAACTAAATTACCAGGGAAGCCTATCCTTGACAACCAAGTCTATGCAGGGAGAGTGGGTCAGTGATTTGCAGCGAGAGCTTGGTTAGTTACCTTCAATATACTGCCTGATGAATGTGCAGATCGAAATGGCCACACATTTGAAATATATCACCTCACAACAGTCAAGTTCTACTTGTGGTTCTCAGAGCCAGTTCACGAGTGGCTCAGGTATGTGGCACAATTTTTCGATCGGCCTTCACCTCGCCAATCTCGCGACTATGATAACCCTCGGGTGGCATTCTCCTGAAGGCTAGAGCAAATAACTAGTGCTTCTTCGAAGCACCCGGTTGCATCACATCAAACGGGACATAGCATGACAAGCATCGATGCCTCACCAGTAAGCTCTTCATGGCCTGTATTCTGAAGAACTGCATTTTGAAAAATAACCGTGGCTTAAACAACAACAAAAAGTTAGTTTTATACACACACAGCATCTCATATTATTACGGGGTAGAAATAAATGTATAAATACCTGAATATCTTTTAAACATTCTTTTAATAAAAAGAAGATGTAGAAGGAGGAGGAGTAGAACAAGAAGACGAAGAAGAACAAGAAGACGAAGAAGAACAAGAAAAACAAGAAAAGGACAAGTTTACTCCTATCGAAAAGTTTGCCCCTGCCGTATAAAATAATATTCAATACCTGACCATTAGGCATAAGCGGTTAAACTCTTGAGCCATCTAAAAATAGAATCGTTGGAAGTGGAAGTATGCTGCTTTGCCATATGCTCACAACAAGTATCCAACTATTACTATGCAAATCCTTCTGTTTCTTTCCCATTTGAACTAAGTATTCAAGAGAAACCACCATGATCATTGTCTATTGACCAAACAGTATAATAGAGACCTATACAGTCCATATAATCGGCATACTATGTAAGTGTATACAATGTATGCAATATTTATTACATATTATATAATATATACAGTATAAATGATATATATATAATATTATATGATATGCAATATATAATTTATATAATCTAGATAAACTATATAAACTATATAATGTAATATATATATTACATTTAATATGCATAATATTAAAAATATAATATATATAATATACATAACATTTGTAATATATATAATATATAACGTTGCATCATTGGGTACATATATAGTATATCCCGATAGGTGTTTGACCAAGATGACCTGCCATAGATGTCAAGGTTGAGTGGCATACTCTGATCGATAGTCATTGATGGACTTTCCAACTATATTCTGGCCCTACTCACTCATGGTATTGGTAATAACATTTAAGATAGACAGTAGAAATTACCCTCATCTATAGAGTTATCTTTCTAACTAATTGTTACTGGGTGGTTCTAAAGATATCAAACTTCCCCGGTTCATGCACATAATTAGATACATGTGTTTCTATGCGCAAAGCTTTAGATTAGTATTTTAGCAAACGATATCACACAATAATGTAAGGAATCAATACCGAGTATTTAGACAACTTATTCCCGATATATGTTCTGGGGGTGTGTAATGTACCACATTACATATAAAAAGGACCTCTTTTCTTTTTCTTTTTTCTTTTGATGTTGTGTTTATACTGTCCATAGCATGTAAGCTCCAGTGCTCGGGCTTGTTTTTAATGCTGGCCAGTTGCAGTAGTGGTTTAATCTTATCACACAGTAGGAGGTGATAAGATGTTTTTGTTTCTCACACAGTAGCAGGTACATGGTGGTTATTTAGTATCTGTCGATGTTTGAACTTGTTTTGTGTCGGGGTTGGCTATCCAAGGTCGATCCAAAATAGGGATGGACTGTTAGGTAGCTGTTAGGCGTGTTCTTGGCTCGCAGATCTTTGAGCTTGTTTTGTGTTGGGTTTGGCTATCCAAGGTCGATCCGAAATAGGGAAAGCCAGTTAGATAGCTAATGGTTTTAGTTCTAAGTGCATAAAATAGAAAGTCTAATTCCTGGGATGTCTTCCAAAATACCAGACCACATACCATCTATTGTATCTGGAAATGCATTTAATTGTGTTGAAAATCAGTTCATATCCACTTATCACCATCAATGATTGATCTTAGAATCAGTCCTATAGAATCTAAGATGTCATCGATTGCTGTATTAATTTAATTCTACTCCATGATGATATACATACCATATCTTTGTTATTTTAACCAATGTAAATATTCTCATACAAAGCATATCTAACATACATTTAAAAGTGAAACGGTTTGATTGCTGATAATGGAATTTCATTATAAACTAACACCTAAATATCTAACAATATCTTGATATGAAATATGAATCAACGGTACTAATAAATGATAGTAGAAACTTATGGCAGGCAAACTGATTGAGCAAAATCGTAAAAAGAAGAAACACTTGTTAAATGTCATATCCACTATTGAATACATCAGGTAGAAAGAAAGTGGTGGACAATATTGCAACTTGAGAACCGTCTGCAACTCAAGTGAGTTGAGATAAAATAAAATAAAATAAAACAAACCTGACCATTGCTCTTGTGTTTCATGGGTAGGTTGTAACTGGTGAAGCTAGACACATCTTCAGTTCAACTCAGACGGAAAGAGTTGTTTGAAACATCGCCCATTAGTGGTGACCATGCCATTAATAAATTAGCGCTTCATGTAAATAGGTAGAGGTTGAGAGGGGCAGTGATTCTGACTGGTGCCAGCTGGTAACAATGGTGTTTACCTGAAGCGATACAACCACAACTGGGACTCAGTTATAAACAGAGCTGCTGTGTTTGTGTCTGTAAATGAAAGAAAGTATGCCTATAAAGGGCTACTATTGAATTACCGTGGGGTGTGCATACATGTATTCTAATAAACTATTGTCTATATATTATATATATTATATATATATATGTGCATATGCATGTATATATATCTAAAACACTCAAATAGAAAATGTGTAGATGTATATGTATCTGTGCATATTCTATTCTAGTATAGTAGTAAATTGCATATATATACACCAAACACCTCTCTAAATCGACCGACCTTGGGACCGACTTTAAGTGGTCCAATTAGGGAGATGGTCGGTTTAGGGAGTTAGAATATGGTTATAATGCTATTGTTGGGACCCAAATAAAGTGATCGATATAGGGGACTGGTCAATCTGTGGAGGTGGTCGGTTAGAGAGGATTTACTGTATATGGTATTGCAGTATTGTATATATCTAGAACACAAAGGTAGAATATGTATATATATATATATATATGTATATATATATATATATATAATACACTATAATGGAAAATGTGTATATGTGTAGATATATATACTTATTCTGTTCTAGTATTGCAGATATATATTCTTATTTGTACGTATATACTAATATGCATGCACATGGATAATAGCTTATTAGGATAGATATTTAACTACAATACTAGAGCCATACAAACTAAATTGATATTAGTCACTAAGCGGGCTTAGACCGAACAGACACACCACTGACGTAGGAGGAAGTCCGAACGGCCTTACGTCCATCAGGTCACTGGTATCCACTTCGGCGTCGCGCACGCGCACCACGCGCACCCGCTTCCTGTGCGTCGACTTCCGGTTCTCCGCGCGCACCAAAACCGAGTCTTCGAATGTCACCCTCCGGCTGGGTGACAACCCGACGCTCGACGATGATGGTGGCAGCAACGTCTCCATGGCAACACCGGTTGTGTTGGCTATTACGTCACCACTGCTGACCGTCGAGATGGACAGCGAGCTCTTCTTCGTGGGTATGTTGCCATTGCATGCTGGCCGTCGGGTCACGTGATTCTCCTCGGGCGCTTCACTGGTCGGCGCCACAGGCCGGGAAGCAGCCGACGCGGCCGGCCTGCTCTTGGAGAACAGATTCAACGAGATCTGGTTCCTCAGAGAGCGGCAGTAGCCGCGTGGCGCCATCTTCTGGGCCCTCTCGGTAGAACTGTCGCTAGGGGGCGGCGCGTTGGCGACTGTGGCGCCTGACTGTGGCGGTGCGTGGCCACCCACCTCAGTTGGAATGTTCATCGTGCACACCTGTTCAATCTTGACGTAGTCCGCGGTCGTCACTAACCGCCGAGCTTCAGACTCGACAGTAACCGTCAACGATGGCAGCAACCGTGGCAATTTCCCAACCGCGGTCGGCCCCGACAGCTCGGCGTCTTCGTCGTCGTCGTCGTCGGCCTTGAAGGCGACCAGCTCAAACTCCTCTGAGCACCAGTTGTTTGAGGAGTTGCTGCCTCCACCTCCGCTGTCGCTGCCGCCGCCACTGAGGAGATTAGACCCGGTATCCTCTAAGCCGCCTACCCCTGTGTCGAGTCTATTGAACCCCAGGCCGCCCACGTCACACCGCTCCCCGCCCGCCGCAGACACCTCCCCGCCCACAGCCACATTCTCATCCACTGACACCTGCTCCTCCAGCTGGCTCATGGTCGCCGGCCGGAAGTATCCCTCGCCGCCGATGGCGCCCTCCTCCGATGGTGACCTTGACCTTGAGGGCGTCCATTTCTCCATGCGACCTTTGACCTTCATTGTCCGTGCAACCAAGCACCCCTCCCCTCTTCTTCCTGCTCTTCCTCCTGCTCCTCTCCTTATCCAAGTTTATTATTGACTACCAACTGAACCCTAAGAGTAACAGAGGCTAGTTAACAGTCCCATCAAATACACGCGCCCAGGCCCACAGCGGCTGTAATTAAATATATTCACACTAAAAGCATCGATGGCCTGCACTGAAAACATTGCACCCACTGCCCCTACTAGGGTGGTTAACACCAAAACGGTCATTCCGGAAGTGATATAAACGTGCCCTCCAAGCCGTAGGATCGGTGCCAACGGTGAAAGGTCGGTTCTAATTGATATCGTCCACATGAAAGGAGCCCACCTCCTGCCTCCTCATGCATTTTGTATCAATGCAGGCTCTCAGTGTCGACTCCCCAGCTGCTAACTTACTGTATAACCAACCAGCTGTTCCGCATTATACACGTGGCTGGGTCACAGCATAAAGCTGCGGTTCGCCATGTGTTAACCGACAGAACTCAATACGCACTCCCTCGGTGATATTTCACTGAATCTCCCTCTCGAGCTTGGCGGAGTAGAAGAAATGCTTCAATATATCCAGCTGGCACAGGCACCATTATTGGTCAAGTAAAGCTTGTTTTATTTAAAGACGACTCTAGAGCGCATTGGTTTTTATCACCGGCTATTGGTCGTCAAACATATGGTCATTCTGACATATTCTTTTGCAGGAAACCCGCTGCCGCCGCATAGGCTATAGGCTACTCTTTCCGATAATAATATTGGTATACTGGTGTGTCGTAGGCTTTGCTTGAAATATAATGGTTCATCCGGAATCACTTCGGAAATGCATCAGTTAATCTGCATGGATATTCTCAATAACCTTGGCAGATAATCAAATATGTCCTGGGCTGAGATTTCTAGTTTTTCCTTTTCTATTGACAATTTCCGCCGACAACCACCCGCCTTCTGACAGCAATAGAAGAACTAATGTTATGTGTAGCAGATGGCTATGCAGCCTGCTTTATAGAAAAGAGGATGTGTTATATAGGATTTCCACCACCACCCTGCTGCCCTCTGATGGCAGTGGTAGGAACTAATGTCATGAGTAGCAGCTACTCACAGCGCATTGCTCCATTGAGATCTATAGCAAGGTTGTTGTGTCATTAGCTGAGGTTAAAGCCGCAGACAAATCCATATGGCGGCTGGCTTGTGGCTGGCTTGGCCGCCTTATGTAGTCATGTGATCGTGTTGAGGCGGTCGGTGTAGCAGGATCGGTGAACTCGTCACGTCGGCCAATGTTGATCGCGCAGATCCCGTCCTCCAGGACCTGAGGCTGTCCGTGCATGCAGCACGTCCCACTTCGTGCCCCCCTTCCCTCCTTACAGGTGGGGAGCATGTCGTGCAAGTGCAAGTCAGTAGCTAGAGGTCAGTCACCAGGCAGACCCTTCCATGAGCTCAGTAATCAAATGGGCAGCGCGCCCAGTCATTATAGGAGAAACATGGGAGATGAAGGATTTAAAAAACAATAAGAAAAGGATGGGGCGGGGGGGGGGAGGGAGAGCAGCAGAATCTAATCCAAGTTACACAGGTGTGTATGTGAGTGAGTGAGAGCCTACCTCCAGTGGCCTCTCTCCACTACCTATTGAGTTGTTCCTCCAGTGTCTAGCAGCACCCACCATCAGCGCCACCGATGGCAGGGTCGGCAGCTTTTGGTACCAGCGGATTGCTCAGGTGTGCCGAGAGGTACAATAGATGGGGGGTACTGTGGGAGGTGGGGCGGGGGGGGGCAGGGGGCGGGTACTCCATGCCTTCACCACACTGGCCTTATTTCTCGTATTTCCTTGCACCAAACTTTCGCCATGCCCTCACCACACCGGTTTTATTTCTCTTATTTCCTTGCACCAAACTTTCGAAAACATCGGCCGCACCCTATGCCACTACATGTCATGTTATGTAGTCTAATAGGGTTAAATATCGATCCGATTAAAGATATGTACTACACTGTGAGCAGAAGGTACTTAAAGGGCCACTAACATGATCAACACAACTTTACTTATTCACAGTTATCATGATCAAATATGACTATTCATGGTCAGTATACATTGGAGCAACCTAGATCTATTCTATGGAAGTTATGTAAGTCCCAATCAAGGCTCAGGTCCAGTGTAGTCAATCAGTGACCATTGGTGGGAGTTGGCCACAATGACTCACCATGGCAGTTAACGCTATTCGTGGTAGTTCCAAGTGCAATGCCACAATTTTTATTTTGTAGAATTTCAACATTTTATTAAAATATAGTGAATATTCATGGGAAAATAACTAGATGCTAAGATCAGCTGACCAGATATTTAATACTGTGCCATTCAATTCTTTATGGAGATACTTAGAAACTACATGTCTTAGTACAACAACACACCCACTGCTCCCGCCGACGGTGGGAAGTTCCCTACATCTATCATACACGAGTTGATACTTTAGTAACTACCTCCTCGTATATTCACATTATTTTACCACCCTCTTAATAACCCAACTAATCGAACCTACACGAACACACTTCAGCCCAATTAATCGGAGAACTGGAATCTCGTTTACATGATCTTGCCTTAGATTTCGGTTTGCTTTTGTATATCTTTTAAATAAAAGAAATTCAGCATAATCCTGTGTCGGCGCCAATGGTCCAGCGACACATTATTAGTTATTTACACATTTTGCACACAATAAGGTATACAGTAGAGATAATTGAGCAATTATTAAGTGAGTTATAAAAAGAGGTTATTGGAATCACTACTTGACATCAGTGTCTTGATAAACCATTCTATTATTAAGTAATTATGTTCAGTGAACATGAAAACATGCTTTCAAACCTTTCAACGAAGGAGATTCAGATGGAATTATCGGTTAGTATGAGATGAGCCATAATCGCAGTCATAGCCACGACAGCATTGTTATAATTGTGCTCCCTATGGATTTTTTCTTTCTTGCCGTGATGGCGATACATCATAGTTCCCTATTAATTTATTCACTCATTCGTGGGTTTTAATTACTGTGCTAATTAAATCTCACCTTGACGTCAAAATCACAACCTATGATATCGGAATATATCTTCTAATAATATACCTTGTAATAATATACCTTGTAATAATATACCTGTGTGTGTTTTCCGACCTACGCGGCGAAATTAATAAAAAGAAATATTACAGGCGAGTTGTCAGTCATACACAACCAAGAAATTATTTTGAAAATTATCTATCATTTCTAACATCAAAGGTCTTTCTATACACACTACTCAATATAGACAAAGTTCACAAAGTAAACAACTCTCCCACAGCATATACAGTTGTATCCGATTTCATGTTATAATCTACGACTTCTAATCCAAACACATGAAGATAGCTATTTGCCAGGGCTGGAGTCTCAGGGGGCAGAAGCGGGGAGAATCTCGCTGCACCCTACCTCCGGAGAATCCGTTTGATGCCATTTTAAATCAAGTTCCCTACGCATACGAGTCGACTGTCGTACGTCTTGAATAAAAGCTGCATAGTGTGAAGAAAACATCAAATTTTCAAAACCAAAACAGTGATCTAGATTTGATTCTACATATCTAACTTAGATACTGGTGCACTTATCAAATACATGTCACCACCTAGAATGGAATACTGAGCCAGTTTAATAGAACCTGTTAGTGTTACCGCAGAAGGCTATGATGTCACAGTTTTGGCATGCTTGCCAACATTTATTTAGTAAGTCTACACTTCAAATATCTCAAAAGTAAACCATTTAAAATAAAAGGCATTTCAAACTAAAGTAAGGTAGATTAAAACAAAAGGAAAATAGAAACTCAAAACCATCAGACTATGAAACGTAATACAACCCAACATGACTTCATGGTATATGTCATGACATCTATTTAGCATGACACACCCTCAGATCTTCGTACATTGCTTACTAGTCATAAATAAAAAGAAAATAGTGTACCCCATACGATTTTGGTCAACATACGGCCCTGATTGGTCCTTAGACACACATAGGTCTGAGGTCTGCATACGGCCCTGATTAGTCCTTTTACACCTATATGATGTTGTTCTGTATACGGCCCTGATTAGTCAGTAGACGTCTATAGGAAATTGTTTAGCATACACCACTGATTAGTCCTTAGACACATATAGGATGTTGGTCTGCATACGGCCCTGATTAGTCCTTAGACATCCGTAGGAATTTGTTTAGCATACGGCACTGCTTAATCCTTAGTTAGGTCTTAATACTGTTCGGGGTCATACGATACTGTTTACAGTGAAAATTCGACATGTCAGAATTAAACTGCCATCTACACAACGACGCACCCATGTGAAGTTGGTTACTTGTTCCTTATTCGATATTCAAAGTGTGAAGTTGGTGACTTATTCCTTATTCCTTATTTGATATTCACGTGTGAAGTTGGTTAATTACTTATTCCTTATTAGATATTCAAAGCAAAAAAAGAGATACAAATAGCCGTAAAAGTGAAAAACTGGTTCCCAG
This sequence comes from Branchipolynoe longqiensis, assembly GCA_030323885.1. Taxonomy (NCBI): domain Eukaryota; kingdom Metazoa; phylum Annelida; class Polychaeta; order Phyllodocida; family Polynoidae; genus Branchipolynoe; species Branchipolynoe longqiensis. Next base: position 22,128,672 of record CM059191.1, read on the forward strand.
CAAACTTTCCACTGTGTTCAGTTTATAGTGTTTTCTAGTCTGTAGCCTATAAGTTAGATTAGAACTATTCGCAAAAAAACAAATGTTGAGCTCACATTACCAAAATATAGGTGAAAAAAACAAACAAAGACACATAACAAATTTAAAACCTCACAACACAAGCCATGTAAAGCCTACAACAATAAATTTAAATACTAGTAGATAATAAGTTGTTGTATCACCTTAGTATGGCTTAAATTATGTCAAGCATTGATCTATGACCCTAATAAAATATTGCATTGACCCAGTGACCCCATTCGAAAAAGAGCAGAGACACTTAAATAAAAAAAAAGGTGTAAAACAAGCTAGCTATATGACAGTAAATATTAATACTAGAGGAAAAAAGTCACTGTACCACCCAAGATTGGCTTTAAATATGTCAAACATTGACCTATGACCCTGATAACATATTGCATTGACCCACTGACGTCATAGAAAAAATTAGTTTTTGCTCTTTTTCATATGACGTCAGTGGGTCAATGCAATATGTTATCATGGCCGTAGATCAATGGGTAACATATTTCAAGGCACTCTTGGATGGTACAGTGACTATTTTTGCTCTAGTATTAATATTTAGTGTCATGTACCTAGCTTTGTTTTACACCTTTTTGGTTTTAAGTGTCTCTGCTCATTTTTGTATGGAGTCAGAGGGTCAATACAATATTTTATCAGGGTCACAGATCAATCTTTGACATAGTTCCAGCCACTCTTGGGTGGTACAATGACATCTATCTCATTTTTTTGCGTTGAATGTCGAATAAGGAATAAGTAACTAACTTCAGATTTTGAATACCGAATATGGAAAAAGGAATAAGTAACCAACTTCACATCGGTACAACCATGCTATGTTAAATTCTGTACGCAACCAGCAGTTTGGCCTGGTTGCCATGGAGATCTACCCAGATAGCACACAGCTGTCGGGCAGACGTTGGCTATTGGTCGCACCGTCGTCACATATTTGCCACCGTCGGGCCACCGTCGGGCCGACGGTGATGGCCCACCGCTGGTTTTCAATCATTTTGCACATTTGGGCCACCGTCGAGCCAGCATCGGGCCGACGGTGGTGTCTCGCCGCTGGGTTTCAATCTTTTGCACATTTGGGCCACCGTCGAGCCAATGTCGGGCCGACGGTGGTGGTCCGCCGTTGGTTTCAAACATTTTGCACATTTGGGCCACCGTCGAGCCACCGTCGGGCCGACGGTGATGGCCCGCCACTGGGTTTCAATCTTTTGCACATCTGGGCCACCGTCGAGCCAACGTCGGGCCGATGGTGGAGACCCGCGCATGCGCAGTTCTTTAAATTTGGTTTCTGGTTCTAGTCGCCAGCGGAGCACGTGCGATCGTTGAGCAGCGTTCTTTTTCTAGAAATAACTCCAGAAATCGCAGCAATTTTAAGGACTTATTTAACAGGTTAGTTTATTAACATGTTTAGATTATTTTGTAAAAGTTTTGTAATTTATTACGATGTATTAATGAAATTATTCGTGTTAATACGATTTGAATTATCCGGTACGGAATGTTGACAAAGCACCGCCATCTTGGTTTTTTCCGGCAAACGCCGTCGGCCTGACACAATATATTTATTCAAAATTAATATAAAACCTTATAAATTTAATATAATCTTCTTGGTAAAGATGTTTTCTATATGTGTACCAAGCGATTTGTTAATAGGTTGTGTGGTTTTAGAGATATTTCACTTTTTCTGTATTAAATTGAGTTAAACCCTAACCCTAAACCTAACCCTAACCCTAAACCTAACCCATACCCATACAGAAAAAGTGAAATATCTCTAAAACCACCCCACGTAGAAAATATCGCTTGGTACACATATAGAAAACATCTTTACCAAAAAGATTATGTTAAATTTATAAGGTTTTCTATTAATTTTGAATAAATATATTGTGTCGGGCCTATGGCGTTTGCCGCCGTCGGGCCGACGGCGGTTTCCACCGTTGGGCCGACGGCTGTGTGCTATCTGGGACGGGGCTGCTTTGTTTTTCAGCAGGATGTAAATGTTGCGCAAGATCAAATATGATGCTTTTGAGTTCAGATAAGCCAACTGTTGGTTTTAAAAAGTTACAGAGTACTATTTTTAATCATCTCAGTGAGTACATCCCCAGCCACAACACGAGCTCTCACAGTATTGATGAGCCTAAAATTAGTCACAGATAACCACAGCAGGAGAAACTCGTGACAGTTTATTTCTCTAATTGATCAATAATGAGTATGCCTACATTACAATAACTTACGCCATAAGTGACGCAATTTGTCTATGACTGAAGCTATATTTTCAGTTTTTCTTCAATTAAGCGTACTATATTGCATCGTTAAATTACGCATTGTAAACCGATTAAGGCATATGAGTGCTACATTACCATGCTATATCCAGTTGAATTCTTTATTTCACACTATATCCCTTGTACACAGACAAGCAGAGGTACATATATATATAAATTCATATAGGTCTAATACGTGCATACATGTACACATATAATTATAAGTATTCATACGTATTCCTGGCAAATTCGCCATCTTTGTTTACATCTATCTGTGTTTAAAACTTTTATAAAACTGCACGAAAAAATAGATTAGCAATTCCAGATATATAGAAGTATATTTGAAAAGAATGTCAGAAGTTTAACTTACTTGGTAAATGACGGAGGGTACCACATAATTCCAAGTTAATAAACCCATCACTTTGCACCACGTTCCTTCCAACAAATTTAACAACTTCGACATTTAGATCTTGAAAGTGAATCGGTTTTAGAGTAAGAATCACCTTTGTAGCTGGTATCGGCGTTTATTTTAATGGTCACGATGCCAACAAGACACTTTGATGATAAGGTTTTTAAAATTGTCTTCATATTTACATGATTTTTGCTGTTTCACAACAAGCATACTATATCATGGACTTCTTTTATTGATATAATCGTTTGGTCACGAGGCTAGACAAGATGGCGACGTCCACGAAGTTAAGCGTTTGTCAACTGAGATATATATATTAACTTAATTAAGTTATCTATTTACACACATTCGTCTTCTCTACACTTTTAACAAGTTCAGCCATCAGATCCTGGGCGTAGACACATAGCCTTTTCTGCATTTAGATCTAAATCTAGCTAGATTTAAGGCCCTGTCACATTACGGCATATGGCGGGAGCGTATTGAAAACCTACGTAGGTCCTGCGCGTGCCGGCCTATGATGACATTTGGTGACCTTTCGGGTGGTTTTGAGCGTATGTGGAACCTACGAGGAACGTACGAGGAGCGTATGAGGAGCGTATGGGAGCGTGCTGTGACATTTTTTGACAGTATGGGCCATACGCCCTCATAGGTCGAGTTTTTTTTAGCATGCACAAAAAAAATTTGGACGGACGGATTTATGAAAGCGTATGGCGGCGTATGCCTCATACGCTTCACATACGCCGGCATCTGGCGGCATCTGGTGACGTATGAGTAGCCCATGAGTAGCGTATGCGTAGCGTATGAGTAGCGTATACGGAATATGCCGACGTATATGACGTAACGCGCTTACGCCGCCATACGCTCCCGCAAAAAACCCTAATGTGACAGCCCCTTTAGATATGCCCCAAGTTCCGACTAGTAACCCTATTATTCATATTGTTTGTACTGGTGTTTATTTTGCAGACCAACAATTTATGGCAACATTATACATTGATGGTCAAAATTTCTCCTTGTTCTTATTATTTATATCATATCATATCGAGGATAGAGAATCTGCATGGTAAAGTGGCCATCGTATAAAAGTGTGGAGGGCGGCCATGTATGCCCTGCATTTCACTTCACCAAACACCTGTCCTATGTACCACTCCAGACTTGTATATAATGACTACCGGGCCACGCCTATTTTCTGTCCTATAATTACAACGAGGGCAGAGCACGGGCATCTGCGAGCTTGGGTCATATTGTAGCCCATAAATGATGCTTCCATTTCGATTCGTAAAATCACAATGGCTACGCCCATATGCCTACTAAGCCAAAGGTGCCAAGCCAACGGTGTCAATCCTACGCATCGCATTGCATACGCCTATGCGAGTCAACCTCTGAATTGTAATATCAAGCAGTAACTAACAATACCTTACTTAATCACTGGAATTGTAGCAGTCATAGATTATTTCCACCAACAACCCACCACCTGCTGGCAGTGGAAATAACTAATGTAGTGGGAAAGACTCCAGATCTAATTATTGGAAGAGACCCCAAACCACAGAAGTTAACACAAAGCTATATCAATATTGATTAGAAATACTAGATATGATAACACATTCAAAAAGGCAGAGTGAGTCCTACAGTGCTAGCAAATGTATGACGTTGTACCAAATTCCTTTCAACACATTTGTCACATGTATGTAAATCTATATCTAGAGAAAATTTTACTTTGATGAATAGTCTTTATTGTTGTATTTATATTTTCATTTCATATGATTACGAGCAAGTAGGCCTATAGAGGATAAATAGCCTTCAACCATATTGCATTCATACACTTGATGCAAATTCCCGTTTACATAGGTGAAAATGATCCTTATTCTTTTGTTTGATGTATGCACTGAGAAATATTCATGACGGTCTAAGATTGATAAAACAATGTTAAATTTACCCATTATGGCAATATCAAGTTAGTTTCTTCCAGAGTAGTGACATTACCAGATATGGCGTGGCAACCACGATCCGAGAACCACATTTTTAAAGATAGACGATGGTACGCGGGTTCAATTTCCGTTCTATATAGGTATCCCATAAGATTGTACTACCATATATACATATATAGTGTATATATACCTTGTTTTATATGTGTTCTTGATATTTGCTGCATTGAACAACTATTTAATATATGTGATCTATAATCTATTATTGGAATATAAACAAGGACATTATCACCGCACCTTAGTTCCCTCTTCTATATATATTCACTATTGCACTACTATATACTATCTATTAATCCAGTGCGTTGTTACGGAGTTGGCCACATCGGCACTACACGCGAGGGGCTCTGGCCACTTGGATACCAGCTGTGTCTGGTCGTTATCGCCTCTAGTCCTGCCCGGATGGTCAGATTTTAACTTTAGGTGGGAAATTAATATATTCCCACCAGAGAATATATACTCTTTCTCAACCATGTCAGTCTTCTTGTTATTCTGTTTACCAGGGGCCAACTGTTGATATGTCTATAAATATAATATCGTAATTGGAGTTATATATGTATAACAATATATGGATATATTAAATGGTTAAGTAGTGCAGTAAGCATCAAGGACACAGTGTGCATGTAAATTTATACTAAAGCTATTTTCTGCTGCAGTTTTAGCTACATCTAGTACACTGTATATTTAGCAATGGAGGGCTGTATGCACAGTGTACTACATACGTATTATACACCTTACATTCTTATACTCACTGGACACGTTGAGGGGTTCTCGATTATTGGTAGAGAAGTTTCTGTTTACCAGCGATGTTCAATATAAAACAAACTGCTAAATACTGATGGTTTTGAGTGTTGAACCTGGAGGCGACCCTGTTAATATCGGTTATGGAACACAATTAAGCAGTAATCGGGACCCTAGTTTACCGGATTTATATATATATGTATATATATATATATATATATATAAATATATATAATATATATATATATATATATTGATGTATAGCATTATACGAGTATATATTCAAGAACAGTATAATGTTATATCTATTCCTCCTTGGCACATTGGTGGTGCCCCCCCCCCCCCCCCCCCCCCACCCCCCGGCCACCAGCTGTCGGGGTAATTGGTGGGCGGGGCCCCCCTCCCGCCACACACACTGCTATGCTTTTTAGTGTTGGTTTATCTACAATATTTGCAGGTATCCCTCCGATATAATGTCCAGCAAACACGAAATGACAATGGCAATTTCATGTTCCAAGCAAAGAACTGCCACATTTTCCGAGAACGACAGCATCAGTAATGCCGTATCAGTGTCATATCAACCGGCAATAACTTGATAGGACGACGGAAACTAGTATAGGTTCCCAGCTGACGCCGTCTGGAAATGGCTCAAGGGTGCACGTCGATAAAATGTCGCTGAAAATAGATCAACGGGATTTGTTATATATTCTTAATTGTATCTGCTGGACCGCCAAGTGCGCAACCATTTGTTATTCATATAATCTAATATTGCATAAGGGACTTATGCCTCACCACTATACGCTATGTTGTTAGTAGAGTGGCTTAGGAATTGCAGAGATTTGTAATATATATATGAGTCAGCCTCATGAAAATGGGCCAATCGGTGGTCAATTGAAGATGTCGGTGTCACAATTCTTAAAAGTGTAGTGCATTTCTTTGTTTCATATTAAATTATCCTAGAAACAAATAAGGTTGGTGTATTTTCTCGACCTTTCCATTCAGGATAAATTTAAGGACTTACCAACACCTCTGTCAATGCTAAACTATAATTATACCGATCGACGCCGACATCCAATGATCGACGCCGACAACTTTACCAGATGTCGCCGTCGCAATTCTTAAAGTGTAGTGCATTTCTTTGTTTTATATTAAATTATCCTAGAAACAAATAAGGTTGTTGTATTTTCTCGACTTTTACATTCAGGATAAATTGAAGGACTTTCCAACACCTCTGTCAATGCTAAACTATAATTATACCGATCGACGCCGACATCCAATGATCGACGCCGACAACTTCCTCCAATTGGCCGATTTTCGTGAGGCTGACCCATATATATATAATATATACTAAATGTAATGTACATGTAATATATTATATATACAATATATATAATATATGTATAATATATACTATATATATGTGTGTTCTGCCAATATAGAAATGTATCATTAGGTAATTTGCCTTGAACCTGGCATTTGTCTGAATCCTCAATCAGCAATTATCCAACCATCCAGCCCTGATATTGATTAATGTGCTCCGAGTTTCATTTATAAGGGAGTCACAGGAGCTCTAAATATATCCTCATCATTTTATATAGGCCTACTAGGAATTGCAATCCCTTGGACAGATTACCTGTTTTGAGCTTACATTCACTACTGTTTGTATACATAGACTCTGAGGAGCCAACGGACTTTCTTTTACGAAAAGGAAATACCTCCCCAAAAGATAAACAAACTAACCGAAATCACACTGTCTATGGTTCGTAAAAGCCCACGCACGTAACAGTTATACACATGGTCGAGGGACACATGCAGTGCATACCAGCGCAGCATAACATACCGTACCTCCTGTATTCGGCCACGCGGTCCTGTTTTTATCACGTGGCCAAACATTGATGGTTGCTAAGGCCCGACACCCACTAGCATATCCCAGAGGGTACTGTAAAGGTACACAGTGGACTAGCACGCCGTAGGACCTGTGTTCGGTGTTTAAAATGTGTGTTCAATTTGAGGTCGACATATGCAGTACCCGACTGCTATAGAAATTCACATCCCCACCCGTTTGGTGCTTTAACTGGTGTTATATTTGGACATAATACAATACAGAAACTTGGAACTAAACTTGGAACTAACTGTTGTTCGCAGTTGTGGTCTCGGAAGGCCCTCGTCCCATCGCTCAGTGATACCCAAGTTTGACAACAGATGGCAGCACGTGTGGATATGTGCCCTACAGCGTTCTGATCGGGCAGGTTTTGCTCAGAGTTGTGGCAAGTCAATGGCGGCAAACTCTTTGTGATTGTAATTCTTTCAGGAGCGGGTAAATAACACATCATGCCGACGGCCACGACACAGAGGAGCCCACATCTTGTGGAACTTGAGAAGGGTTTAAATAGCATCAAGTCCTCAAAGGTGAGCGCACCCTTCATAATCTATACATGGGAACATTATATTCAACAATGGCAATGCATTTAACATTTCATGTTTTTTTATATTAGAATGTAACGTATAGACAAAATATAAGATGTTTGTTGTAATGCTGTGAAAGGTTAATAAATCTTGTTACTCGCTAAGCCTCGCATGCGGGAGATCAGGAGTTCGATTCCGGGTCAAGTCAAACAAATGACTTATCAAATTGATACAACAAAGTTTGTCGCTTCCTAGCCTAGTGCTTGGCATTACTAGGATAGGGCAAGAACTGGTTAGCTCAGTGTCAGGATAATATGACTGAGTGGGATATCGGGTCATGGTGCCAGCAACCTGGTCTCCCACAAGTCCCAGTGGGGCAGCACTATAAAGTTGCCACGAGTGCGCACTGTCACAAGTCGGTACCCATCCTGATATGACCTTAGATGTTGCCAGGACATAAACCTCCAACAACCAACTAACTGTTAATGTTATTCGCTAAATGAAAGCGCAACGTTTTCTCCAACAAAAACTAATCCAGATTGAACCTAGAAGTGCAGCAGGATCTACTATCTAGATGTTCACATGGACTGTGCCCTCAATTCTAACAGTAACATCCATTGTGAAAAACAGGTAGCACAAGCAAATCATACATTGGTATGATAAGACGATCCTTCACATATCTTGCTGAGCGCACAATATCACAGGTTTACACATCGTTAATATGGCCACATGACGAACATGACCACTCAGCATGAGCTCCAGTCTAGAAGAAGGACGGTGCGCTTCTGGAAAACGTACAACAGAGGGCAACTAAACTAGTACCATCACTAAAGGCGCTGTCACATTACGGCGTATGGCGGGAGCGTATGGCGGCGTAGCGGCTTACGTCATATACGTCGCCATACGCCGCATACGCTACGCATACGCTACGCATACGCTACGCATACGCCGCCAGTGCCGCAAGGGGTTGGGCTTATCGTTATGAAAAACGTTTGCTGACCAAGCAGCCAAGCCTTTACTACCAGAGATTTTGTGGAGATATGATTGAGCTTCATAAGAATGTTAATAATATGGACTCAGTTGATGCCAGTTACATTAAAAGCGACCAGAGAACTTTACAAACAAGGGGTCATAAATCTAGATATAAGCTAAAGAAAGTGGCTGCGCGTACGCGAGCTGGGCCGCGTTCAGGGTGCGTCTCGGAGGCTCCACGGAGACGTCTTGCGATGCTTTTTGGCCTATTTGCGTTCAGGGTACTTCTCGGAGACGTCTCAGATAGACAAAAAATGCCTCGAAAATGGCCGCCGTATTCAGTGATTTCAGCCAATCACAGCGCAGCTTTTCCATTGCAAATGGCCACCGCCTATGGGGGTGGCCATTTTCGAGACAACAAACTGCTTTTGTCGTTCAGACTAGTGTGAGGTCAGGGCCATCTCCGAGGCGCCTCCGAGACGGACCCTGAAGGCGGCCCTGTATTCGTAGCCTGCCGGTCTAGACGTATGTCAGTGACTGCACATGACCCGTCCTGATATGACCTTAGATGTTGCTAGGACGTAAAACAACAACAAACAAACAAAACAGACTGCACATGCGCCCTAGTTCCTCACGTATCTTTAGCCTCCGTGGCTACGCATAAGTGAGCACATTTTGCGCTCACAACGCACGACGGGTAAAACAAATGCCACTGTCATAGAGACACTAAAACTACCCTAACTATCACAGTAATTTGTGCTTTTTGGTGCTTTGAAAACAAATTTCTTTTATTTCTATTAAATAGTTCAGATCTTTCTCTACAATTTCACATTCAGCTTTTTTTTATCAGCCAATTGGAAGTTCTTGAATTTATTTAGTGAAAATAGTTTTTGAGGCTGTGATCCGGTACAGCTGGCTACCACTGGCACTGACACTCAGAATATCCCAACTTTCACTATTATCTCTGCTTTTTAATCCTTTCAGAGATTTGCTCTTAGGTTAAATTAAATACTTCAGATCTTCCCCTTCAATCACGAATTAAGATCTTTTTAATCGACCCAATGAAAGCTTTAAAATTTATTTTGCAAAAATAAATGCTCCGGATAGACATAGCATTGCTGCAGCACAAATTACTGCATTGTTTTAGCCTTAGCGAGTAGTTGCCAGGGCTGTGATGTCACGCCGACACGCGTAGGGCAAAACAAAGACCCTATAATACTAAGACCGTTCACTCAGCCTGTACTGTGTCATCAAAATGATCAAACCCACCATTCACATGTACCTGTCTGAACGTTCAATACTACTTCTAATCATTGAGGGAGGTTTCCTAGCCTCTGTGTCTTTCTTTCTTTCTCTCTATATATATAAAGGTATATACCTGTCATCTTATATATAATGCTGACTTTCTCAGGTAGGTAGGGATTTGCAACGCCTCCTACCGTACACTACACCAGTATAGCCATCGCCTAGTTGTATCTACAGGTAGATGACGATAAGCATACACCTGTCCCGATTAACAGCACACATACATGTGGGTACACCCACGATTAATAACTAGCAGCAAACTGATCTACTCTCATGCGCATATTATTTAGAGATAGAGAGTGAGTATTATCTGTACACATGTGCACATATTTATTATCCATTGAGGACTGTTGAAGTGAAGAAAACTACTGCCTTCTTAACAAATAAATAAATGACCTAATAGTCACATTATCCAAAGACCCTATAATACTAAGATGGCTCACTCAGCCTGTACTGTGTAATCAAAATGATCAAACCCACCACTTGGTGCGCTGGCTGTTCTCTTAGTTAAACAGTTGCTATATTATATATATAAATGTATATATGAATGTGAAAGATGTGTGATGATGGCAATGATGATGCTGATGATGATGATGATGTGTATTTGTTCATAGCAATTTCATATTGATGTGTATTCATACTTACCTATCTCATGTATAATCTAATTGTATGTAATTCACTGGAGGCAAATCTTGCCTGACACAACTACTAGAAGTGATGGAAATTTGGACTGACTGGCTGGATCATGGCCTGGCATGGGACACCATCTATTTGGACTTCTCCAAAGCCTTTGATAGTGTGCCTCACAAAAGACTATTAAACAAAATCAAAGCTCTGGGAATATCCGGATCAATTTCTGAATGCATACAGGACTTCCTGTCTGAGAGAAAGCAAAGGGTAGTCGTAGGTAATAAATAAATCTTCCTTTAAGAATGTCACCTCAGGAATACCTCAGGGAAGTGTGCTGGGACCAATATTATTTATAATATTTATAAATGACCTGCCAGGCAGTGTCTCATCAAACCTAAAAATATTTGCGGATGACATAAAAGTCTTTCGAGCCATAAAAGATGTAAGAGATAAAAATCTCTTGCAAGATGATATTCTGAAACTCGCACAATGGTCCGAGAAATGGAAATTGCCCTTCAATGAAAAGAAGTGCAAAATTATTCATTACAGGAAAAATAATCCTCATTATGCCTATAATATGAAGAACACTGTCCTGCAACAAGACAGCTATGAAAAGGACTTGGGTGTAACCTTTGATTCCCACCTCTCCTTTCAGAAACACATGAGGACTATCATCTCAAATGCTAACCAGAGAGTAGGAATAATTAAAAGAACTTTCCATCGCCTCGACAAGAACAATTTTCTCATTCTATTTAAGTCTCTTGTTAGGCCAATTTTGGAATACTGTCCACAAATTTGGAGCCCAATTTTTCGGAAAGATATTCTCTAGATCGAAAAGCTTCAGAGACGTGCAACATAATTAGTTGCAGTTATAAAGGACTTACCCTATGAAGAACGGCATAGGGAATTGAAACTTCCTACCCTTTCCTACAGAAGGAAAAGAAGTGACATAATTGAAGTATTTAAAATTATGAAAGGTTTTGATAAAATAGATATGAACCAATTTTTCACCTTGAATAAAAGAGAAGGCAGTCGGGGCCATACTCTCAAACTAGTAAAACCCAGAGCCATTTCAAAGTTAAGGCAACACAGTTTCTCAAACAGGATCATAAATATATGGAACAGTCTCCCACAAAATGTTATTGATGCCGAGTCAATAAATTCATTCAAGAACAGATTAGAAAAAGCATGGGCTGATGATCCAGGGAAATTTGACCCCTTATTCACCACATGCTACTAATTATTCCTTGTGTTGCATATTTACTTGCACTCAAGCAGAAATGAGAGACAAATAAGTGTTCACACTTCCTGTCTACCATTCGCTATTTCGCATGTGTTTACATGTGAAACACCAACCAGCAGCCGGGCTGATCAAACCCACCACATGGTGGCACTGCAAAATTTACATTACCATGGGAGAGATAGGGAGTGAGCCGTCTTAGTATTATAGGGTCTTTGGGCAAAACTTCAATTTTATTCAAAATTAATAGAAATACATAACAATTTGGCATAAACATGTATGTACACATGCAATATAATGATCTGATGAATATATCTAAGACAAAATGAGCTGAAACTAGCACATTTCACAGCTACATGTCTGCATTGCTCAACGTCAACAGTGTAACTTACTGTAAGTGGCAAATTTCAAATGGATGCACGCACATTTCGCGAAACACATACATGTACGCCGAGACTGCCAGGCTACGCGTACGCCTCACGTACGTGTATACACTATGAATAAGAAACAGATCTTCCTGACATTCCACGCGATAGATTCTTGGGATTCCAAGCGATGTAGTAGAAGTATACAGTCTAAATGCTTTTAAATGTGGCTTAGACTGATTACAGAGACATAACTGAAGCATTCAAAAACGTATATATGTGTATTCTAGACCCATAAGTCACAGAGATGAAAGGCCATGTGAACTGTCAATAGGGTATTAGTCTACCTATGGCAGAAGAGGATAACGTAAAGTAGATTAGATCCTACATATCCAACTTAGAATTTAGATCAGGAGCAATGGTTAAGCATTTATTACATCACACCAATAATATTAAATCAAATCTACAGAAACTGTCACTGCTAAATCATATGTTGTCTAGCATGTCGATGTATAGATCTATACCAGTTTCCTTAACACCTCTAATACTATTAATCCTTTGAAATCAAAGTTACATCAAACTAAAGTAAAGTGGATTGTAATGGTCACCCAGCAAAGGTTTTTTTAAAAAGATATGGCTGAAACTAAAAATCATCGGATTATATATTTTTTAACTATAATGTAAACTAGTTGGCGTGAGAATTCCACTAATATAGATATATATTTTTAAGAAGTCACAAAGATGTTGGCATTTCTGTATTATTTGTTTGCATTGTTCATCTATTTTGCTTAGTGAATTGACATCCGGCATGCATATATATATATATATGCACATATATATATATATATGTAAATATAGGAGCCAGTAGTACCTGACTGCAGCATTGGTTTGGATGCAGAATTGTCTGTTGAAGATAGTTACTAAGTACTGTGGACTGAAGTAATGAATCTCAGTTGGGAACGTTCTATATATATATATATATATATATATATAAATATATATATATATAGAATATATATATACAGTAGGTACCCACAAGCCAGAGATCAAGTTATGTTATAGAACATGTTGCTAAAACCAAACTGAACTATTTCCCTACTATTGCAGCTGAGGTCCCAAGTGGAATTCGAGATGATGTATGAGGTGATTGAAAAGCATCATCGGAACTTACAGCTGGGATACCTAACTGGCATGCCATCTGACACGAGGTAAGTACAGCTGTGCTGAAATCATATTATTTCTGTGGATTACTAGAGCAATGCATTTCATTATAACAACTGCATTGTCAGACTAGCTCGACTAGAATTATTTACTGAGAACATGCTTTCAATGTCGTCTTGCACTAACCTGGTTAAATGTATATTTGAGAACTACGTTTGTTTGTTGGTTGGTTGGGGTTTTACGTCCTGGTAACATCTATGGTCCTCAGAAGTAGAGTAATAAGTACTCTTAAGTAAGTAATAGTAGTATGAAGTATAAGTATCACAATGCTATCCAGTCTCTTAGTTCTGACATAATATATACTACAAATATATGAGGTATAATAATGTATAATCTAGAGTGTGCCTACAACCTACCAGGAGTTACTGAATATACCACAGTCTGGTCAAGCGTGTACAGTTTCATAATCGGGAATCAATCGGATCAGCTAATGGAATTAATGGGTTCAGAAGGCTTAGTGTGGTAATGCAGTAGTTAATTCTTATTTAATTTGTATCCTTCCCACTAGAAGCATCAGAGTATACATTCAAAAGAAATGCAATTACCACAAAATTCCGAATTTATTTGACATACTCTAGTACTTTCATTTAAATATAAATAACGAAATTCAGATCAATATATGGATCAAATTATTTGAGAAGAAAATATGATCATATAAAAAACCTATTACCATATAATAAATATTATAATATAATAAAATATTATCGTATGAGCTGTTGTTAATGTAAAATCGCAATACAGTTCGAATAATCATAACTACGTCGAAGAAAAATAATTAAGTTAAATAAGCTTCACTTGTAATTCTGTGCATTTATTTTTCATTTCCAGAAAACAAGCGGAACAGGATTGCCAGTTCTATTTTATTTTGGCAAAGATGATGGACGAGGTCGACAGGTAGGTAATTCGTCCATTTTACTGGCTATCTTATGGCTACAATATTAAATTACCCATCTTCAGAATATCACCAGACATGGTAAGATCATTATAAATTGCATCCTAACATCATCTGGTATGTAAAGATAGTGTGTGTGCAAATCCTTGATTATTTCTTTATAAACAAATATACACAATTTGCTGATAGTGATCTTCCTAGTGAGTGAAGGGTAAAGGTAGAATCTTATTTCGATGTGATCGCTACCAGACGGATCGCTAAAGTGACGTAATCAGGTTTCGCTTCTCTCTCCCGTTAGCACAAAATTAGTTTTGAGGCCAAGACCGAGTTAAGATAATACAATTCAACTCAATAACCTTTATTCCAGTTTTTTTCCTGTACATTAATTGATTGAGCAGGGGAAATTTCAATCACGGACAATTGGTCTTCTACATTTCACTGCTCATTGCATAATCCCAGTAATTCCGAATGTCAGGTTAGGTAGTGACAAGTATCACGTTTTAAGTCATTGGTTTGACTTGGTCAGGATTCGAATCCCACAACCTACCAAAACGGGAGGCAGATTCTAGCCATCAGATAGCTAGCAAAATTGATGAATTAGAGTTATTACATTACATTTTTTAAACCCACTAGAACTTACTGCACCACATCACACCACACCACACAAGAACAGTAAGCGCAAGGGTTGAGGGTTCGAGCCTGGCCTGGGACGTGGTCCCATAAGGCTGTGGGATTTGTGAATGTTTGGAGGGTAGGGGGGCTCAGTCATATTTCATAAATCAACCACAGTATCCTGATCAAATGACGAAAAATAAATACCACATGATACCAGTCGTACCTCCACTTTAGTGAATTACCCTGAGCATATGTTACTTTGTATACCATGTCTCTAGGATTAATTTAGCAATACCTTCAAACCTACCGTCCTTGTTTGATTGCAGCGGAGATGCGGCGAGTCAGCAGGCAGGGCTAGCCCATGTGTATGAGTGGTTTGAGCAGAACAGGGAAGCAGTCAGCATGGAACCGGTGAGCAGGAAGATTTCAATATGTGTGTGCTCAGTCACACTGGTCCCTCATGAAGGTTGGTTCGTTGTTGGAGTTTTACATCCTAGCAACATCTCAGATCATATCAGGACAGGTACCGACTTGTGACAGTGCGTACTCATGGCGATTTTATAGTGCTGCCCCACTGGGAGATGCAGGCCACTATGCTCTGATATCCCACTCAGTCATATTATCCTGATACTGAGCCAACCAGTCATTGTCCTATCCTAATTATGCCGAGCGCCAGGCTATGAAGCGACAAGTATAACATTTTAAGTCATTAGTTTGACTCGATTAGGGTTCGAACCCATGGGTCCGAATCCCACTATCTACCAAATCAGGAGACGGATGCTCAACTCATTCCGCCATCCCTTCTGATCTCCTCATATAGGAATACAGCTGGGAGTGTGACCCAGCACGCCGGGGCGCAGCTACAGCTTACAGGGGGAAGTTCTATTCTTCACTATACAGCCTATTCTTTAAACTCACTTTGCATCTACAAATCATATGTCGTTTGATAACGAAACTCGATGGACTTTTTTTCCTACATTTCTGTCTAATGGACATTGCAGTGGAAATTCTCCTAGGAAATATTTTCTGTCAGATACTCAAGGACTTCCTGTTTCATGGCGTATGTCTATTAACCAAGATGGCCAACTTCCTCCATTTAAGCTGTAACTGCAATCCCGTATGCTGGGTCTCAGCTTTAGTCCTTCGATCCTGAGGGACCAGCAGAACTCGAAATACCCTCCAAGCATATTTCTTCATTTTACGCCAATATGTATACCTCATTCCAATCCCCAAACATATTTTAGACATAGGAACCATTGGTGGTACATTCTTAAAGTTGTATTAAAATACTGGTTAATATTGGTAACATATTTCTAAAACATTGGTAAAGCAAGCTGAAACTCGACCCGCTGTTGCGGTGTGGTAGAAGTAAGAATTACAACCTGCCATATATAATATGCTGATACTAGAGTTGGATGGCAGGAGAAGAACTGATAAGGACTATGACCTTGTATATACTCTCACGATCCATTATTGAGCACATTTATAGATATAGCACACAATAGAACTAGCCTCCATCAATTAATTCCCTACTTTATCTAGCCATACACCCGTGTCTAATTTCTTACAGTCATTTCCATCAATCCATCGACCACTTTCCTAACCCAGCCTCCTACACTTGCATCAAAATACACAGCAAGCAAACTTCCATGGGCACTTAAAGCCGCATAGTTGATGAAAACATAACATTTTCAAAACTAAAAGAATTATCTAAATTTGTTTCTACATATCTAACTTACATAATGGTGTATTTATTAAACATTTATCGCTATATAGAAGGGAAGATCGAGTCAATTAATATAACTTCTTTCTGTAGAAGCCTATGGTGTCAGAGTCTTAGCGTGCTTGCCAAAATTAATCTTGCATGCTTACACTTCAAATATCTGAAAAGTTAGCCATTTAAATAAACATTACTTCAAATTAAAGTAAGGTAGATTATAGCGATCAACCTAATATATTTATCTAAGAAAATATCAGAAACTCAAAACCATCGGACTATGCAACTTTAACATTATCCCAATCATCTCACCCATTCCCCTACCAGCCAACCAATCCGCCAACCTATCCAACAAACCCTCCTCTAGTCAAGCCATCTCTCTACTTATAACAGCAGTCTCTTCAGTCAGGTAGTCAGCTTGCTCTGTAATGAGATTCCTCACTCCAAAGCGCCCTGAACTGACTGCCAGATACATTTCCCCACCTGTATGTTGCTGTCTTGATGCCTTTGCCTCCCACAATGCACCGCGCACTGGTGTAATTTCGCTTTTCGCCTCGCTAAGAAATCTCTGTTGTGTTTCATTTTCAACACAACAGACGATTTCCACCACCAAACTCCCCCCTCTGACGGCAGTAGAAGAACTAATATTGTGGGCAGTAACTCAGTGTTGCGCAATATGTGTGGGGAAGATGTCCTGTAGTGGATTTCCACCCCCAACCTGTCCCTTGACAACAGTGGCGGGAATTTTTGTTATGGAAAAGGTCTTTTCAGCTATAAGTTGATAGTTGGAACATTAAATTTCAAAATTAGTTGGCACTTCAAAATTTACTGAGCTGTTATATTAGTGAATTTAATGTATAAATGAATCAATACAGGTCCTCCATCCCTTATCCGAAATCTGAAAAACTCCGAAAACCAAAGGTCTTCTGTGTGTGTGTAGTATATAAATGAACTGTAATATTATTTATAATCGTTATTTATCCCATATAATCTGAATATTCATGCATTTCTCTGAAGAAATGTTAGTGTGTTTAACTGCGGTTCGTTTGAAGCTGTATATGCTTAAGTTTTACCAAATGTTTTGTTGGAAATAAAATGAACTAGAGTAATTTATGGTCTATAATTATCCCATTATTTCATTTATCAGCATAATACTCTATAAATAAACTGTAATAGTATTTGTAACCTTTATTTATTCCAGTTGGTTTGAGTATTCATATGTTTTAACTGTAGTATTAATATTTGCTTACTACTTTTATTCTGAAACCTGAACAATTCTAAATTCTGAAACACAAAAATGGTCCCCAGGGATTTCGGATAAGGGATTTTGGACCTGCATCACACACTTTATTGAACATCACTTTCTCCGAAGAAGATTGAGAGTCCACAAACATACAGACTGCAATTTTCTGTTTTTGAGTAACTATTTGGAATTGTGGTAGTAGGCATACTTTTTAAAGAACGGGATAGCCAAATAGCTTGAGTGCTCGCTTGCTGTGTGGCAGGTCATAGGTGCAAAACACAGAGTAATCAAACCAATTACTTAAAATTTGATACTTGTCTGTACCTATCCTGTCACTTGGCACTAGTAGGATTTTTTAAAGCAGTATTCAGGTTCAAGACCATTTAATCGCTCGCATTTGAATTGTCCTTGCTTAATCAACTAGGTCGCACTGTAATCAATGGCAATGATTACAGTTCGCCGTGTTCGGCCTAATCTTAGTTGGATTCGGCATTGTTTAATTAAAGCTGCATAGTCCGATGAAGCGTCAACTTTGTTGAACCAAAATAATTATTTAGAATTGATCTCCATATCTAACTTAAGATACTGTCATGGGGGTGATGAAAATGGGAAATATTGCGCCTAGAGCGGGACTCGAACCCACATCTCTTTGCATTCCGGGCCAGTGTGCTAACCATTACACCACCTAGGCTCCCTGGTGTCACCATACTACACATGCCTACTTGTCTATCCGGCTCCTGGCCTAAGAGGCCAGTGCAGACGACTACACTCGTCCCCCTGGAATTGTAAGTGTTTTAATGCTTACAATTACATACATACAGGCAGTGCACTTACACATACACAGGGTAGGTTCAACAACTATACAGCGCATAGCTTGTAAAGGATCATGGTCACGACAACCAGTGTCATGGGGGTGATGAAAATGGGAAATATTGCGCCTAAAGCGGGACTCGAACCCACATCTCTTTGCATTCTGGCCCAGTGTGCTAACCATTACACCACCTAGGCTCCGGAATGTCACCACACTACCCATGCCTACCTGTCTATCCGGCTCCTTGCCTGAGAGGTCAGTGCAGACCACTACAATACTGATGCACTTATTAAACATGTGTTGCAACATAAAATGACATGCTAAGTCAATTTAATAGAACCGATTACTGCTGAATCCTAATGTGTCAGAGTTTTGGGGTGCTTGCAAAAACTAATTTGACATGTGTGTATTTCAAATATCTCCAAATTTAGCCATTTAAAATAGAAGTTACTTCAACTAAAGTATGGTAGATTAAAATGATCAATTTAAAATATTTATCGCAGAAATGACAGAAATCAAAACCAACGGACTATGCAACTTTAAGTAAGCACTTTTATAGCTTTTTATGAGAATTGTACCCAGCTTTCATGCGTTTTCGGTCAAATGTTGCTAGTTACACTAGTGTCAATTTCTTCCGCCGCTAGCGCTTCGGATGCGCAAAGCGGAACTCTGCCAAATCACTACGCCCCAGCACCGCCGGCAGCCCAGCCTCCACAGCCTCCTCCGCCCGGAACCTAACCACTCACACCCCACAGTCTGCCGCCTCCGCCAGCCAAGTAGGTCACGCTGGAAAATAGATCCCAACAGGGCTAGAGTACTGACCATTGTTATGGATTGCCTCCGATGCATGGTTGCTAGTCTTGCTTTCTGGGATGCATGTTTTATTTGCTCTGGTGAATCGACTGGATGAACCAGAAATTTATTTTTCCTACCCCTGTTGGAACTTTAGTAATTGGCGAACACGTTAAAGCCATCTGATTGATTGGTTGAAAGGTACATTAATAGACACATTGTGTGTATTGCATAGGGTTTAAAAAACAAATATGACTATTTAACAGTGTGTGGGTAGTATATCTGCAACAAAGAGTATCATGTACTCGTCCACCAATTTATTAGTAGAATAAAATGTTTAAAAAATTAATAAAGCGATCATTATAGTCAATTGTTAGAAGTATTTTTTTCACTGCAATCCCAACATCTTCCCACAGTAGGCGTGTTACAACAATCCACACAAAGGCTATTTACTGACATAATATGGCTAGGAAATTGAAAAGCATAGCTCATAGACCTATACATATATAGTTTCACGCTGGTTATTCGTAGAGCTGCTCTGCGAATAATAGCCACCAATACTGTAATTCGCAGAGCTGCAACCAACCAATCAGTGCTGGTAGATCGTGGGGTCGTGGGTTCGAACCATGGTCGAGTCAAACCAATGACTTGAAAATTGGTGCTTGTCACTTCCTAGCCAGGCGCTCGGCATTATTAGGACAGGGCAAGGACTGGTGTGCTCAGTGTCAGGATAATGTGACTGAGTGGGATACCAGGTCATGGTCCCGGCGGCCTGGTTTCCCAATGGGACAGCACTATAAAGTCGCCATGAGTGCGCACTGTCACAAGTCGTTACCCGTCCTGATATGACCCTAGATGTTGCTAGGACATAAAACAACAACAAACAAACAAACAAACCAATCAGTATGCATCATTTTACTGCACGTGCGCATGTGCATAATTTTACTGAGCATTCGCATGTGCAGAATTATGTAGGATTTTGCTTTGGTTGTAAGGGATCGTCCAAAGTTGTCAACATGTTCAGGCTGTATAATCCTCAAAATGCTCTCTCTGCTTCAGATCAAATTCTGTTAATTATGAGCGAGACTATTCACTGCTCCGATTAAATTCTGTTATTCATGAGGGGGGGGGGGGGCTTGGCTTTCTTGGCTGGTTTGGGTTTGGAGACGACCGATCGGGGCCGTCCACATTGCCGCGGAGGGTCGGTGGTGGCGTCGTCATGGGAGGCGGTGATCGCGCTGCTGCGTCTCGCGGGTGTGCTGGTGCCAGGGGCGGTTGACGGGGTGCGGCAGGTGGTTTTCCGTTGTGGCATCTTGGCTGGAGATGGGCGTTGCGGTGGGTGCTGAAGAAAGGGAGGTGTCGGAGGTCCGGCGTAAGGAGGTGAAGTGCCAGTCTGGTGGGGCGGAAGGAGGGGGGAAGGGCAAGGGGAGGGGGTGGCAAGGGCAGCTGGGAATCATTCTTGTGCTAATTCGCAGAGCAAAGCAACATTAGGGGCTCATCATCAGGCCTGATCATTTTGTTATTCTTCTTTCCTCATAGCGAAATAGCGAATGGTAGACAGGAAGTGTGAACACTCATTTGTCTCCCATTTTTGCTTGAATGCAAGTAAATAAGCAAGACAAGGAACAAGTAGTAGCATGTGGTGAATAATGGGTCAAATTTCCCTGGATCATCAGCACATGCTTTTTCTAATCTGTTCTTGAATGAATTTATTGACTCGGCATCAATAACGTTTTGTGGGAGACTGTTCCATATATTTATGATCCTGTTTGAGAAACTGTGTTGCCTTAACTTTGAAATGGCTCTGGGTTTTACTCGTTTGAGTGTATGACCCCCGACTGCCTTCTCTTTTATTCAAGGTTTGTCTTGGTGCGTTGCGCGTCCCTAGAGCGCGCCCATGATGCGCCGGGGGTGTGTATGCTAGTAGACCATTTCCTTCCTTTCCGGGCCTCGAGCGCATGCATCCGGTCTATCATGGTCTTGGCGAACTCAACTTGTTGCTCCAGCGAGTCCGTTACCGACTGGCGGAGCAGGTTGATTTGGGCTACCGCAGTGCCGCAGTCGTCCGACGGGTCCTCATCCGTAGTTGGGGGGGCTTTCTTGGCTGGTTTGGGTTTGGAGACGACCGATCGGGGGCGTCTACGTTGCCGCGGAGGGTCGGTTGTGGCTAAACTCAGGCTAATATAGTACACAATACCAAGCTATAGTTGGTGATGAATTCAGCTTTAACATTCACGTTCTGATATGACCTTAGATGTTGCTAGGACGTAAAACAACAACAAACAACAAACAAACAAAACAACAAACATTCACATGTTGTCATTTATCTGACCTGATCTGAACTCTGTCGTTTCAATAGAATGGCGTTATACCCCTGTCACACTATGACGTAGCGGGCCAGCGAGTGGGGAAGATAGAAATCCCTTATTTACATCGAGATACGTAGTAAAAGGCCCAACATAAGGCTAATGAGCCTCCAGCGCGGGTGCTGTCAGTCTAGCAAAACCTTAGCATCAGCTTAGCGTAGGACTCGCGTAATTACGCCCACCCTAACATAGCTAGGTGTGACTCCGATGAAATTCGTACCGTGAGTCGATGTTAGGCCCGCGAGTGAGCAGTGTCAGTCTAATGACAGTCCAGCGTGCTCAGAGTAAGGACAGCGAGCGCTCAACGCGCTCAACGTGGATGCCTTCATATTCTCGAAGGCAAAACGTTCACACCACATTCACAGCACGTTCGCTTACATTCGAAGAACGTTGGTGCACATTACATACGTTATGCACGCGCCAGCTGTTCGTCAACTATGTTGAATACATCAAGACACGTTGGACTTACATTAGACTAATGTTGGACACATGTCAGAAACACGTTAGACCTTCATCGAGATACGTTAACAGTATGTTGGCAGCCCGCGGGCTGCACATTCCTCCCGGCTGTCCGTCAGTCTACCGTAAGTCGACATAGCTCAAGGTAGACCGACGTAGCTCTAACAAACATCTAACGTATCTCGAGGTAAGCCTAACGTCAGTGCAACGTAACCCAATGTAATAGACTGTACGTCGAGGTACGTCAACAGTTTTGGGTATGTCCAAAACCTTGCCAAAACCTTGACATGTGTCACCGTATCTTGACATAACTTGACGTATCTCGATGTACCTCGACGTAGGCTTAACAAACCTGTAACATATCTCGACTTTCCTCGACGTATCTCAACGTAATGGCCAATTTTCACCTATGTCGGCTTACGCTACCGTGTTTCGTCATAGTGTGATAGCCCCATTAGCTCTATCGTAATCAATAGACTCCTTTCAATGTTTATAAACATCATGTATGCGCGTGGAGCTTGGCTGCAGAACGAATGCACACTGCCATTGAGTTTGCCAATACGCACAGTGAAAAACGTGTTTTATTATAAATTAATAGAAATGCCGAAATCCTAACCATGTAAATTTAATATAATTTCTTTGTTAAACATGCTTTCTGTATGTGTTCCAAGCAGTTTGTTTCTCGGTGGTGTAGTTTTAGAGATATATCAGTTTTTCTGTAGGAAGATTGCTCACTGCCATTGACAATGCATTGAGTTTGCCGATACGCGCAGTGCAAAACGTCAATTTTATTCAAAATTAATAGAAATGCAGAACCCTAACCTTATAAATTTAATATAATCTGTTCGTTGGATATGTTTTCTATATATGTTCCAGGCGGTTTGTTTCTAGGTGGTGTAGTTTCAGAGATATTTCACTTTTTCTGTATGAAGATTGCTCACGGTCATTGACAAGGCATTGAGTTTGCAGATACGTGCCGTGCAAAACTTCAATTTTATTAAAAATTAATAAAAATACAGAACACTAAGCATATAAATTTAATATAGTCTGTTTGTTAAATATTTGATCTATTTGTGTGCCTAGCGGTTTGTTTCTAAGTTGTGCGGTTTTAGAGATATTTCACTTTTTCTGTAGGAAGATTGCTCACGACCATTAACAATAACAATGCATTGAGTTTGCCCATACGTGCAGTGCAAAGCTTCAGGTTTATTAGAAATTAATAGAAATTAAACCAATGAACATATAAATTTAATATAATCTATTTGTTAAGCACTTGATCTGTTTGTGTGCTAAGTGGTTTGTTTTCTAAGTTGTGTGGTTCTATAAATATTTCACGTTTTCTGTATGAAGATTGCTCACTGCCATTGAGTTTGCAGCGTGACCGTATGTTGTCCTGCGGCCAAGCTGCATGCGCACTAACCTAAATATTTATGCTGACGTCACATGAAATAGGTATATACCTACTGCCGCCGCTGATGTATAAGGCCGGTGCCGCCACCTGGTGTTTTAAACAAGAACTAGAACCAGTGAATACGGTATGTCATGATCATAGGATACTAACATCAGTGGCATCCGTCCGATATATATGTCCAGTGCTCATTCTGAATTGAAATGAACCAACATTCGAAGAGCACAATAACGTCTGCGTTGTGTGACTGAAATGTCGTTAAATCAAAACACTCATAGTACATCCTACTGACTCCCTCAAATTTAATGACAGGCATAACTTGCAGGTTGTTACTAGCCTAAAGGGCGCATTCCATATACGCGTAATGCGTTATGCGAATGCGAATGCGAATGCAACAAAAAATTGAAACGCCTTGAAACCTATGAGCTACATTCCATACACGCGTAATGCGTAATGCGAATGCGAATGCGTCAGAAATTCATTATCCCGATCGGTCCCTGTAGCGATCGGTGCGTAATGCGTTATGCGTCAAGCTGGATGTGAATAGAAACCTGAGTCAGAGGGGTGCTAATTGGAAACACATGGTGAGCTGGGCACCAGGGAGACATAGGGTTAGGGGAAAGCTAAAAATGCTACCATATGCACAGAAATATGAATACTTATCTATAATTTGGTTATAATAAAGGTAGGAACCCCCATGTGACATACAAAAAGTTACATAGATATACATGCAATATTTGGTCACATACAGAGCAGTATGGAGAATAATTGTTTATTTTTATTTTTTAAATATAGCCAGTCGTGCGCCACATAACGCATTACGCATTACGCGTATATGGAATGCTGGCATTCGCATAACGCGTAACGCATAACGCATTACGCATTACGCGTATATGGAATGCGCCCTTAATGCTGCTAGAAAAGCCTAGGAAAACAACAACCAAATTGTTCCCACAATCGTAGGCCTCCACCAGCTTCCAAGGACATACCTCTGGTTTCAGACCAATATTTCCCTGGCATAGTATGTGTTTAGTCATCAGAGGGACAATCATGGCCGAATGAGTTGAGCGTCTGCCTCCAGTTTTGATACGTCGTGGGATTCAAACCTCCGTTTCTGTTTCAAACCCTGGCCTAGTCCAACCAATGAATTACAAATTTAGGCTTGTCGCTACTTAGCCTAGCATCCGACATTACTAGGATAGGTCAAGGAACAGTGGAATGAGGAAGACCAATTGTCCACGATTGCAATTTCCCATGCTTAATTAATTATACAGAAAATCTTTTTAAATTAAAAAAAAAATCAAGTAAACAAAATTGAAAAATTGTCCTCACATTGCAGCGTTTCGCCTAGATAAAATATTATGATAGGCTTCCCGTAGGTACTAACTAGATTTCGTCGATCACAGCGGTCGCTGAAGACAGGTACTGCTGTATTTTGGAAAAGTAGTTAGCCTCAGTACGGTATTTTGGAAAAGTAGTTAGCCTCAGTACGGTATAGCGGGTATGCATAACTACATCACAGTCAAAGGGTGAGTGACCTGGTTATCGTGACGTATGTGGGGGAGTGTGGGGTTGTATGTGTGTGTGGGTGGAGAGTGAGTGGTATTTCTGTGATCTTTACGTAATGTTTATTTCTTGCTCCCCGCCCCCGCACTTGTCAATCAGTGGTTCTAACTGTTTTTTAACCACTTGTGTTGACATTATTTTGAAGGTAATGTATATTTATTGCTTAAAGTTGCATAGTCCGATGAAAACATCAAATTTTCACAACAAAAACAATCATCTAGATTTGATTCTACGTATTCAATTTAGATATTGGTGCACTTATTAAGCATATGTTGCTGCATAGAAGGTCGTAATAAGTCAATTTAATAGAACCTGTTACTACTGAAGTATGTGATGTGAGGGTTTTGATGTAAAATATCTCCAACATTAGCCATTTATGATAAAAGCTTACTTCAAAAGTAACATACATTACCACGATCAGCATAATGTATTTATCTCAGAAAATAGCAGAAACTTAAAAGCATCGGACTATTCAACTTTAATATTATAATTGTGTTTTATGGATGAATATATATAACATGGTTTTGATTACCTTTATCGTGGACTGATGTGATGTCACTGTTATAGTGCCATGTCCAAACCAGATGGGATGGCCGGACGGGTAGCGCATCTGTTTTCCATGTGGCATGTGGGATTCGAACCCTTGCAGACATTTCAATCGCGGACAATTGTTCTTCCTCATTCCACTGCTCCTTGCCCTATCCCAGGCTAGATAGTGACAAGTATCAACTCATTCAGCCATCCAGTCTGGCCATCCCGGTGTGGCGGTTTCAGCGCCCGGTCAGTTTCAGCGCCCTGCCGTGGCTTCTGCGCATGCGTGGATTTTAAGAGATGGTCAAAACACCCGTGGCCTCGCCGGCTACAATCTCAGCTGGTGCCCGGCAGTGTGAGGGACCGATTAGGCCGAAATCTATTGAATGTGATCATATTTAACAGAATTACGTACTCAAATAATGAAATTTAATTAAATTAACCTTAAATTCCAAGCGATATTAACGTAGCAGCTAGATCGGCGTCGAATCGCTGAGTGTAAACTAAACAAATAGCAGTGCTCGCAGGGCCTCTTAAAATCCGCGCATGCGCAGAAGCCACGGCAGGGCGCTGAAACTGACCGGGCGCTGAAACCGCCACACCGGCTACATTAAAAATACAGGTAACTATATTGCTTCTGTGTACACTTATGTGATATGGAACTAATGCATCGGCATTTGCGAAATTTAAAGCGTGTTTCCCTGCAACTTGCAAAGCAAAACAAGTGTAAGGTCCAGACGTTTCATTTGCATAATCACTGAGCTTCACATTTAGAAAGTGCTGATTCAGGAGAAAGCACGGTTTCGTAGTCAACACTATGGGCGTTGCTCTGCACTCCTTCTCTGCGTCTTTCGCGACGTTTCAGGTTTGACCCATCACGCTATTTGTTTGTTGACGTAGTTTCAATCTAGCATCTAAACTACTAAAGCAATTCAACGCTTCCTACCGATTGAAGTCATATTGCAGTAAGAAATACTATTTGTATTGTGCATACATTTGTGACGGTGGATTAGAGCGATATTGGTATAATATTATCATAATAGTAGGATAGGACTCCTAGCCCTAGGTCTAACATTACATTGTAACAATGTACGTTTAAGCCTGTCGAAATCTGGGCGCCGAACTGATTGAAACTGACAACTATAGGTTCGTTCCCAGCGCTTTTAATGGGTGAATCAATGTATGCAAAATGTAGGGCTTGGCTATTATTAAGAAAATTGTCATCTTGGCAGGACCATCAAATGAAGTAGACAAATGTTCCCCCGAAACTGTAGTTAGAATAGAAGTGTTCACGGGGAACAGCGGCTGTGAGGACGAAAAGTCTCAAGTCTGGTAAAGTAGGGACGTCGGTCACTTTTCAAAGTTGTTCTGATTGCAGTGAACCTATTCTAATTCGGTAAAGCTCGTTTAGGGGATTACGAATATTATACGTGTTACTCTGGCGCTGTACGAATTTTTATGAGCAAAAACTAGGGAATTATTCGACCTGCTAGCTGACCAGGTAATCCAACCAGGTGCACTGTCTGAATCGTCATTAGGTGCGTTGTGGCATCCAAATAGATGATTTATTATAGGATTAAAATACTTTTAGTCCATGGTCTTGTATGCAAATTAGCGTCACTAAGAATAGAACAGAAATGAGTTTGAAGTTATTTATAAATCCCAAATCCTTAATTTGTCATGTTTGACATAACCATTTTAGAAATTAGAGCAGTTTGAGTAAGCACAAACTGAAGAAGAGTTGAAAATGTATGAACATCATTTTATTTCTTTTATGTTCCTAATGATTGCTATTTAATCTATAGTTCTATAGGAACAATATTAAACCGGGCTATTTGGGATTGATAATTATTTGATTTCTTAGGGTATTGTCAAACACAACCATTTTCATTTGCAGCCCCCCCCCCCCACCCTACAAGCTGAACAATTATTGTGTTGGAACAAATAAATTGAACAATCATGTGGCATGACATCACATACACTTATAAATAGGTTGAAATAACCCATATGAGGGAAATTAAGTGGGAAACTGCTATTTTAATTAAGCCATAAGCGATAAAATAGTTACATAAGCTATATAAACATTTCAAATTTTAAGGGTGCGGCACACTATGTGAAATTGCAAATTGATAGCACTTTTACCGTGTGGTCCTGTAATTATTAACTAATTTTAAGACATTCATCATTTCGCTATGAATTTATTATGAAATATCTCTCAGATAGGTCTGATTTCTTGATGGTGCACATTCAATATCTAATTAGTATTGCAGTTTTATAGTCCAATGGTTTTTGCGTTTCTGCCATATTTAAAAGATAAACATATTAGGTTAACCATTATAATCTACTTTACCTTGAAGCAACTTTCACGTTGAAGGGTTTACTTTGCAGATATTTACAGTGAAACTACGCGAAATAATGTTTGTGTGCACATCTAAATGGTGTACATCATGGGGCTTCATAAGTGACAGGTTCTATTTTAAATATAGATTGCAGTTAAATTATCATAGCAAATATTTTACATTAAATAAAATACGACTTCATGTATGTGTATTCACCATCTCCACCCACCCTCCGGGATGAAAGCCCACGAGGAAATTATGCTTTGCATGCGTCATGATGTATTTAGCTAGCTGTCTCTTGAATGTCACTAGTATTGTTTATAACGTCATGTCTACTCGTAGTTTCCCAACTGATCCATTTTGTGGGGGTGATGCAAACAACTGGAATATTAACCCTAGAGCAGGATTCGACTTTTGCCATTCTGGTGTTCTAACCATTAGCCTGTCTAGGCTACCTGTTAATGTCGGTACAAACTACTGCATTCATCACCGTGGGACCTTTTTTGTTTGCTTGTTGCATAGTTCAGTAAGCAGGGGAAATTTCAATCGCAAACAAATTGTCTTCCCCGTTCCACTGCTCCTTGCCCTATCCTAGTAATGAACGCTGTGGCCGAGTTAGAGCACAGGTTTCCCATGGGAATCTCTACCAAAATCAAACCAATTACTTACTAAATTGAGTTTGTCGTTACCTAGCCTGGTTCTCAGCTTTACTACTAATACTAGGATATGGCAAGGACTGGTTAGCTCAGTATCAGGATAATGAAAGCGGGAAATCAGGTCATGGTGCCGGCGGCCTGGTCTCAGGAGGTAGGATTATAAAGTCGCTATGACTGAGTACCTAGCCTGATATGGCATTAGCTGTTGCCAGGGATGTAAAACCCCAGCAAACAAAAGAGTAATAATGCCGAATTCCAGGCTGAGTGGTGTCAAATTATTGGTTTGACATGACCAGAGTTTGAACCTGGGGGTTTAAATCCCATTGTACATGTTAGCCAAAAGGGCTGTCACACTACGACGTAAGAGCCAACATAAGCCTGGCGTAGGTGACTTTTCGTCATTACGTTGAGTTACGTTATGATGACGTTAGAATGATGTTAGACTGACGTCGAGCTATGTCACGTTACGTCGTGTTACGTCGGCACGCGTCAAGGTTTTCAACATGTCCAAAACTTTTGACGTAGCTCGACGTGAAGCCGCTACGTCGGGATGATGTTACGCTGACGTTAGGCCGACATTAGGCGACCGTTACAGCTGCGTCGGTGACCTTAGATCTACGTTCCGTTACGTCAGAGCGACGCACAGTCGGGGAGGAATGTGCGGCCAGCATTATGTCAACGTTGCTCTAACGTCGGCCGAACGAGTCTGTGGCGCATGGTGAACGTCGCTCCAATGTTTCGCTAATGTGTCCTGAAGTAGTTGACGTCGTTGACGTCATTTTTGACCCTTTACCGCGCGTAACATCGGTGACATCATTCAAACGTGTTCTGAACATGGTGTGAACGTATATACACAGCCCGGCGTCGGGCGTGCTGGAGTGTCGCCAGTCCGCCGCTTACACAATACGCTAGCCCGACGTCATGGTGACGTCACACTCACGTCAACTACGCTGTATCGATGTCCAACTTGTGCCGCATTTTGCATACTACGCCGAGAACTTCGACGTAATATAATTATTTTCACATTGTGCCTACGCTGACGTCATTACGTCGTAGTGTGACAGGGCCATTACATCGGTAATTCTCGACGGGATGGGAGCTGGCCGGCCTTCACCACTCCATACTCCTCCCGCGACCTAGCGGTTCAGATTCGAACCCCCCACCGCTAATTCGCCCCTCCCGCCACCTTGCCGATCCTTTAGAACTAACCACCATCCAGCTTGTCGCCCCTGCCATGTCGTTCTGAACCATTAACATATTAAAATCTCACTGCGCCTGCTGCCACCTGGTGTAACTTCTCCTCCTCACACCCCCCCCCCCCCCCCCCCCCCATACTGCTCATCGGCCTGCTCGCTGTGCTCTGTCACTCAACACCTGGATGCGAACCCGCAAAGTCAGACTGATCTACAAATTGCCCCTACCCACCCCTCAACTAACAACAAATTAACTAGCGACAGGCGGGTAGGGTTGAGTGCCCGATTAACCTTGAGGATTCAAACTGTTGATTAATTGCCCGACCTTGATCCCCCCATTGATGGACCTTATGGCC
The DNA here is from genome assembly GCA_030323885.1 of Branchipolynoe longqiensis. Taxonomy (NCBI): domain Eukaryota; kingdom Metazoa; phylum Annelida; class Polychaeta; order Phyllodocida; family Polynoidae; genus Branchipolynoe; species Branchipolynoe longqiensis. The sequence goes on from CM059191.1 coordinate 22,159,199, forward strand.
TGAATTGCTTGATTTACCTTTTTTGATTGACCATGAGCTAATTGATTGACCTTGATTGACCTTGTTGGTTGATCCACCTGCTATTGACCTGTTGATTCCCTACTGTTCCCCCTTGATTCATTAACAGTTTAACCTTAAGCCCATTTGACCTAGACCTTGATTCTTAATGAGGTTACCACCATTGTTACTTAATTAATTAGACTAATTGCCACCCACTTAATGGTTAACCTACAAGTATACATTCCTTATTGACTTGAATGTACTTCCACGCCTCCTGTTCTACTATTTATTAATTAATAAAGGCACTTATATACCACTCCCGTCTCGTCGTGAATTACATGCCAAAACCAGCGGCTGGCGTTCGACCATCCCGTCTGGCTAATACTTATGATTACACACAGACAGGCAATGCACTCACTTGGATGTTACATACATAGAGGTTCACCAACCAATCATAGAGTGCATGGCTTGTACAAGATCCTTAGCGTGAGCAAAAAAGAATAACAACCAGGGTTGTGGAGGTGATGCAAACATTTCACCTAGAGCGGGATTAGAACCTACACTTCTGCTATTTTGGAGCTAGCACACTAACCAATAGGCCTAGTCTATTTAGGCTCCTTGATGCAATTACCTCAGCCACGCTTGTCTGGCTCTGTGGCTCTTTGTCTGTGAGGTCAGTACAGACTAGTACATAGTTATGACTGAAATATTAGGTAGCAGTACTATAAATTGTAATCTTGGACCACTGTATAGAGGCACAGGCATAACAAAGTACCTAGTGTCAGCTCCTGTATGTGGATCAATATCATGAACCTGTTTTCTTTCTGTAAAAAGGTGGTTTCCATTTGATCGTGTGACAGGACTCACCATAATATAAACACCAAAGACCCTATAACACTAAGACGGCTCACTCAGCCTATACTGTGTAATCAAGAGAACAGCCAGTGCACCAGGTGGTGGGTTTGATCATTTTGATAGCATTGGAGTGTCAGAAGAAACCCTGCTGTCGCTTGGTAGGTGTGTGGTGGGGGTTTAGGGATGTGGTGGGGGTGTGGTGGGGTTTTAAGGATGTGGGGGGGTATGCAGGTATTGCAGGTATAGCAACACCTCAGGGAGTTTGAAGCCCCTGCCTTGCAGAGTTGTAAACCACTGCCTTGTGGTACAGGTTCTTGACAGAACCGAAGGCTAAGGGAGCAAACCCTAAACAGAAAACCATGTCACTGTGGCAGCATTAAGGGCGGTTGATGTATGGAACTCCCAACATCTCCCGACCAGCCACTGCAGGGACAAATAGTTTTGCGCCTGTCTTGACATGTTCTTGCCGGTGTGAAACCTCTGTTTGCTCCCCGAGAGAGTGCCGCTGGTAACTTGCAAAAGCCAGCAGCACTTCAACACTTTTGCAGGCAGCTTTCATGAAATGTGGGACATTAAGACCGACTCATGGACGCAACTCTCACAGCAGAGAGCTAAATGGAGAGCGACAGTCAAGTAATGAAACCAGTCTTTGTCGCATCGCGACCGACAGGATGATGATGATGATGATGGGGTGTAGATATGTGTGTGTTGATGGTGTAGGTCTGTGATGGGTGTGTGTGCTGGGGGTGCAAGTGTGTGGTGTCTATGTCGTCAGGGTTTAGGTGTGTGTGGTTGAGGTGTAGGTGTGTGTGGTGAGGGTGTAGGTGTGTGGCGTTGGTGTAGGTGTGGTGTGTGTGTGGTGGGAGTGTAGGTGTGGTGGGGAGTGTGGTGGGGGTTTAAGGATGTGGTGGCGGCATCGGTGTGTGGTGGGGGGTTTAGGTGTTTTGTGGTGGAGGTTTAGGTGAGGTGGAGGGGGCAGAATGTGTGTATGGTGGCGGGTGGCGGGGTGGGTGGGGTGGAGAGGTGGAGGGGCAGGGTGGGGGTAGCGGTGGTGGTGGGAGTTCTATAGGAGTAGCAACACACAACCATCAGGGAGGGGTCATGAGGTGTGTTGTGTGAGAGCGCAGACTGAGGTGGGGGAAGGGGGAGAGGAAGTGTGGGGGGAGGAATGGGGAGGAGGGAGTGAAGAGGGAGGGGGAAGGGAGAGGGAGGTGTGCATGAGATTTGGCTGAGTGAAGTGGGTGGGAGAGGGAGGGGGGAGAGGATGTGGTGGGGGGGGGGCGGGAGGGAGGAGGGGGGAGGGGAGGGAAGTGTGGTGTGAGAGCGCTGGGTAGGTTGGATGAGGAGTGAGAAGGGAGGAAGGGAGAGGGAAGGGTGGGGATGGGAGGCGGGAGGGGAGGGGAAGGGCAGTGAGGCCGGGGAGGGTGGGACAGAGGGGGCAGGGGAGGAGGGGAGGGTGACACGTAGGGGGGACGAGAGGGGGATGAAAAGGGAGTGAGGGAAGGGGAGGGAGGGGGAAGGGTGGTGAAGCTGGGATCGGGAGGGATAGTCGGTGGGAGGGCAGGAGGGAGGGGGAGAGAGCGGGGGAATAAGGGAGGGCGGGGCAGAGGGAGGTGGGGACCAGGCAGTAGGCGCAACATCGGCTAAATCCAAATGACAGGCAATCTCGCTTAAATTTTTTTTAAACTCACCCTCTCGCCTAGGCCTACGTGTTTACATGTGAAACAGTAGACAGCAGCCGGGATGATCAAACCCACCACAAGATTGCACTGCAAAATTTACATTACCATGGGAGAGATAGGGGGTGAGCCGTCTTAGTGTTATAGGTTCTTTGTAAACACTGAGAGATCTGTGCTTTCAATGGTCTTAACTGGGATATATCGGGAACACTTTAAGCTGCTGCCAGGCTAGGTGAAGAAGGTGTTAGGTGGGCGTTTGGGGTGGGTAGCTAAAATATTCACCTCCAAACACTGCTTAAGTAAACAAGCTGTGGAAGTCTTCATTCCAGCGAGTATTTTATATTTATATTGGCTTGGAGTTGCTGAACTAGGAGAGAATGCCATCATATCAGATTAGCGGCCCCACCGGCCAAGCTCGGGGTTTTAAGCTGGTATACAGATGGAATAACACGCCATTGGAATAAAACCCGATGGAATAAGATGCTATAAAACATATAATTTAATTTTCTTTAAATAATTGAAATCTCATATGGTACTCAGCTGCGTACCGGTATCTCGGTATATGGAAAGCTAGGCCCCTGTGGCCATTAGATTCTCTCAATTCAACTTGAGAAAAAAATCTATTAATCTATATGAATTCATCAATTCTGCACTCCAAAGGTAGTGTGCTATGAAAGATGAGTCTGCGAAGAATTGGTGAAGCTGGTGAGATTGGAGGTTGGTGTTATTATGTCATAACCCACCAATTTGACAGTTTTTCTATAGGATTGTTTAGCAGCCCTGTCCTCTGAAGGGCTGCGGGGGTAACTAAGGGTTAGCGTGTGTAGCAACATCACTCTGAAACAACGACTGAAGCAGGTGGGAGAAGATGAGATCTTTGGTTGACAGATTGTCAACTGTCGTGTTACCAGCAAACCATGCCCACCCCCTGCTTGACTCGATGGTTAAACGTCTTTTCCTTCAACAGTGACCTCTATAATCCAAATAGGGTCGAATCCTAATTCCCATATGCAGCAGGGTGTGTGATTTAGCATAAATATGCCATTATACCACCATGCTCCTGCCATACCCACACACATATATAATAGATGACTCCGTCAAGGCTCCTCCAGTCGATGACTGAGGAAGGAGTAAAGGCTGAGGAGCAGATGGAAGCTTCCGACCTTATTATACTCGTTTAATGGCTTCTACAGCATTCTATATGTATAAGCATATACGGTGTGAACAACTGAAAACAATGTTTGCTATGCAGTGTTTAGATCAGTTTAGTAAGGGTAAATAGCAAGAACCAATCGTCTTTTATTAAAAGAAATATTTGAAAGTGACGATATATATATAGCACACACAGACTCCTTTGTCTTTAGTCCTCACTAACCACTGGTGTTAATCCTACCTTATGTGGTAATACAGTCACACCTTATGTGGTAATACAGCCACACCTTATGTGATAATAATACAGTCACACCGTATGTGGTAATACAGTCACACCTTATGCACATAGTGCATGAGAACCTGTTGTCGCCGGCGTTAAGTCGAGAAGCACCGCTGGCATTATTACCACATATCCAAGTGCACTTACCGATAGGTGAGTACACATTTACGCTTCCCTGGATGGTATTTATTATGTGCCGCCATAGAGATGCAGCCATTCCGGCTGCATGACCAATATCACATTGGGAACACATTATTCTCATCCGATCACCGAAATTAAGCAACGCTGAGCCGAGGCTCATTAGTACGTCGATAGGTGACGTCCCGGGAAATAATACAAGCGAGCAAGTCAGTAGTCGATTAGTATACTTGGTAAGCGTTGTGTCACGTAGGTGGCACTCCTTTAAGGGGCTGTCACACTACGATGTATGGCCTTAGCGTATGCTGATGTATGTGATTTTCGACCAACACGTCGGCGTGTGGCATCATACCTTATATATACATTGGGCATATGTCGGGTACGCTCGGGATATGGCGTCATAGGTTGTCTTACGTCGGCATGCGTTGAGGCGCTCACAAATTGTTGTGCATGTTCAAGATTTTCAACGTATGTTGACATATGGCTCATACGTTCCTCATACGCTATGTGTACGCTAGGTGTGTGTCGGTGTACGTTAGGAGCACGTATGGGGTAGGTCGGGGTACGTTGGGACACGTTAGCTGTACATTCAACCGGCGCCCTCCGCGTGTCTCTGACGTGTATAATGTATGCACAATGTTTCGTTAATGTATGCGAGCATGCCCTTAGCGTGTGCGAGCGTACCCCTTGCGTAGGGTATGCCCAACGTGTTGGCTGTCAGTATATCAAGGCACCGCCTGGCTTCTTCCAGCAAACCTGCTCGATTGCTCAGAGAGGATGGATGTCCAGGCACTCCATCTACAGTTCCAGCATCAGTACCGAGTTGCCATTTACCAGCATGAGCTAGATCTCTACCTCATGGCTCTTCTGGTGGCCCATGTCGAGAGGAGAAGGAGGAGGCAGCAGCGGAGAACGTGGGTCAGACCCTGGATCGGGAGGCGGCCACAGTTTGGCTTGTCCGAGAAGCTTATCGTTGAGCTTCGCAGCGAGGACACTGCGTCGTTCATCAATTTTTTGCAGATACCTCCCCAGTTGTTTGACAAGATTGTGGCATGAGTAGGACCGAGGATCACCGAAAAGCATACAACATACTGGGTGCCGCTCGAGCCTGGGCTGAAGATCGCACTTACTCTGCGACACCTGGCGTCTGGGAACAAATACTCATCCAACCAATTCCTGGAGAAGTGGAACTTCCCCCATACCTGTGGCGCTCTGGATGGAAACCACATCGCCTGCATGGTGGTGACATCGGGGCTGACGAGGGGAAGAAGTCTAAATTGGATACCCCCAACACATCGGAGATCCCCGACAGCCTCAACAAGTTCAATAGTCCATCTGAGGTCTGGCTGGGCGACTCCGACAAAGTTCCTGTGCCACTAATATGGGACTCAAACTCCCACTGGCAACTGGAGTGGATGCCCAGGGCACACTCACAGTGCTGGCACCAGCTGGCCGGTGAGCCGGTGCCGGAGGGGGCATGGTGTGCCCCGCCACACCAAGTGGCCGGAGTTGAGGTGGCTGTATAGCGACACAGGGGGACGTGGCACCAGCTGAGGTGGGAATGGCTGATGGCGCATCTGGAGCAGTTGTACAGGCAGCGGTTGAGGCTGAGGCTGGAGAGGCGAATGCTGTGGCTGCTGCACCACAGGCTGCAGTGGCTGCAGCATATACTACTTGACATAGTCGTGGGTTTGTGACACCCATGGTGATGCCGGTGGTGGCTGGTGGGTCCACTGCTGGGGCTGGGGCTGGGGCTGGTACAACTCACTTTGAGAAGGGCCAGGCCGAGGCGCACAGACCACATGAGCCGCTGCAGCCACAGGCGCCGCTGCAGCCACAGGAGCTGCCACAGCCACAGGAGGCGCTGAAGCCACAGTGGCCAGAGGAATCATGGCTGCCTCACGTCGGCAATCATCCTCCAACCCATATGACAAAATGCGGTTGATCGCTGCCCGCATATTCAGGAACCGCTCCAATGGCATCGTCATCTGCGAGTCCCACACATAGTTCGCAAACGTGGCACACTCCGTAATCAGGGTGTTGGAGGCGACTGCATGCCCTTCAGCACCTTCCCAGACTCGTCACACCGCTTCTGGACCACAGGCACCAGGTTGACGTCATCTGGGGCACTCCGCTTTCCCTTTCCTTGCTCTCGGACTCGAGCGGGAGGTGTAGCCGGAACCTCTTCCTCCAGCCCAAGCTCAAGATCAGCGCAGACATTCTCCGCAGCGTCGAGATCCCCTTGCGCAGCATCTATGTCAGCCATCACCTGCAAGACAAAATCATAAAATAACATAAGTAACAAATTGATGTTTCCAAAAATGAGGTCAACAACAAGTCAACAATAAAGGACAACAACAAATATATAACGTTAAATGATTAAATTGATTTCTCAAGATTAATAATGTAAATAACATATATCGGTTTGTCGACTTGTCCAGAATAATATCGGTTTTACGAGAATGCTAACTCCCACACTAGCCCACACTAGCCAGAAGGATAAACTGACGACTGACCGCAGGAAACCAAACTTCTGCATTATCCATAGCTCCCTCTCAGTCAGTTTGGGGGGGGGGGCCCGTCGCCACTCTTTTTTGTGAAGCCTCATGTTGGTGTCCCGCAGCGACTTAAACCACCCCTACAGATGCACGGATGCCCTCCCGATCCACTTTGCCTGGTCCTCCCACATCTTCCCCTTCCTGTCTGACTGGCGGTAGTCCGCGATATTTATGTTCCAGATGACTGGATTCTCCTGCAGGAAATCCAACATTTGTCCTCCTCGGCTAGCGACAGAGAACAGAGAACAGTCGCTTTTCTTCACCCTCTTCTTCTTGGCCGAGCCGAAGCTGGCGGTGTTAGTGGAGGGTGAGGCGGATGCCGAGGTGGTGGAGGCGATGGATGATGCACGCGAGCTCCCACGAGAAGCAGCAGATGGAGAGCTGGAGCGGAGCCGAGTCTGGCTTTGTGTCTACGTCTGCATCTCCACCTCATACTCCATCTCCATCTCTTCATGCTGGCTAGATGCAGAGTTGTGTGCTGGAGAGTGGTCTGCTGGAGAGTGGTGTTTTGAAGCAGTGATGTTCTTCTTGGCAGGCATGGTGGCAGTGTGTGGACAGGCCAAAAAACTCCGGTATTTATACCCAGGCGGCAACCGATCACGTGACTGGGGCGTGGCCTAAACATGATTGGATACGTCACTCATACGCGTTGCACACATTACGTATAAGTTTTGAATACGTTACGCACACGCTACTCATACATCGCTACGCTAGGCATACGGTGACCCTAAGTCGGCGTACGTTACTCATACGCTGGACCTGTCACCTCCAACCACCAAACCACGTCCCAGCATGCCGAGAATAAGTCGCCAATCGTTTAGTATACGTCGCTATACGCCACGCATACGGTAGCCATACCCCAGCCATACGCTCTGCGTACACTATATACGTTGCTGGGACCACCTGCAGCGTGAAAAGTTTGGCGAATACCGACCTATTTTGATTTGAATTTTATTTCAACACGTTACGCACACGCCGGCACCATACATCGTAGTGTGACAGGGCCTTTAGTTCATACAGCCAACAAGATGATACAATGCCTACCATCATCTCTCGGTTGCCCCTGGATGCATAATGGCGGGCTGCCCACTGAGGCTTAGACCATTTTGGGCAGAAGGCTCAAGCTATTAACATTTGTTTGACATGTGACAACACTGTCGTAAGTGCTGAGGCACATAAAGGGTATACCGATCTGGATTAGCAATAAACCTCGTCGCGCAGCCGCATAGCAAACATTAAGCTAATTATATGCAAGTATGCGTATCGTAGCGTCTGCTGTTGTATTCCGATATTTATGTGGATTTAATTTTATTTGTTATCCCCTGGTGAAAACTATTTCCATTTCTTTGCGCATATAAAAATTGACATTATTACACGTCAAGTCACATAACGGTGTATTGCAGCAGTCGATTGGCTTTGGCACTATTAATGTTCATTTTGGCACAATGGTCTTGGACATACGTACCAGTAGCTTTGTTGTTAGTATTTTGCGTTACTGGCAACATATATAAGGTCACACTAAAGAAAATTACAATAATATCGTTGTTTGGGGGAGGGTTTATGTCCTGGCAACATCTAAGGTGATATCAGAATAGGTACTGAATTATGACAGTGCTCACTCATGGTGACTTTATAGTGCTCCCCCACTGAAAGACCATGCTGCCAGCACCATGACCCGATATGCAACCCAGTCACTTTATCCTGATAATGAGCTAACCAGTCCTTACACTATCCTATTAATGAATAGTACCAGGCTAGGTAGTGACAAGTATAAAATTGGCAAGTCACTTGGCCCGGGTCCGAACACATGACCCCCCCCCCCCGCACAGGAAGTTAACCAACACTCTTATCCATTCAGCCATTCCATCCGGTCTACACCAGTAGAGGTTTGGGAGAGAGTAGGTCTTAGTTAGTTTACAATAATGTTTAGTATGCTACGTAGCCAATAACTTAGAATTCATATTCTCGATCAACATTAAATTATCATAACACCTCTGTCAGGTGCTTTTTAGAGTCATTTAAGAAGCTTTCGTACAGTATTGTACTCATGAAATACTATGGGTTATCCAGTCAGATCATAAGTAACCGTCTAAGTAAAATTACATAATGCAAATTTACAATTTCATAGTGCTAGTTATTATATGCAATACGGTGTAGATAATTTATATAAACAGTTAGTAACTTGTTTGAGCAGTAGTTATACTCGGATTTATTATTTTCGATCTAATTTACTTCTATTTATGATGCAACCATTTCTGGATGAATTATATAATCGCATTAATTCAAGATACATTTTCACTGGGATTCTATCCAAGTCTTACATGAATTCTCTCCAAATTGTGTGTATTATTATATATACACGCATTTGCAAGCAGATTTAGTATATATATATTTATACTATTTTCCTGAAAAGTAATATTGTCATGCTTTGTGAGGTAGATGAATATGAACTTAGGTAGTCAATGAATAGGTAGTTATTTAGGTACGTATGGTTCAACTACTCATGAAAAAGCAGTATATGACTTCTAGATACACGCACTTGTGCTTGCACGCGCACACGCGCAGACGTACGTACACACATACTCCACGGCACACGCAAACACCACACGCACCAGCCATTGTTATAGTTATAATTTAGTATGCCCATGCCAATATGGTAAAATAGGTGGATGTATGTAGGTCATACAGGTGTAGTAGTCTGCACTGACCTCTCAGGCAAGGAGCTGCATAGACAGGTATGTGTGAGTAGGGTGGTGACATCAGGGAGCCTAGGTGGTGGAATGGTTAACACCATGGCCTGGAATGCAAGAGATGTGGGTTCGATTCCCACTCTAGGTGCAATATTTCCCATTTTCATCACCCCCATGACAATGGTTCCATGACCAGGGTCCTGTACAAGCTACCTGCTGTATGGTTGTTGAACTTACCCTGTGTATTTATATGTAAGTGCATTGCCTGCCTGTATATATGTAATTGTAAGCATTAAATGACCATTTAAAAGATTTACAATTCCAGGGGGACGAGTGTAGTAGTCTGCACTGATCTCTCAGGCAAGGAGCCGCATAGGCAGGTAGGCATGAGTAGGGTGGTGACATCGGGGAGGCTAAGTGGTGTAATGGTTAGCACACTGGCCTGGAATGTAAGAGATGTGGGTTCGATTCCCGCTTTATGCATACTATTTCCCATTTTCATCACCCTCACGACACATGTGTGAAATTTAATGCACACCGTACAACCGGGAAGGTTCATGATTAAAATGGATAAACCGCTCTCTAGACGACGGGAAGAAAATAACAAGAAAACTACAAACCACACACAATCCCTAAATGCAACAAAAGATGCCCTTATTTGACACAGTGTGCATGGCTTTTTAAGCAACTACATGACGTTGACAAAGTATATCACGAAATCAGCATATGTACGTCCATAATAGTAATACTGTCGATATTTCCACTGTCTGAAGGTGTATGGTGGGCATAAAGAAAGGTTGGCTTAGATTGGCTTCCTGGACGTTGTTTCTTTGATAAACATTTACAATGCAATTTAAGAACGACCGCATACAGTGATTTTGAAAGCGAGGCTTTCACAGCTTAAGGCTGCATAGGCCGATGAAAGCTTTCACATTGCCGAAGCAAAAACAGTTACCTAGATTTGAGCCTACATATCCAACTTAAATACCGGTGCACTCTACAAGCATTTATTGCTGCAGCTAAGAAATATTAAGTCAGTTTAATAGAAGCTGTCACTGCTGAAAAACCTGAATTCTATCATGTTCAGCTTTTTGATTAGTTTGTATGTTTTCACTTCAAATATGCCCAAATCTACCCATTTGAAATATAGTTAGTTCAACCTAAAGTAAAGTATCCGTACGTGTCTGTGTACGCCTACGTGTGCGCGTGCAGGCACATGCGCGTGCATTTGTCTAGAATAGTTCAATTGCTTTTATCTGCGTAGTTGTACCATCAACCAAATCTATTCATCTAAATAATATGGCACGCATTTAAAAGCAGCGGACTATGTAACTTAACACAAATACATCTTTCACGTATATGATTGGTTAGCTGGAAATCCATAAGAAGACAATTTGAATATACAATTATGTATTTATTTTCAGTTTAAAAGGTTTTATTTTATTATGAGAGTATGTGAAAGTACAGTGTATGCCCCTTCAGGGGTCGACTGTTCATATGGGCTAACATATAAACAGGTATTATTTTGATGTTGATGTTGTGTCTTTCTTGTTGCCGCTGTTTGCTTTTGGAGGTTTGACGTCCTAGCAACATCTAAAGTCATATCAGGACAGTTACCGACTTCTGGTAATGCGCACTCATGGTGACTTTATAGTGCTGCCTCACTGGGAATCTGGGCGGCTGACACGATGGTCCGATATCTCACTCAGTCACATTATCCTGATACCATTATACTGAGCAAACCAGTCCTTGCACCGTCCTAGAATACAGTGCGCTAGGCTAGCGACAAGTATCAATTGTAAGTCATTGATTTGACTCGGCCGGGGTTTAAGCCCACAACCTTCTGCATGGGTTTTGGAACTGCAGATGCTGTCTTGTGTGTGAAAAAAAGGCCTTGTATTGAAGGTGATACCAACAGTTTGTTTATTGGTGTTTTACATCCTAGTAAAATCGAATGTCAGATCTGAACAGGAACCAACTTGTAACTGCCTGCACTCATGGCGACATTTTAGTGCTGCCCCACTTTGACACCATGCACAAGTAAGAATGTGGTGTTCGCTGTGGCGGAGTGGTTAGAGCGTCTGACTTTTTTCTAGGTCGGACTCCGAATCTGAAGGTCAGTGGTTCGCTTCCCCGTGCCCCCACCTCTGCCAATTTGAATTTCCACCGCTGTGTATAACTTACAGCGTCATCAAAGGCCAGTTGCTCTCCTACCATGCCTATGTGGTGTGGGAGGTTAAAAATCCCTTGGGTCGTAAAAGTGTAGGCTCTGGCTTTCTTCGACAAACTGTCTAATGATGAAAACAAGTCTATTCAGACTTATCCATGATAGGCAGTATACATCTTCAAGGGAAAAAAAAAAAAAGAATCGTGGGTTTAATTTCACATATATGTTAGGGTTATTTCTTTATTTTCTATCTTATAATGTACACCGTAATGTAAAAAACAACAATATATGTACTTTTTTGTTTACTCCATTATGATTTCACTGCATCAAATGCATGGTTTCACACGTGTTTGATGTGAGCTCCCACGTCATCTAATATAAATCCTTCATATTTTAAATGTATCTCAACCGGGTTTGAGATCAGTTCAATACTTCCATATATAAGGCAAACATTTAATTATTTCCAGGTAAGCAGTGCGAAAAGTGGGAGGACTACAAACTCTATACACCAATCACACAACCAGAAACAGGTAGGCAATATAGCTTTTTCACGGAGCATGGGTAGTGAGCATCTACAAACATTATTTCTTATCACTGCCTTAGAAGTTACAGAGCAGGTTGGTGCCGAGCAATCCTCAATAAGACCCTTTTCACAAAGCATCCTGCACAATTGGTTGCTACCCACAACATTATTTCTGGCCACTGCATCAGAGATCAGGTCGGTGGTGAAAATCATCTACAAGACCTTTTCCACAGGACATCCGGGAGTGAGCTTCTACCCACAACATTAGTTCTTTCACTACCATCAGAGGGAAGGTTGATGGTGAAAATCCTCTATAAACCTTTTCCATAGAGCATGGTGCACAGTGAGCTGCTACCCACGTCAGTTCTGCTACTGCTGTCAGGGCGCGGGTTGGTGGTGGAAGTCGTCTATTATCAAGTTAGCTTTCTGGTCGGCTCCAGATTCAGGTTTATTGTAACTAGTCGACTGTTTATATGCACTGGAAAGCTTTATTTACAGAGTTCTGGAAAGTTTTGGAGATTGAAAATATATTGTCCAGGCCCTTTTGAATCCCACACTTATTTGAAACGGTGATCCATTGCTATTTGGATGCCGAACATATCTAATACAGTGATACATTGCTATTTGGATCCCATACTTATTTGATACAGTGATACATTGATTTTACCTCGGTACAAGGCCTCGGCTACTCGAGGCCGAGGGAGAAGGAAGCAACATCCGGTACGTCAATTAGCATATTCCACTCATAACGGGAGGACGTTGCGAGGTGTACGAGCAGTATTTACAAGATTTTGACGCGTTAACGAGTGAGTACGCGTTAATAAATTGGAGGATTTGTTTATGAATGTTTCACGCACATATTTGTCACTTTGGTTAGCGTTTTTAACGATATTTTGTCGTTTTTGTAGAGGTTGTACGTATATTTGCCAGTGCGTAGTAGTGGCAACACCGCCTTGTTTATTTTTGCCACCCGTTGCCGAATGGAGAGCGGATTGACTGGTGTCAATCTTCGATTAGTTAGATATGGGAAATCGATGCCTTAAGTGTCTTCATTGATAGATTTCTCAAGGTTTAGGCGAACCCCCGAGTGTTTTATCATTTTCTCCGGCTTGTTGGTGCAGTAGCCACAGGAAGGAGAAGTGTAGGACACAGAGGGAGTGGGAGGCACCTACACTGGTCCTACCCCATCGTTGGCAGCAGCTTGGGACTCCCAGCTGTAGTGCTTTCGAATCAAATTTAGCTTATACACCTCGCATAAACCGGTGTAAATACGGTTATTATGCTTTATAGTGCTGCTAAGCACATGTACCTCTGCCCTGTTGGCCAGATGCGGCTTGAATTTGGTCTAAAAACATGTTTTTTGCTTGGTTTTAGGCACGTCGATATGGCGGCGAAGCAGAGTAGTGCGGGGGCGTCGCCCATTACAGACCACGAGGAGAACCCTGCATTGGCTTCGGGCCAGTCAGAGGGTTCTTCACCTAGGGCAGGGCTCTCCAGTAAGGAAGATAAGATTGCCCAGATGATACGTGAGCAACTTCAACAGTTGTTACCCGATCCCAGGCAGCCGCCGGGGGATCGCGGGTTCGAGTCTCGGTCACAGAAACGCCGGCATCAAGTTTCGGATTCCGAATCGGAGTGGGAAGATGCCTCGCGGGCGCAGCAGTCAACTGACTCTGAGCTTTTACAGCCCGCAAAGTCTAAGAAGACTAAGAGGGATTCATCGGAAGGGGATGAGTACTACAGGAAACGTAGTAAACCCCGAAAGCCGAAGAAGGTGAAGAAGTCTAAGTCTAAGAAGAAGAAGAAGAAGAAATCTTCTTCCGATTCTTCATCGGCGTCCACAACTACCGACACGGATTCTGAGGCTTCGCATAAAGGAAAGTACGCGGACATTACGACAAAGGTAATGAAGAAGATAAGATTGGACAAGCGTAAGAAAATCAACACGTGTTCGTTGATGCGTAAAAATGTGCGCGGCCATTATCATACATTTAAACCTGTGGAAGTTATAAATAAACTCGCCGAGCAGTACACAGGGATTAAAGGACTCGCTGAGGCTACCATGAAGGACATGGATGGAGATGTCACAATGAGTGAAGATAGGAAGCGTGTTGAGGCATCGTTGAGCTTGGCGCATAAAGGGGTGCTGGTTGCGTTGGCGGCTATTATGCCTATTGCCAACCGTATGATGACGGACCATAAGTTCACCACGCTTGGTGAAGATATGAACGCGGGGGTGGCAGCGTTAACGGCAACCAGTAACTTCCTCTCATATCGCAGATATGAGAATGTGTTCAAGTCTGTAAGAACAGAGGCAGGTAAGGAGGTGGCGAGATCCAAGAAAGTGGTAGATAATGATGGGAAAGAATATACTTTGTTTCTTCCCCCGAAGCCGGTTAAAGGAAAGCCCCTCGATGCAACGAAGATGTTCAGGGGTCAACTGCAGTACTTGTTTAAGCAAGTGGAGACGGCAGCCAGACAATCCAAACACCACGACGTGAAGAAAGATAGTCTGGGGAAGTATAAGAAATTTAGAACGGATTTTCGGGGCAGGCGAACCGGCCAACGAGGCGGACGTCCAGGCAGCTCCAGCTACGCAAGTCAGAGGGGCCGAGGACAGAGGAACCAGTTCGGATGGAACGACAGCAACCGTCCGTTCAGGGGAAATCCGCCCTACAAGCCGCTCCCCAGGCCTGGCAGCAGCAACAGCAACAAGTAGAAGTGTCGACCCAAACTCCTGTAAGCGAGTTTCACGCTGGGAATATAGCCAATCATTTTTCGGCTTGGCAAAATATTACGAGTAATTTTGAAGTTTTGGGAGATTGTTAAAGGTATTCATATTCCGTTTTTAAACATTCCCATTCAAAGGAGCATACCTTTTCCTTATCGTTTGTTAGGTGACGAACATCAAGCGTTAGACAAGCAAGTGAAAAATGTTTGTGCTAAAGGAATAGTGCAACCAGTCCAACATATTGAAGGCGAATATATATCTAATATTTTTTCTAGACCCAAGCCTAATGGAGATGTTAGGATGATTTTGGATTTGACTAAGTTGAATAAACAAGTGGTTTATAAACATTTTAAAATGTTTTCTCTAGAGACCGCAAGGGACTTGGTGACACCAGGTTCTTGGCTTGCTAGTGTAGATTTAAGAGATGCTTATTACACTATCCCCATTGCTCAAACGTCTAGGAAGTTTTTGAGATTTTTATGGGGAGGACAGCTGTTTGAGTTTACTTGTTTACCCAACGGGTTGGCTTGTGCACCCCGTTTGTTTACGAAATTACATAAACCATTTTTTTCGGAGCTGGCGAAGAAAGAGCATGTTATGTTTCCTTATATTGATGATTCCTTTATTGTGGCGCAGACACAACAACATTGTTTGAGAGCCATAAAAGATTTATGTGAAGCTTTAACGGAGGTAGGGTTTTACATTCATAATACTACATCAGTTTTAGTCCCCACAAAGAAATTAAAGTGTTTAGGGTTCTTTATAGACACAGATCATATGACGGTGTCTTTGACGCCAGAGAAAATTGAGAAATTCAAGACCACGGCTTTGGATTTGTTGGGGTTGAAAAGACCAAAAATAAGACAAGTAGCAAGGTTAGTGGGGATTATGGTAGCGTATTCGCCCGCAATTTTATATGGTAGGGCACATATTAAGTCTTTGGAAATAGATAAAAATGTGGCGTTATAAAAAAATAAAGGGAATTTTGAATGTCTTATGATCATTTCGGAAGAAGGTCGAAAAGATATCGACTGGTGGCTAAGCCATGTTAGTAACTCCCATAACCCTATTAGAATGGGCCTAATACGGTTGTTACCACAGATGCCTCTTTGGAAGGCTGGGGGGCTCATAGAGGGGCGCTCGCTACAGGGGGCCGTTGGCTAGAGGAAGAGAGAGATGACCATATTAATGTGTTAGAACTCCGGGCTATTTATTTAGGTCTAAAGAGTTTGGTAGACGTGCCTGAAACTATTGTTCAAGTCTTGACAGATAATACCACAGCTATGGCGTATATTAGGAATATGGGTGGGACGAAGTCCAACGCATGTAATAAGTTAGCAAGACAAATCTGGGATTGGGCTCAAAAACATAAAGTTTGGATTACGGTAGCACATATCCCGGGTAGTCAAAATACGTTAGCGGATTTTAAAAGTAGATGTTTTCATGATCATTTAGAATGGTCTTTGAGTGATAATTTGTATGAGCAAATTTGTAACAAGTGGGGGATTCCAGAAGTAGATTTATTTGCTTCTAGAAGGAATAATAAAGTTGATAGATATGTTTCTTGGCATCCAGAGCCAGAATCCTGGAAAGTTGATGCTTTTTCGATGACTTGGAATGATAATTTTTATTATATTTTTCCCCCTTTTGCCTTAATCAGCAAGGTAGCCAGGAAAATCAGGCTAGACAATGCACATGCAATGCTAATAGTGCCGGAGTGGAACATGCAGCCCTGGAGGGCGGCAGTGGAATGGGGAGCGAGAGACTGTATACGATTCCCAAGAGGCCCGCTGAACCTTCGTTACCAAGGAAAAGTAACAAACATGGGAGACGTGTCCACAACACCCCTATTGGCATTCCTTTTTTAGCTAATTATTTGCAAAAGTTTGGTTTAGATAAAATTACCCAAGATAGGTTAATTGCGCATGCGTGGCGACCAGGAACTGTGAAGCTATATACGTGTTATTTAAGAAAATGGGGTGTTTATTGTTTAGTACATAAAGTGAAGCCTATGAAACCTTCGATCGCTCAAGTTACAAGATTTCTGCGGATGATGGATGTTGTTTGTTTGTTTGTTTGTTTGTTGTTGTTTTACGTCCTAGCAACATCTGAGGTCATATCAGGACGGGTACCGACTTGTGACAGTGCGCACTCATGGCAACTTTATAGTGCTGTCCCACTGGGAAACCAGGCCGCCGGCACCATGACCTGGTATCCCACTCAGTCACATTATCCTGACACTGAGCACACCAGTCCTTGCCCTATCCCAATAATGCCGAGCGCCTGGCTAGGAAGCGACAAGTATCAATTTTAAAGTCATTGGTTTGACTCGAGCGGGACTCGAACCCACGACCTCACGATCTACCAGCACGGGAGACGGACGCTCTAACTCATTCGGCCATCCCATGCATGGAAGATGATGGCCTGGGCTATGGAGCTATTAATGCGGCGAGATGTGCATTATCGGTAATTCTTCCCAGGATCGAAGGACAAACAGTTGGGAAATTTCATGTTATTCACTGGTTTATGAGGGGCGTTTATCTAAGGAATCCTCCTAAGCCGAAGTATAATCAGTTTTGGGATGTGTCTGTGGTATTTAAGTTGTTCCAGCAATGGCCTAGTAATAGTTATCGGTTAAGCAGTTAGGCTTTAAATTGGCAGTGTTGTTACTTTTGGTAACTGGACATAGAGGCCAAACGATTGTTGCCCTTTCACTTCAGGGCTTAGATATAGATGATAAGGAGGCTACGTTTGATTTGGATAAGTTGCTAAAATCAAACCGATTAGGAGACCCACTCTCTTCGATTCATTTGACGAGTTTCCCAAAGGATAGGAAGCTGTGTGTGGTGTCAGCTATTAAAGTGTATATTTCCAAGACAGAGGCAATTAGGAATTCTCACCAGCTTCTGATAAGCTTCATTAAGCCACATAAGGCTATCTCCCGAGACACGCTCGCAAGATGGACGATGATTGTGCTCAAGGCAGCGGGTGTGGATACTCAACGCTATGCTTCGCACTCTACACGAGGTGCGGTGGCTTCGAAAGCAAGACATTTGGGGATTTCCGTTAAGAAGATACTGTCGCATGCCGGTTGGAAGACGGCGAAGTCGTTTGCTAAACATTACAACAAACGGCTTGAGAAGACAAGTGGGGTTGCTACCCGACTACTCACCAACTAAGAAGGTCATGTGAGTGTGAACAGTTTAAGTTATGATTGTTCTGAATGTTACATTGTTGATGTACATATTTGAGGATAAAAATGAGGCTACGTAAAGTCTCCCTCGGCCTCGAGTAGCCGAGGCGTTGTACCGAGGTAAAATAGTATTGTTAGATGAAACTAGAGGTACAAGCCTCGGGTAGTCATGGACTAGGGCCCGCCCTCCACACCCTGTCACGACTATTACGTTGGCTTGTGCCAAATGGGGAAAACAGGAGGTCTTCCAATCAGTAAGCTCATTTTTATCCTGAATAATTTTGTAAAGATTGATGTACCGGATGTTGCTTCCTTCTCCCTAGTCCACGACTACCCGAGGCTTGTACCTCGGGAAAACAAGAGTTATCCATCATCTGTACCAAGGTAAGATTTGTCTATCTATACTATATTTGGATCCAATTCATATCTAATATGGTGATACATTGTTATTTGGACCCCATACATATCTAATACAGTGGTACATTGCTATTTGGATCCCACATATCTAATACAGTGATACATGGCTATTTGGATCCCACACATATCTAATACAGTGATACATTGCTATTTGGATCCCACACATATCTAATACAGTGATACATTGCTATTTGGATCCCACATATATCTAATACAGTGATACATTGCTATTTGGATCCCACACATATCTAATACAGTGATACATTGCTATTTGGATCCCACACATATCTACTACAGTGGTACATTGCTATTTGGATCCAACATATCTAATACAGTGATACATTGCTATTTGGATCCCACACATATCTAATACAGTGATTCATTGCTATTTGGATCCCACATATATCTTATACAGTGATACATTGCTATTTGGATCTGACACATATCTAATACAGTGATACATTGCTATTTGAATCTAATAAATTGCTATTTGAATCCCACACTTCTCTAATTCACCTGCTGTTTTTATCCTATATATATATATATATATATATATCAGTATGTAAGCCGCAGTCTTATTGTTGAAACCCGCCAATTATCGTCCTTCCTGAACAATAACAGTGCTTTATCTGCCCACCCCTGTGGCTCATGCATAATGGCATACAATGAAATAACGCAATGATCACGGCGTGGGCTATGTCAGTGTCTATGCGGCTCATTCGGCAGTCTCAGCATCCATGATCCCTGACACCGCCTGCTTCTCCACATGCAGGTGACTGTCGAGGCCGTGGCCCCTGCGCGTCCGCCGACACCCATCTCCCCACCAGGGTCGGAGGTGTCGGACGCTGCGGAATACTATTTCCGGCAGTACGGTGACGGCCATATTGAGGACGTGGGACTGACCAGCGGAGAGAAACTTGAGGTAGAAGCCGAGAGCCCCGGCTTACCTGAGAGCCAGCGACCCCATTCAGCCCCCGTCGAACATGGTGAAGGACCGGAGGTGGGTGCAAGTTACTTAATCATCATCAATGTGCTACGGTTAATCATCAATTCCTTAGCCACGAGGGTCGTTGGGGCCCCACATATATATGCAACCCGGTTTCTCCAGTTTTCCCTGTTCTCCACTGCCCTCTGGGATTTGCCCAACTCCAGGGCCCGTATTCATGGGCTGGTGCCAGGCTTAGCCGGTGCTACACGCTAGCTCTGGGGTAGCTATCCGCGGGTTGGAGAAATAGGTCAAGTCGTATTCACCAATGTCAAAGCCGCCGCAGATAGCTAACCGTGAGTTTATTTATAGATTTGGGAATTCCCCCCAGTCGACGATATGAATAACGCCGCCAATGCGGCGGCGGTGTTAATATTGGTTCGAATTTATGGTTAATTTGATTAAATTTCACTTATGGCATATGTAATTCTGTTAAATGTGAGAGCATTTAATAGATTTGGGCATAATATAGTACCGATATGGCGGCCATATTTAGTTGACGTTGGACAGTATGGATATCGACGTCGCTGCGGAGGCAGCGATTTGTTTACTTTACATTCGTCGATTCGAAAATATTAATATCGCCGCTAATGCGGCGGCAGCGTTAATATCGGTTTGAATTTAGGGTTAATTTAATGAAATTTCACGATTTGTCTATGTAATTCTGTCAAATATGATCGCATTGAATAGATTTACACCCATACATGCACACTAACCGCCCCGGCTAGCAGTTACCCTTGTTTTGAAAGCGGGGTAGCGTTGCCTGGGTTACACTCCGCGGTTAGCGCTGGCACCGGCTCATGAATGCGGATTTTCCACAGTTAGCCGGGTGGGGTACCACTAACAGCCCTAACCCAAGCCCATGAATACGGGCCCAGGGCTGTCCATTCATTGATGTCATTCCACTTCTTCCTTTGGCTGCCTTTGTTTTCTAACACCTCCCCCCTTTCACTGTGCTTTGCAAGATGGGTTTTAGGCCAAACCTGATGAATGGGAAATATGGCCATACCACTGCAGTTTACGCCTCTTTAGGATTGTCAGATCTTTGTGCGTGGTCCAGTTGGTGAGGGCGCTGTAATACAGGTATTTTTTTAGTTCCACTGGTACATCAGGAGAGACTGAAGCTGGGTAATTGCTACAGCTTACATGATGCAAGGTGGGGGGATGTGGTGAACACAAATTGTGACGTACACAAATTGGTGTTTTTTCTCATGTAAAATATTTGATAGGATAGTTTCACTGCAATCTACATTAGACACACATGTAAGGCATACGTCATACCAAGTTTGTCAATCAGGAGGCATGTATTTATAGGTGCAAAGTGAGTTTAAAATATATGGTTTGTAGTGCAGGCTAGGGTCAGGAGGACATCAACCCTAATTTCTTATGTGTAAGCTGAAGCTGTGATCCAGCGTGCTCCCGCTAGTTACAAATCCTGCGTTTGGCATTACTAGGATAGGGCACAGATCAGTGGAATAAGGAAGATCAATTGTCCATAATTGAAATTCCCCCCGCTTAACCAACAAATGTACCAATTAAATAAATATATATATGGTACTAAAAACTAACATTTTTTTATTATTAAATACAATTGAGAATTGAAAAGAGCATGAGAGATCGTGAATCAAAGATCAAACATTAAGCATATACAATGATAAATAAGTATGTAACCATGGAAACCTATGACACTTTATCCTAGCGCCGCCTATCTATTACGCCCAGAACCAGCATTCTTGCCAAGTACACACCTACCGTATAGGATTCGCGCACTAAAACTCGCGACTCGACCCGACCCGACCTGCTTAAAACTGAAAACGGGCCGATTCATTTTTCGAATCGCGAATCGCAATCGTATGCTGGGTACACAACTACCGTTTTAGCCCTAACAATTAGTTTTTAGTCGTGAATCACAATCGGTAGGTGTGCTAGGGGAGTGCACACCTCACGATTTTTGGGCAGTTTTAGATCGTATACGGTAGGTGGGTGTGGAAAAACGGTATGTGTGTACCTAGCATAATCGTTAGAACAACCCCACCCCCTACTGGATTATTCCCTAACCCGCCAACCGTCGCAGTCGGCGGTCAGCACTTCACCTCCAGCGCCCGAACCTGACGCGTGGTGTGTAGGGTCGTCTCGTTAATTTTGACCACCCCGCCTCACCTAAGCTATAATATAACAGACAATAGGGTTAATAGTCCTGGATTTTGAGCTAGAGACTGACCCTAAGACATACATATAACTTCACTTTTGATAAATTATACAAATTCGAGACTTACTTTGGGTTCCGCGTCACTGAATTGTGAACCAATATCCCACTCAGTCACATTATCCTGATACTAATGTTGTAAATCATTGGTTTGCCTCGTCAGTGTTTGAACTCATGACTTCCCAAATGGGACGCCATCCAGTAAATCTCTCTGGTAACGGACTGGTGAAATGATAGGGCGTGATGGTGTGATGACAGATTGGGTATAGTGTGCCCTTTCTCATGTGGAAGGCCGTGGGTTCAATTCCCTGGCGTAATGCTCTGTGTTTTACTATGGTAAGACATATGGTAGATATTAGGTCATGGTGTTGGCGGGTCCGTAAGTCTGGACTTTATTAAAATAGAACAGTGCTCAGTGTCAGTGATTGAGTGGGATATCAGGTCATGGCGATGGCGGTGCCATATGATAAAACCAAAATTACTGGTTGGCTCAGTGACAGGGTATTGTGACTGAGTGGGATATTGGGACATGCTGTTGGTGCCACCGTACGCCTGGGCATTATTGGATAAAACTACACGGAAAGTGGTTGGTTTAGTGCCAGGGTAATGTTACTGAGTGGGATATCAGGTCATGGTGTTGGTAACACTGTAGGCCTGGATATTACTAAGATAAGACCACAAAGAGACTGGTTGGCTCAATGCCATGGTAATATGACTGAGTGGGATATCGGGTCATGGTACTAGTGGCACCGTAAGCCTGGGCATTATTAGAATAGAACAACATTCAATACCGGGGTCATTGAGATATCCAGGTCATGGTGCTCAAATGGGAGCAGCACTATAAAGCCGCCGCGAGTAGCCATCGTTTCAAGTCGGTGCCCATCATGATATGAACTTAAATGGGGAGGAAGACAAGGAAGACATCCGGGAATGGGCAGGCCTGGGCCCGTATGCATGGAGCGGTGTTAGCGGCATGTGGTGTTAACCGTCTAACACAGGGTCGCTACCACCGGTTATCAGAGGCATCAAGAACTATGTCACGCCGTATGCATGGGGGCCTAAACGGGGTGTGTTAGCTATATGTGAATTAATTTATTCATTATGGAAATTTCTCTGAGCCTGTTGCCGGCGAGCACCTGGTTGGGCCTAATATATTGCCTTCTCTACCCACTGGAAACCAGCGCGCTTGTTACTGAGGCAGTGGCGGTTGCTTGCATTTGTCGATGCGGCGGCAGTGTTAATATCGCTTCGTTTTTAGGGTTAATTTGATTAAATTTCACTTATTGCATATTTAATTCTGTCAAATATGATAGCATTGAATAGTTTGGTCTCCATCCTGACACTAACACCGCTGTAAACCTGCTAGGGGGTAGGTTTACATTCTTCGACTTTAAACGTGTGGTGTTAGGCCTAACATTGCTCCATGCATATCAACTTTTCGGCACTAAACCAGAAATCCCGCCCTAACCGCGGTTTGGCTCGCTAACACCGCTCCATGCATACGGGCCCTGGAGTTTGACAAGTCCCAGAGGGCAGTGGAAAATAGCTAAGAATGGAGAGAACTGGTTCCCAATTCATCTGCGGTGTCCCAATGTCCTTCATGGTTAAGAGTGTCGTGGGGGTGATGAAAATGGGAAATATTGCACCCAGAGCGGGACTCGAACCCACATCTGTTTGCATTCCGGGCCAGTGTGCTAACCATTACACCCCCTAGGCTCCCTGATATCACCACACTACCCATGCCTACCTGTCTATGTGGTTACTTGCCTGAGAGGTCAGTGCAAACTACTACACTCGTCCCCCTGGAATTGTAAGAATTTTAATGCTTACAATTACATACATACAGGGAATGCAACACACTTACATACACAGGGTAGGTTCAATGGTTATGCAGTGCATAGCTTGTACAGGATCATGGTCACGGCAACCAGTGTCATGGGGGTGATGAAACAGGAAATATTGCGTTTAGAGCGGGACTCGAACCCACATCTCTTTGCATTCCGGGCCAGTGTGCTAACCATTACACCACCTATGCTCCCTAATATCACCACACTACCCTCGCTTACCTGTCTATGTGGTTACTTGCCTGAGAGGTCAGTGCAGACTACTACAAGAGTAAACAAGAAACAACAAAACCGAAATTATTACTAAAGCAAAATTCAAAAGATACAAATCAAATTCGACTAGTGCTGCACAGCGGTTAATAACAACCTTTAACACACTTATCTGTTTTGTCTTGGTAAATAAAACAAATAAAAACAAAAAGTATTAACAACAAATAAAATAAAAAATATACTGATAATTTAAGCAAACCCTTAGAAGGTATATATGCTAGACATGATACACCCAGGAGGTAAACTTAAAACTTAAAACCAAAAACCAAAAACCCAAAACCAATGACCACTAACACAACAAGGTGAAGGCAGTCAGGGAAAATAACCATAGGTAACCAAACAACCAACCAGTTGTAGAACTAACAGACTCGCTGAGGGTAGGGAGACGTGGGAGAATGCTTAGAGAAAAAGAATGTATCTAATAGATAGCTACACAACAACTGAAAGTAACAAAACAAGGGGAACCACAAGACATACTGTCTAGCAGTGAAAACAAGTTATTAGACTTAACTGTTATGGTCAGCAAAAATACGCCATCAGCAAAAAATCAATATAAATAAATAAATAAATAAATAAAATCATCACAAAAAAGGGCGGGGGGATTGAGGATGAGGATGAGGATGTGATCTAAGGTGTAATTCTCTTTATTTTCTATCTTATAATGTACATGAGGATGTGATCTAAGGTGTAGCCTGGATGTAATACCCACCCACCCCAAAAATACAACACACAAAAAACACCCAAAAAAACCTAAACCAAATCTCCCCTCTGCGGGGTTTGTTGACAGGGTCCCATGGCGGACGGTGCGATGAGGGACCGGCGTGAGCGGGCCAAGACGGCTGCCCGACCTCCCGTTCTGCTGCCGCGCCTCAAGAACCAGTCGCTGTCAAACCTCTTCAACCCTTTCTCCAGGGCGTATGAGGAGCTGTACGCCTCGCCAAGACCCCCCCGCTCGTACGCCGCCCGGTCCGCCGGGTCCAACACCAGGAGGTCCTACCAGCTGCAGTCGCGAGGTACAGTAGATATAGTGGCGCGCATCTTTTAGCTGTAACCCATGTATGTGGGGTTCGAACTTTTGACTAAATCAAAAGAATGACTTAACAAAAAATGTATGCCCAGTCTGGCTTTTGGGATTACAGTGAATTCCCGATTAAACATGCCCCGATTTAACGCGAATTTGGATATAAAGCGATGAGTCATTGGCACCAGAATCTTTTTATATTCAGTAAGCTTGAACCGATTTAGCGTGACCTCGTTTTTTCCCCGCGACTTCTTTTTTTTATGGACCCCAGTGATCACATTATAATGGAGTTTCACTGTACTAGGGTAGGGAAAGAAGCAGTGTCTGTGGTTGAATTTGTTCCTGCTTAATCAACGAATATAACCTATTCTGTCATCTTTGTTTCATGATAAAATGTGTTACTTCCACTTATGTTTATATTGAAACTTTCATGGTAATCTGACTACATTTTGACTTATTTAATAAACAGTATTATGTTGTTCATTGATTATATGTAACAAAGTGAATCACTGAATATTGATATATACCTGCTCATATTGCAGGTATATATCAATGTCAAATGCACTTCCCAAGGCAGCTAAAATAACAAGAGGTGATACAGTCTAGTTGTTCTTAGGAATGCTAAACTTTGTTCATGCTTTATATTGGTAAAGATGTCTTGCATTCAAACTGATTTAGAATTAGAGAAAGCAGATGGCCATTCGTTAGAAATGACAACATATATACACAACTTGAATCTGGCTATAAATGAAAACAATCGTAACAGGTTTGTAGCTCTATATCACTAGCCAAGTATTAACCAATATTTTTCTATTTAATTTGAAAGTAATATCCAATGTTGCCAAAGTTAATATAAATGACTTTAATGATATTTTGATTTCACTCCCCCTCCCCTCCCCCTTACCATCCTCCCCACCACCATTGCTCCCACTATCACCGAAGTGTTTAATTAAGCCTTTATGACTACCTTGTTGTGAATGGATGCAGCAACTAAAGCATTGTGACATGTTAATGGGATGGTAATTTGGATGGTTAAAGTATAGTGTTATTGGTGCGTCATAAAATATAAATGTTATCATAGAACCACGTTTAATAATTTTATTTGAGCCAAGTCTGACTGTTGTCATCGTTACTAGATGTGACAGCTCACGAGTTTCTAGTTGTCTTAGAAATCTAAGGATCTAATTATGTAGCTGCTCGCTATTATTTTCTTCCACTTGTGACGCGTCTTCTGTCAAAGAAGGCACAATATATCGACCTACTTATTCATTTAGTATATATTTAGTTTTGCATTATGTACGTCTCATCAGCTATCTTAATTATAATAAGGTGTTCTTCATTTGAGTTTTACCAGAATATATAGAATGTATATTTATTATTATGTCTATATATATAAGTTTCTAGAACCTTTCAGACTTCACAGAATATACGTATATATATATGTCTCTATAAAACCAGCCTAAAAGTGTATTCCGTAAAATTATATATATTATCCTTATCCATTTTATTTAAAGATATATTTATATAGCGATAGATTGAAGAACACCTTACATATAGAAATAGAGGGAGAGGGAGAAGGAAGGGGGAGGTTTCTCAATAGGAAGGGTATATATCTAATTCTGACTACATTTTGACTTATTTAATAAACAGCATTATGTTGTCCATTGATAATATGTAACAAAGTGAATCACTGAATGCAATTGCAGACGACGAATCTATATTAGACCACATTGCAGGTTTGTATTTAATACGGCTTGGTGGTTATTTATAACTGCCATCGTTGATAATTACTGCATGCTTTCAAGGTTGGTTGTGTGTGTATATTTCTGCATGACGCACCTTGCTTTGTGTAACTCGAGTAAGACAGAACTGCCTTCTCGTTAACCCTCTCCAATTGCCCCTCGGCTAAAGGCCAAAGGGACCAATCCTGCAAATGGTAAGGAACTTCTAGCTTTGCGTGGTGTTTTCGGTATCACTCGCTTCAGTCGATAATGAACTTTAGATAGAGGTCATTTAGCACCCAGTGGGAGAGGTTGAATGTAAATTAATACACATATATACTTATATATCATAGATAACATGCAATTTATATTATAATATATATACTATACATATATATGTGCTCTATAATCTATTATGGGAATATAAACAAGGACACTACCACCGAGCAGTTTCTCTCCCTCTATTTACTCTACACCTGAATGTCATGTGACTTAGCTACTACCCACTCCTAATAACCTTAGCACAGTGAGCCAGCAGGCCACCAACACGTTCAAGTTCTTTCTTGGAGGCTTTCCTCCGCCCACGGAGCCTGTGTAGGACTTCCCTTGTTTTTAATAGCTTATCATGAGGAAGGCTGAGCTCAAGACTCACAGAGTCAACATCGATCCCGAGGAACCGGACCTTGGTGTCGGCTTTGCTCACCTTCTTGAAACTCACAAAGAACCCAATCCTCCTCAGGATCCTTATCAATGTCACCTGGCCCCGCTCGACCTCGCGCCTGGTACCACCGACGACACAAAAGTCGTCCAAGTAGTTCACTACCCGGTCAGGGCCCTCGCGAACGCAGCACCTAACAACAAAATCCGAAATTTTGGAGAAGATGTAGGGGCTTGATGAAAGGCCCATGCTGAGGCGGTTGTCAAGAAAGTAAGCAAAGTCTCCACCAGGTCTCCTGTATCGGAGACCCTGGCGCTGCCGGTCCTCGGGGTGGATCGATACAGCCCTGTATGCGTCCTTAATATCGACGGTTCCTAGCACGTCACCCTGCTCCAACATGTCTGTAACATCCTCCAGACTTCTGTAAGAAAACGTTTGGCAGACCTGGTCAGTGAAGTTATTGACAGAAACCTCCGAGGGCATACTACAATCGATGACGACCCGCCCACCGCCGTTGTCCTTAGGGACGACGAATGCATCGTGGGTACAGGCTGCGGGCACATCGATGGTAGAGATGACACCATCACGCTCCTCGTTCCGAAACTTCCTGTCAATAATGTCACCCTCCCAGGCTGACTTACCGCGAGTCTTCGTTGGAGTGTAACTCACCGTGCACCCGGGATTAACCACCCGGAAACCGAACGTAACTCCGATCATAATATATAACCAATCGGGATCGGTGTCGCCCCGCAAAAATAGCTCGGCGAAGACTCTTCAGGGTCTAAGCTGAGTAGCAACACCGGCGATATTATGGACGCACCCACAGGAGCCAACCACACAATCATTCGTGACCTCAATCGTCACGGGTGGCTCCCCCTCCCGTTCCCGAATATGAACAAGGAGGCTACTAGGATCGCCTTGCTCCACGAACAGGCGATCTACACGACTGGCGCCAGCTGGTTGCAGCCAGCGTAAACCATCACCCAATGCCCCGACTCGTAACTGGGTCTCGTTAATATCACCGAGAGCAACAGCATCAACAACACCTGAAACATCGAAGGTAACAATCTGATTATTGTCCGGGGGGAAAGAAGCATAAACGTCAGTATTTGTTATGTCAGAATCAGAATCGTCAGGGGCGTTATCAGGGTAATCAACGACAGCGACTAAAGCAGTGTCCAGATCGACTGTCTGGCAACCAACGTCCTTGGATCGCCTAACCTTCGAACGTCAGTCTTTACACTTAGATCGGGTGTGTCCCTTGGAGCCACATAGGGAACAAGCATGGGAGAAACGACAGTCTGAGCGAACGCATCCATTGTCCCCGTTCCATGCATAGCATGCCCTACGCGCTGCTCTGGCCGGTGAACGCTTCCCCGCACTGTGGTTCCCGTTTGCGGCCTTCTTCGTCTTCATATTATGAGGACCGTAATGCTCGATGCTTTCGTCTTGGTGCATCTTGGAGAAGGCCGCAAACCCGACGGTCTCACCCAGCTTGCGGATAGCAAGTACGTGGTCAACATGTGCAATGTCCTTGTAGTGGTCCTCCCTGGCTCTTGAAGAGATAAAGCTGACGTGTTCAATGAACGACCTGTAGTCGGCTATCGTCAGGCAGGGAATGTCCAGGCACCATTGACAGGAAGCCTTCACCAGCTCATGAGCGTTCATTTTCCGCACGTCCTTCCCCTGCCCGTATTTCCTGAGAGACCACTTACTTCTCCTGCGCCTAGACGAGCTGCCGTCGCTGCTCGACCTAGAAGAGCGCCTTCTCCGCCTGCTCGACCCTCTCGACCGTCGACGTGAACGCCCGAAGGTCGAGTGTCCATCATCACGATCGGATCCTCGCGTCCAAGTAGGAGGAGGCAGGGTAACGTCGTCGTCCGTTTTCGGTCGTCCGCGTGCGGCGTGTCGTCCCTTGTTGCGTGCCGAGTCGAAGTACGATAGGTGTTGGTGGCGGCAAGGTCGGCGCCCCGTCGTCCGTCGTCCACTGCCGTGGTCGTCCGGCGCCTATTCCGTCGTCTCTCCCTCTCCTCCTTCAACGCCTCCAGTTCGTCTTCCAAGTCGGTTACACGCATCTCGGCCTTGATGTTGTCGATCGCCTCCCTCGCGTTCCGCTCCCGGTCGTCCAGTGATAGAGTCGACATTGCTGCAGTAGTCGAGTCCATGTCGAGGCTATCGGAGTGCTCTGCTGCCGGTCTCGTATTTTTCGACGACGCTTTACCGCTGCGCGTCGACATGCTACTTTGGGCCAGTGTGTCGATACTTTTGCGTGAGCAATTTACCTGGTCCTGTTTGTGGGTAGAGCCGCAGTCAGTGCAGTAACCTGCACCTGGCATCCTAATCCCTAAACTCTAAAGTAGCCGTACTACGGTACGCTTCATTAAGCGGATTAAGCGCTAAGTGGTTAAGCGGATTAGTGAAGTAATCCACGTCGTTGAGAGCTGCGACGTGTGCATAACGACCGTTATTTCAAATTAACTATAACTTAATGTAGCTTATGAACAGCATTTTCAATATTATAATCGACACTCATGTTTCTTGCAAATCGATATGGTCAACATAATAACGAAAGCAGTAAGTAATGAATCAATGTTTAAACAACTCGACTTGGTTAGTCGACTTGATTCAATGTCATGTTTAAACGTGTAATTCAGCGTATCTGCACTCTTGGCTCCTCTCGTCGATCCGCGTCGATCGTGCAGCTCCAACACGCTGCCGATGGTCGACAAACATGCCGTTTGTAGGCTTTGTAACAAGTGTCGACCGAGAAACGGTCGATATATATAAATGTTTTTACGATACCGTACTCGACGATCGATCCACTCGTGAAGAAACGACACACATCGTCGCTTGAATCTGGTTCTAGTCGTCCGCTGGCTTGGACGATCGGCAGAAGTAACTTAATACACCCCCACAACACAGGTAGGAAGTAGACTGTGGTGAGGTGTGTACGGTTTGAAATCCAGTGCAGTAGTGACTTGCCCGGGCGGATTAGTGAGGAAGGCGCCAGGTGGTGGCGCTAGTAGTAGGCAACTGGGGCAAATCCTGGCAAGTCAGCGATTGGACAATAGCAATATCGAAGTAACATAATGGAATAATAATAATAAATAAACTACTCCGCCTATTTATACATGCATAATAAATTATACGTACTATAAACAAGGACACTACCACCGAGCAGTTTCTCTCCCTCTATTTGCTCTACACCTGAATGTCATGTGACTTAGCTACTACCCACTCCTAGTCATTGAGTTAGTACCACCCAACCTGCTATGCCTAGCTTAGTTCCTGCATCCACCACTGCACTGCCACCTGTGAGTGGCTCATGAGTGCATGATACCAGCTGCGCCTGGTCACTACCACTGCCGCTCCCGCTCAGCAGGGCGGATTTTATATATATATATATATATACATATTTATATATATATATATATATATATATATAATAATAATATACATAATATATACGTTGGTGTTTGATGTGCTTTATTTCAGATTTTGTCTATTACATGTTTGTGTATATATCTATGCTCACGTTTGATCTGCTTTGCTTATAACTTTGACTATTGCAAGTTAGTATAAGTATATAATATATATATGTATATATAACGTGTTGGTGTTTGATCTCTTTTGCTTCTAACTTTGATTATCGCATATTTATATACACACGATATGCTTGTGCTTGGTTTGTTTTGCCTACAGGCTCTAACCTGAACTGTTGCATATTAGTATTTATCTATATCTGGCCACTCAGACTCCGCTCGCATGGTGTATTATAATATACCTTTTTTTACATAGATCGAGCTTTAATAAAGTAAGGCTACAGCCATCTACTCTCAACTCCCTATGAACCATGCATCGCGAGCTTTTTCCATATATAGGCACACCTATCGATTAATATCACACCAGAAGAAGAACGAATGTTCTAATCAATGCAATGAATGAGCTTCATTAAATGTGCCCCGCTTCATAAATCATCAAACCGCGCCAACAAAACTCAGTGATAGCAACATAAACGCACTTTTGATAGGCGCCTGTTGGTTCCAATTTCTGTCTATTTTGTCGTCCCTCCCACTCCAGGGGGGTCCATCTACGAGGACCCGCCAGGGGGCGTTATTAGTTTGCGCATGACGCACCTACAGAAATGGGGAACCTTCCAGCATAGCCAGAGCCTCGGTCAGGACACGCTGGGTAAGTGCTGCCACCGTGCGGCAGGCGACTTAACGACGGGTTGATGTATGTATGGTGACCTGCTGGTAGTATGTCCCCGTCTCTCTCTCTCGCGCTCTTTCTTTCTATCTGTCTTCATCTCGCTCTCTTTCTCTATCTTTTCTCTATCTCTCTCTATCGTCAAAAGGCAACCAGTCCCACCTTGTGTAAGCAATTCCACTTTTCCTTGTGGATTTTGATAACTGCAAAATGTCCACCATATAATAAGTTATTATGTTCCGACTCCTAATTCTACACTAGTCAAGCACTGTTCTGGCACACTATTTAGGGAGGTGCATGTGCATGTCCATGTCCATGTCCATGTGCATGGTTATTTAATTAGTACACAGTGTAAAAAATAGCTACTTCTGTTTATATATATTTGAGTCCATTGTTAGTAAATTAATGAGAAATTAAGAGCCCATTGAGCGGAATAGGTTATTGTTAGATTGGAGTATTCTTTTAGACGATTCGCGTTGCTTTTCTTAAAGCTGCATAGTCTGATGAAAGCATCACATTATTAAAAGCAAAACATGTGCATAGATTTGATCCTATAGATTCAACATTTATTGTTGCACAGAGGGATTGCACCTGAAATAGTTTATGACTTTTCTTCAATCTGAAGCTGAGTAATTTGCATGATAAGCATATTTGACAACTGTCCACGTCATGGAATGCATAATGTTTGACAGTTCCTCATGATAAAAGAAATATCATAGGATATTTCCTGATTGCTTAATATAATAATTAATGGGTCTACAATTACGGTTGTAATTTGTGCATCGGCTTCAAGTTATAATCATGACATTTTCAGTTCAAAATATGAAATATTGTTCAAGGCCGAATATATTTAAATTACATATATATTATATATATATATATCTATTATTCGTGGGCTAGTTCCTGTTTCCCCCACTGGAGCCACTTGCGAGTGGTCAACTGCCGATTGTCTTGCCACTACTAACCAGATTTTAAACTCTGTGTGTGTGTGTGCACAACCACATGCACAATCCTTTATCCGAAATTTTGAACTGTGCAAAGCTCTGAAAACCGAAGATTTTTTTGTACATTATATAAATTAAACTGTAGTCTATTATCATCCCATTATTTCATTTATCAGCATATTGGTCTATAATTAAACTATAATAGTATGTGTAGTCTTTATGTATCCCTCTTAGTGTGAGTTCATACATTTTACTGCAGTATTAATGTTTGATTACGGGGTGTTTCCCCAGACCCCACCCGATGTGCTACCTTTATTCTGAAATCCGATGAATTCTGAATCAGAACTGGCTCGATTATGTCGTGGGGGTGATGAACATGGGAAATATTACGTCTAGAGCGGGACTCGAACCCACATCTCTGCATTCCGGGCAGTGTGCT
Organism: Branchipolynoe longqiensis; assembly: GCA_030323885.1. Classification (NCBI taxonomy): domain Eukaryota; kingdom Metazoa; phylum Annelida; class Polychaeta; order Phyllodocida; family Polynoidae; genus Branchipolynoe; species Branchipolynoe longqiensis. Next base: position 22,191,879 of record CM059191.1, read on the forward strand.
AACCATTACACCACCTAGGATCCCTGATATCACCACACTACCCACGCCTACTTGTCTATGTGGTTACTTGCCTGAGAGGTCAGTGCAGACCACTACACTTATATATATTTATACATGAAACAAGTATGTCTAGGCTTACATAATCAGATAGTTTAAAAAAATTGAGTTTCTGCCATATTACAAAAAAAAATACATCAGGTTGATAGTTATAATCTACCTGTCCTCAAATGGGAGTAACTTTCATTAAAAATGGATTACTTGGGATATATTTGAAATGAAAACATTTGAAATCATTTTGCTGCACACATCGAAATGCTGAGCATCATGGAATTTATGATTTGCAGCAATGACAAGTTCTATTAAATTGACTCTAAGCTGTGTGGTCCGATGAAGGCATCAAATTCTCGAAGCCATGACATTATCTAGATTGTATCGTGTGTATGCAACTTAGATACTCATACACATATTAAATATTTGTCGCTGCCGAGAAGGGAATAATAAGTCAGTTTAATAGAAAATGTTACTGTTGAAGGCTAAGGTGTCCAGTATTTCGTCATGATGCCAAAAGTGATTTTGCATGTTTTCATTTCAGATATCTCCACAGTTAGCCTCTTATCACCTAAGAAATATCGCTTTTATAAGCAAAGTTACTTCAAACTAAAGTACGGTATATAATAATCTTCCACTTAATATATTAATTTAAAAAAAAAGAAATGTGGCAGATGTAGGCAATTGAAATGGTTTCGAAAACTATATGGATCCATCAGATTCTGCAACTCCAAATTATTTTTCCCGATGGCAATTTGAGGGGAAACTTGCTGACTCATTAGACAGACATTTGATGCCGTTCTTCCTTTGATACTGCTACATTTGTTGTTGGTTTTTGGGTTGTTTAAAAAAAACACATTATTTTTCAAGGTTGACATTTATCAGGCTTCCCATAGCAGTGTGGCTCCGCTTTGGGTTCAACAAATCGTGGAGTGAATTGAAAAGATAATTAAGATTTCAGTCCCGCGTGGATTATAAATATGGAGCTGCGTTTTTGATATGTGATTATGCAAGGTCTATTCATTTTACTTTCAATATAGCGATAGCTGCAGCGAATTCCTATAATTAAGTACTTGAGAAATGTTATCGTATTATATAGGAGCCAGACCTCTTGCAGCTGAGGTCCAAGTGCAGGGAGAGTCTAAGCTCCCCCCCCTTCCCACCACACACCCTAAGCCTACCTAATCGCATTTGTAGCCTTCTCCACTTGTCACAGCCATAACAAGTACCTTCATTTGCCTTGCAGTGTACAGCCTCAGCACTGGCTATGGAATTAAACTTAATTTTACTTGCCATAAAAAGTTAACCTATTTTATTGCAACTTTGTTTGAGCAGTATATACCTGTCCTTATCGATCCTCGTCATCGTCGAACCTCTTGCCATGTGTGGACAATTTTCCCACGTCAAAACTGTTTCGATTAACTTTGATGAACTAATATCCTTTGTCGCGCTCTTAGCGATTTGGCCATCCCGTCTGGCTTTCAATGCACAAAACTGTCTTTGTTTCATTTGACCACCCCTTGTAATGACACTTGACAGGACACCTGTTATGTCTGGACAACATTGGTTTGGTTTAGAGTTGTCCGTTGAAGATAGGTTGCGTCACATCACTTCCTCTCCTTCCTTCGTTCCTTCCATATTGCCGTATTTGGCAATATTGAGTATTCCCGAATACGATTGATTTCTATAAATAGTTCTAAGCAGTTTGCTATAGGATTATAACAACACTGAGTACGATTGGTTTATACAGCTTATTCCGAACTATTTAAATAGGACGCGAATTAGACTAATTATATTACATATAGTGCATTGTATTAATTATCTGCATTCAAGAGGCCTGAAAGAAAGACACTTTTTATGAAGACCGGTGCTTCGGCACAGACAATTAAACCTATTCAGCAGAATATATATATATTTACCAAAAAAATGAATAAGTCAGTATCGCCTAGTACTGTCAGTAAAAGCAGAACACTTATATTTACCTAATAGCTTTCTCTTAATAAGCATTAAACATATTCCTATTATTAGGTCTTTAAGCCTTATTATTGTGTAAAGAGTAAAATCTCTACTCACTGAATGTGAGATATAACTACTAGCTCTCGCAACTGTCACTGTCAGGTAAAGAAAGCACTTGGAAACAGGTTAGTCTTTCACATATTGTTATATACTGCCCAGATGTTAATTGCAAATGACAGTTCTCCACTCTCCCCCCCCCCCCCCCCCCCCCCCCACACCCACAGAGGTTATGGAGGTCCAGAGAACATGTCATGGTCATTACTCACTGTAGCCAGTCTCTCTGCTTGGGAATCCCTCGGCTGTTTGAGTCTAGACTGAATGTAACCAGACCAGAAGGAATGGCCAAATAAGTTGAGCGCCCGCTTCCCATGTGACAAGTCGTGCATTTCGAACAACAGGTTTGAAGCCTTAGCTGAGTTAAACCGACAAATTACAAATTTATACTTGCCATTATCTAGCCTGGCATTCGGCATTACTAGGATTGGGCAAGAAGTAGTGAAATGAAGAAAATCAATTGTCCGTGATTGAAATTCCCCACGCTTAATCAACGAATGTAACACAAAACAAAATATATGTATTCCTCTCGCATTTTAATTTCCGAGAGGATATCTGATTACTCAGAAAAATAAAAAATAAGAAAAGCTTGTTTGCCACTATACAGACAAAGAAACTTATTTATTTTGGCCACATCATCCGTCAGAGTTCAATATACCATACATTGTTGGAAGGGAAGGTGAATGGCAGCAGAGGGAGAGGGAGACCAAGAACATCATGGTTTACAAATATTTCACAGTGGACAGGCTTGAATTATTCACAGTCTATCAGAACAGCACACCATCGGGACAAGTGGAGAACCATTGCATCCAACCCTCGACTAGAGGACGGAACTATTGATTGATTGAGTCTCCTATGTAACCCAACTTTCGACAGCTGGACTATGGTTGTATATTTAGGAGCAACGGAAAAGTACCAATAACTACTCAATATACTTATGCTTAATCCCAATGTTCTGTGCATCAACAGCCAAGCTGCAACATCTGGGCCGTGGAGGCACACTGGGAAGCACGCGCTATACAGCCCACGAGAATGGACCCACCACGGAAGAACTGACACACCAAGTGATTGCCGACTATGCTCTACTTGACAACCAACGCAAGGCACATCGAAGTGCAGGTACATACACACATATCAATGCCTATTTGTCTGTGTCTCCTTTTCTCCTTGTCTTGTTTTCTCAGTATCAAGATAATGTGAGTAGGATATTGAGCAACGGTGCTCCCACTGTCTCCCACTGGGACAACACTATAACGTCATCATGAGTGCACACTGTCACATGTCGGTACCCATCCTAATATTACCTTAGATGTTGCTACTACATAAATCCCAAACAAACCGATGAGTAAACAGCCTGTGTTTGTGTGGGTGTTTGTTTTTAAACTGTACTGTGTACAGACGTCCTAGTGAAACTTGATTGCTAATCATTTGTCAGGGTGCTGTTAGATAAACTCCTTCAACAACAAGTGTGGTTGGTGGTTTGGTTTTGGGTTTGTGCTGATTCGGTATAGACATATAACATCAGTTCCACATGTCGCTTACTCCGATGGTTTTAATTTTTTTTTCATATTTTAAGTTAAATATATTAGCTTGAATGTTATAATCTACCTTCCTTTAGTTTGAAATAACTTTCATTTTAAATGACTAAATTTTGAGATATTTGAAGTACCAAACATGACAAATTAATTTTGGCAAGCACAACAAAATTCTGACCCCACAGGCTTTAGCAGTACCAGTTTCTCTTAAGTTGTCTTCTCTTCTATGCAGCGAAAACGTGCTTAATATGTGGTGGTCTCTGTGGTGGAGTGGTTAGAGCGTCCCACTTTTTTCTAGGTCAGACTCCTAATCTGAAGGGCAGTGGTTCGATTCCCCATGCCCCTACCTCTGCCAATTTAGATTTCCACTGCTGTGTATAACTTACAGCGTCATCAAAGGCTATGTCTATATGGTGTAAAAGGTTAATCCCTTGGGTCGGGAAAAGTGTAGGCTCAGGTTTTCTATCGACAAACTGTCTAATGGTGAAAACAAGTCTATTCAGACTTATCCATGATATGCAGTATAAATCTTCAAGGAAAAAAAAAAACAAAAAAACTAGTATCTAAATCGGATATGTATAATCAAATTAAAATAATTGTTTTGGTTTTAAAGATTGGATGCTTTCATTGGACTATACATCTTTAATGCAGCTGCTGAATTTGCTTCATTCCAAAGCAGACCTATCCCCCCCCCCCCCCCCCCCCCCCCCCCCCCCCCCCACACACACACACACACACACCTTTCCCATTTAGAGCTAAGAGGGTATATTGTGCACAGTACTGAAATAGACGCTGCCTCAATTATCAGTTCATTAACCCTGCTCCAAGCCATCTATCTGCCTGTCACCCACCTCCTGTAGCTCAGACTATGCCGAGCAAGCAGCGCACTCTGATAGAGCATCCGCTGGAGGACTTCCTGGAGTTGATACAGGCCCAGTCCGCGCCCAAAACCAACAAGGACTCATCGTTCAGGCGCAGGTCGGCGCCATCTGGTGACAGGCGGACTGTGTGCGCTGATGACGGGTAAGGATGGATGACGATGGATGGGCAGTCAGGTGTAATGGGTAATGTACGGTGAGATGTGATGTGAATGTTTGGTGTGGGCGGGGGGGGGGGGCAGAGGGGAGGGGGCTGTTATAGAAAAAAGGCTCCGGTGACTTGTGATGGGATTGTTGGAGGTGAGGCGTTTGTGTGATGTGTGAAGGTTGGTGTGAGGTGTCACGTAAGTGTTATAGCTTATAGTGAGGTGGTAATGTGAAGTGTTATGTGAGGCGGTAATGTGAGTGTGGGTGTGAGGTGTCACATGACTTATAATGAGTCGGTAATGTGAAGTGTCACATGAGTGTTCAAGAGAGGTGGTAATATGAGTGTTGGTGTGAGGTGTCACATGACTGTTATACTTCTAGTGAGGTGGTAATGTTAGTGTTAGCATGAGGAGTCACATCACTTATAGTGAGTTGGTAATGTTAAGTGTCACGTGAGTATTCAAGTGAGGCAGTAATGGGAGTCTTGGTGTGAGGTGTTCTCTGTAGCGGAGTGGTTGGAGTGTCTGACTTTTTTCTAGGTCGGACTCCTAATCTGAAGGTCAGTGGTTCGATTCCCTGTGTCCCCACCTCTGCCAATTTGGATTTCCACCGCTGTGTATAACTTACAGCGTCATCAAAGGCCAGTTGCTCTCATACCATGTCTATGTGGTGTGGGAGGTAAAAAATCCCTTGGGTCGGTAAAAGTGTAGGCTCGGGCTTTCTATCGACAAACGGTCTAATGGTGAAAACAAGCCTTTTCAGGTTTATCCATGATAGGCAGTATAAATCTTCAACAAAAGTGTCACATGACTGTTATAGTGAAGCGGTAAGTTGGCATGTAAGTGTTATAGTGAGGTGGTAATGTGAAGTGTCACACACAGCTGTTATAGTGAGGTCGTAATGTCAAGTGTCACTGAGCGTTATAGTGAGGCGGTAATGTGAGTGTTGGTTTGAGGTGTCACATTGTGAGGTGGCAATGTGAGTATTGGGGTGGGGGCTTAATGTGAGTGTCATAGTGAGGTGGTAGGGTGAAGTGTCACGTGAGTGTTATAGTGAGGTGGTAATGTGAGTGTTGGTGTAGGGGGTGTCATTTGAATGTTATAGTGACGTGGTAATGTGAGTGTTAGTGAGAGGAGTCACATGATGTATTGTGAGGTGGTAATGTGAGTGTTGGGGTAGGGGGTGTCATTTGAATGTTATACTGAGGTGGTAATGTGAGTGTTAGTGAGAGCAGTCACATGATGTGTTGTGAGGCGGTAATGTGAGTGTTGGGGTAGGGGGTGTCATTTGAATGTTATAGTGAGGTGGTAATGTGAGTGTTAGTGAGAGGAGTCACATGACGTATAGTGAGGTGGTAATGTGAGTGTTGGGGTAGGGGTGCCATGTGGATGTTATACTGAGGTGGTAATGTGAGTCTTAGTGAGAGGAGTCACATGATGTATTGTGAGGTGGTAATGTGAATGTTGGTGTAGGGGGTGTCATTTGAATGTTATAGTGAGGTGGTAATGTGAGTGTTAGTGAGAGGAGTCACATGACGTATTGTGAGGTGGTAATGTGAGTGTTGGGGTATGGGGTGTCATTTGAGTGTTATAGTGAAGTGGTAATGTGAGTGTTAGTGACAGGAGTCACATGATGTATTGTGAGGCGGTAATGTGAATGTTGGGGTAGGGGGTGTCATTTGAATGTTATACTGAGGTGGTAATGTGAGTGTTAGTGAGAGCAGTCACATGACGTATTGTGAGGTGGTAATGTGAGTGTTGGGGTAGGGGGTGTAATTTGAATGTTATAGTGAGGTGGTGATGTGAGTGTTAGTGAGAGGAGTCACATGATGTGTTGTGAGGTGGTAATGTGAGTGTTGGGGTAGGGGGTGTCATTTGAATGTTATACTGAGGTGGTAATGTGAGTGTTAGTGAGAGCAGTCACATGATGTGTTGTGAGGTGGTAATGTGAGTGTTGGGGTAGGGAGTGTCATGTGAATGTTATAGTGAAGTACTGTGAGGTGTTAGTTTGAGTTGCCACATGAGTGTTACTTTGAGCTGATAATGTGAGTGTGAAGTGTCACAGGGGTGTTATAATGAGGTGGTAATGTGAGTGTCATGTTACTTGGGAGGTGTATTGTGTTTTTTATACTGCTATATATGAGTGTTATAGTGAGGTGTAACAAAAACCCTATAATACTAAGCTGGCTCACTCCCTATCTCTCCCATGGTAATGTAAATTTCGCAGTGCCACCTTGTGGTGGGTTTGATCAGCCCAGCTGCTGGTTGGTGGTTCACATGTAAACAGATACAATTATATTATACATGAGATAGGTAAGTATGAATACACATCAATATGAAATTGCTATGAACAAATACACATCATCATCAGCATCATCATCAGCATCACCATCATCACACATCTTTCACATTCATATATACATTTATACATATAATATAGCACCTGTTTAACCAAGAGAACAGCCAGCGCACCAAGTGGTGGGTTTGATCATTTTGATTACACAGTACAGGCTGAGTGAGCCGTCTTAGTATTATAGGGTCTTTGGGTGTAACATGAGTTATTGCTTAATGTATTCACACTTCTGTCTATCATCATCACCACCATCATCATTATTATTATTATTATTATTATTATTATTCATGCATGTGGTATTAATCGATTGCTGAATACACGATTCAAGTTGCTGTATTAAAGTGTAAATGGAATATCCTTCGCATGTTCGTGCACATACCCATTAATTACTAATACACCCAAAGCATTCTCCGTTCTCAAATAATTCGAAAATGAGGCATATTTCAAGACTAGTATGCGGCATATTAGTTAAAAGTATATACATACTCCGATGAGTTTGGGTTATGGCATATTTCTTTAAATAAATAATGTTATCATGTACCTTACTTTAAGTATTAAGTAACTTTTATTATAAATGGTTACCTTTGAAAATACTTGAAGGGAAATCATGCAATATTAATTTTGCTGTGCACACAGAGATTCTGTCACCATAGGCTCCATCAGTAACAGGTTCTATTAAATTGATTTTGTATTCCCTTCCATGCAATAACAAACCTTTAATAACTTACCAGACGGGATGGTCGAATGAGTTAGAGCATCCGTCTCCCGTGTTGGTAGATCATGGGATCGTGGGTTCGAATCCTGGTCTAGTCAAACCAATGACTTAAAAATTGATACTTGTCGCTTCCTAGCCAGGCGCTCGGCATTATTAGGATAGGGCAAGGAGCAGTGGAATGAAGAAGACCAGTCGTCAGCGACTGAAATTTCCCCTGCTTAAACAACTAATTTACCACCAAAAAAAACAAACTGCACCAGTATCTAAGTTCCATATCTAGCATCAGACCAAGATAAGTGTTTTGGTTGAAAAAAAAAGATGCAATGATTTCCCCGGACTATCACCATGTACCTTTAAGAAAGTATCCTTTGGGAAGCCTCAAACACCGGGCACTATAACATAGAGCGCCTGTCCGTAATCTAGATCAAAAGCTGCGGTGGGCGATATTAGGGGCGTTATTTGTGTGCAATGTGTGCTAGGCAATCACCCCATGTTCCACTTGATGGCTGCAGCCGGGTGGACGCGGTCCGAGTGGGTCAAGGCACGGCGCCCCTCCGACTGGACGCTGTGGTCAACATGATAGACACTGTCACAGACGAGATGACCACTCAGAAGGAGAAGGTAGGCTCAAGGAAGAGCTTTTCTCTCCTTTTTTTGTGCACTGTCAGAATCTATTTTCATTGTCATCTATTTATGTGTAGGGGCCTACACTTTAGGTTCCTATTTTGCTTGTTGTCACTCTCTGCATGTATTCTCTGTCTGAAAACCATCTATAATGCAGACCAAATTGGATCATGCAGCATTAATGCAGACAAAAAGGAGAATCGCGATGAACAATAATATATTTATCTTAAATAAAGATTTAGTTTAAAGAAGTAGCAGGATTTGGAAAACAATCTTTATTGTAGACCAATTCGAACTATGCAACTTTAATCCATACAGAATAGGCTATAACGATTAAGTTAATATATTTATCTTTAATTTGTTTCTTTTGTAATAACAAAATTTAAAGGGATTTGGAAAACAATCTTTATTGTAGACCAATTCGAACTATGCAACTTTAATCCATACAGAATAGGCTATAACGATAAAGTTAATATATTTATCTTTAATTTCTTTCTTTTTTAATAACAAAATTCAAAGGAAGAAAAAGCAGAAACTGAAAACCATCTTTAATGCAGGTCAAGCCGAGCCACTCGCAATGTGACTGTTTACAACTGTAGTGTCTCGTACTTCCACCAGGTGGCGCCGGACCCCCGGGCGGGCTTTCGGCAGCCCGCCGTGGAGGTGGACCCAAGGGCACTCCTGAGGATGCCTGCGATGAGGACGAAGGAGAGACCCTGCAGTGCAGACGAGTAGGTCACGGCTACACAGCTTGGCACTATCTGACAGTCATAACCAATATGGATCAATATGGGCCTCGCCTCGCTGCCACTTCCCATGGCTGAACCCGGTGGGGGGGGGGGGGGGGATGTAACAAAGGAGGCGAGGGTCTGCTAAGGAAGGGTCACCCAAAAACATGTTTTTTGTGTGGTTTTTATTTTATATATATACTGATGAATTTCGAAGCGGTGATGTGTTTTGGGGTTATTTTTTAAAAGCATTGTGTGTTACTCTAAAAGTTTTGGAAGTTTCATTTCTTAGACAATTCCCGGATAGGATCTTGCTGAATATGAATATACTTGATGCTATTTCTCCCTGTCACTGTCCCTCCTCACCATCCCTGTCCATGCCCCTCTCCCGTTTCCTCTCCCCCCCCCCCCCCCCCTCGGCCTTTCCTTCTCTCCCTTTCCCCCCTCTCCCCCTCTCCCTCTCAGCCTTACCCTTCCTCCCCCCCCCCCCCTCTCCCTTTACTGCTCCTGCTCGCTCTACCCTATTTTTTCTCCGTCCCTGCTCTGCCCTCTCCCTCTCCTCACACTCCCTCCCTCTCTTCCTCTCTCTCCTTCTCCCTCTCCCTCTCTTGGTTTCCCACTACCTCTCTCCTCTCTCCCTCTCCCCCTATCCCTTCCTCTCCCATCTCTTACCCCGCTCTGCCTCTATCCATCTCCCACTCGTCCATCTCCCCCTCTCCATCTCCCACCCTTTCTCCCCTCCTCATCTCCCCCTTCCCCATCCTCCTCCTTGTCCCTTCTCCTCTCCTTCCATCATTCTGAAGCTGAACTTCCATATTGGGTGATTGTGTGTTGGGTGTGGGTGTGTGTGTGTGGGTTCAAGGGGAGGAGAAGCGCACCAAGAAGAAATATGGTATTGTAATAGAGTTAAGCCGCCTAGTCTGATGAAAGCATCACATTTTTCTTTACACCAAACACACTAGATTTGATCCTAGATATCCAACTTAAATACTGGTAAACTCATTAATTATACATTTATTACACATGTTCTTGTGTAGCGATGCTGTGCTTGAAAATGGGTAAACGAAGCCTTTTGTTTTGCATTTCTGTGTGCGCGCCGAAATTCATTTGGCATGTTTTCACAGCAAATGTCTCCCAATTTAACCCTTTAAAATAAAATAAAAAATGATATCAAAACAAAAGTAAAGTAGATCATGACGATCACCCTAACAATAATAATATAATAATAATAAAATATTTATTTCCACATGATCAATGTACACACAAGTTGATATTTATATAAGTATCTTTTTCACTGAAAAAGGAGAAAGCAGAAGTACAATACTTATGAGGTGCTTTCCCCATTTAAAAATAACACAGATATACAGTGCTTATACCATAGAAATAAAAAATGGAAAAATAAAAGTTAAAAGCATATCAACATCACCCTCAATACTGTAAATTACATCTCAATATTTATGTACTGGACTACTATGTGTTTTCCCTCTGATAAAGCTTAAATATTTTCTTTTAATACTGCAGTGGTCTGCACTGACCTCTCAGGCAAGTAACCACATAGACAGGTAGGCGTGGGGAGTGTGTTGATATCAGGGAGCCTAGGTGGTGTAATGGTTAGCACACTGGCCCGGAATGCAAAGAGATGTGGGTTCGAGTCCCGCTCTAGGCACAGTATTTCCCATTTTCATCACCCCCACGACACTGGTTGCCGTGATCAGGATCCTGTACAAGCTTTGCGCTGTATGGTTGTTGAACCTACCCTGTGTATGTATGTGTTAGTGCATTGCCTGTATGTATGTAATTGTAAGCATTACAAGACTTACAATTCCAGGGGGACGAGTGTAGTGGTCTGCACTGACCTCTCAGGCAAGTAACCACATAGACAGGTAGGCGTGGGGAGTGTGTTGATATCAGGGAGCCTAGGTGGTGTAATGGTTAGCACACTGGCCCGGAATGCAAAGAGATGTGGGTTCGAGTCCCGCTCTAGGCACAATATTTCCCATTTTCATCACCCCCACGACAATTACATTCGTTGAAACATATAAATGTTTTTTAAACATTTGATATTATCGTCAAGTGAATTCCATATTTTTATACCACATATTGAGACATTGAGACTTTAAAGTTGTTCTTGCAAATACTTGTCTTAGCTTGTTACTCTGCCTTGTATCATGGCTACTATCTGAACTTATTTTGAATAAAGACTGTAGATTTATTGGCAGTAACCCTTTGTTTGCATTATAAATTATCATACTAGATTTGATCTTAACCAAGTCTATTAATTTTAATACATGAAGATCAAAGAACAGCTTATTAGTGTGCTCTCGATATCCAACGTTGCAAACAATTCTCACTGCTTTCTTCTGCAGCAAATAAATACACTCCATATTTGTTTTATATGTATTTCCCCATACTTCACAACAATACGATACATAAGGCAGAAATAATGAATAATACAGTATTGAGCATGCATTTTTGCTAAGTACATATTTTGCCTTGTGCATAATTGCAATAGTTTTGGACAATATAGATTTAATCATACTAATATGCTTTTTCCAATTAAGTTTATGATCTATTAGCACCCTTAGAAATTTACTGACATAAACCATTTCGATATCCGTATCATTTATAGGTACAGTAACATTAGATTGTTTTTTTTATAATTACTAGATATATTTATCTAAAGAAGAAACACAAACCCCCCCCACACACACACACAAACCGCACACCCTCAAAACCATAAAGACTGCAATATCCCCGCAAAATCTAACAATGAATAGGTGCATTATCTATTTCATTGCGCGTCCTTCACTTTAAGCAGAGCCAGACGCGCGCACCTTGGTACCCCCAACTACACCCAGGTGGCGCCCGAGAGGGAATTACTCATGAGCACTCCTATCGCCGAGGCCGCGGTTTCTCTGCTGGTGCCCCCCGCCCTGGAGCTGATCGACTGGAGAGGCGTGGTCACTGCAAACGCGACTGGGACCAAGTGAGTGTTGGCCTTGAACCTTTGAACCCATTCCACTGTACGTTACGTCGCAGTTTCCCACGGCCCTGGCCCGAGAACCGTGAGAATATTTAGTGCACCTCCCAACGCTGAACGATGCTGTTTTCGGTGGCGCCATATCAGGAGGTCAATCGCATGACCGGTACTACATGACCGGTACTACTTTCAATTTGGGACAAGATACAATAATGGAAATAGGCAAGAAAGTAGTCCATGTGTTCGTTTAAGTTCAATCCCAAATAAAAAGGATTTCAAATGTGTTGTTTTTAACTAATACTAGTCAACATACTATGAAGGTAGTGTAATACATAATTCAGGGATGAAAGATCTCCGCGATTCCGCGGATTTCCGGGATTTTTCAATCCCGCAGCACCATCAGCGTATACTAATTATTATTATTATTATTATTATTATTATCCTCTTTGATGGTGCTGACGCTGTAGCACTATCAGCGTACTAATATTAATAAATGCTCTAAGCGTTGCAGCACTATCAGCGTACACTACTAATACATGCTTCAAACGGTGCAGCACTTTCAGCGTATACCAATATATATGAAACCCAACTTTCGGGAATTTTCCGCGATTCCCTGACAATGTTAAACCTATGGGAGAATATCAGCATTTCCGCTTCTTTTTCCGGAGACCACTTTCATTATAGTGTCATCTTTCTACCATGAAATTACAGAACATCTATCACAGATTGATATCAAACTCAACATGGCTGCTATACAGCCTTATCTAGTTTGATATCAATCTGTTATAGGTGTATCCTGTAACCCTAATTGTGGAAAGACGTCGTTGAGTGTCTTCCCCAAAATAAATTATTTCAAATATAATGTTTTAAACTAACAATAAGCATAATACAAGGTAGTGTAATAAATAATTAATGTAATCTTTCCACCATGAAATCCAGTTTGATATAGACCTTAGATAAGTGTACATACATAATTGATACTTGTCTGGCCTGGCGCTCGCTATTACTAGGACAGAGCAAGGACTGGTTAGCAGAGTATCAGGACAATGTGACGGTGTGGTATAAGTGTATCCTATAATCCTAATAGTGTAAAGACGTTGAGTATTTTCCCGAAATAAATCATTTCAAGAATAGTGTTTTTAACTAATAATAAACATAGTAGGAAGGCAGTGTAATAAATAATTAATGTAATCTTTCCACCATGAAATTACAGAACTTGTCTATCGCAGATCGATATCAAACTCAACAACGCGGCTATACAGCCTCATCTAGTTTGATATGGATCTGAGATAAGTGTACACACATAATTGATACTTGTCGGTACCTAGCCTGGCGCTCGGTATTACTAGGACATGGCAAGGACTGGTTAGCAGAGTATCAGGACAATGTGACTGTGGGATATCGGGTAATGGTGCCGGGAGCCTGGTTTCCCAGTGGGGTAACACTAAAAAGTCACCATCAGTGCGCACTGGCACAAATCAGTTCGATTCCTGATATGACCTTTGATGTTACAAGGACGTAAAACCCTAACAAACAATCTGATTGCTTCACCGGTCACTGGTCTAACTGCTAACTCCAAACCGAATCTAGGAGTATCTTCAGGGTCAAGATGCTCTAGAGGTCCACCTGCTCTGTGGGCGTGGTTTGTATCTTGGAGCGATGTTTAACATGGTTTTCACCTTACACATACCTTTTTTTATAAACAAAAATAATAACATACATGTAGTATTACAACAGTGATAGCTGAAGCCACTGTACATTTTCATGATGGGTTATTTCTTAGAATAACCGGGTTCGTACCGGTCCTTGAAAACATTGAATGTCCTGGAATTATATGGTATTGCATGGTTCTAGAATTTTCTTTAAACACTTTTTCTTTTCTTTTTCTCAAAATATATATATCCATATTTTCAAATATATTATATATATATATATATATATATATCTGTGTTCTACATACATATATATTATATATATATATATGTATATATATTTAACCGTTCAGCTATTTCACCTCTGCCTAAGGTGAGCCTACGTGTTAATTTATATAATTATTTCCATGTGAATTTCTTGGGCCTGCCACGGGCCACCGGCGCCGCCTCTCGTCCCGTCTGCAGGTAGACCTCCGTCGGTGTAATTATCCCGGGCTAAGGGCGGACAGCCAGAGTATCATAGAAATACGGTTCTGTCCCTCCCCCGCATTTATATAACAAGGAAGTTACTTATTATTTCAACTAACTGGCTCTCCTCCCCACCATTCGTTGTGAGTTAATATACTTTAATTAATCCAGAACTAAGCAGACACTCCCTGTGGTGCTGCCGCTGTCACTGATAGTCAGCCTACATTAATGTCTTACTTTCAGCCAAATATCACTACGTTAATTATGTTAAGATGTCTATTAATATCCCTGCAGAAGGGTGAATCGGCTTCATAAGGCCTATCAGGCAGAAAGCCCTTAATTACATATAAAACAATCGAATATCACTATCAGATTGACCATAGCGGTTAATAGTAAAGAATGCAAGGAATGTTCCGATTACTTTTTAAGAGCTCACAACTTTATTCTTACCCTCCTAATACAATCCGGTTCTCTAATAATGACAAATACTCATAACTATGTCCCTATCCATCATGTTTACTTTAAAACACTTCCGAATTCCGACAATAAAGGCCTAAATCTGGTCTAAAACATCAGAGCGTGCAAAAACACGTCCGATGGGTCTGAGCCTGAGCGCTCGACCTTCCACCGTTGCTAGGAAAGTCACAATTGACGTCTCCTAGCAACGCGTTACAGCATGGAACCCGGCCCTGCAAATGGTGGCAAATGCAGGTCTGTCTCGGTGAGTAGCCCACATTTCTGAATGCGGGCTAATCGGCCCAAGCCCGCAATTGCCACAGGACGAGTAGTCTCGCCCACTTCATATATATATATATATATATATATATATAGTAAATATGCAAATCAGTGAATTTAATCACACATAATAGGCTGGTATCTAGTGAATAGGTACACTGATTTGCCCATAAATGTAAGTTGTTATATACTGAAGGATAAGAACACTTATATATAAGCCATATGATCTCCCTGGGTTACCAATTCATTATAGTGGCTTTACATGTTGCCATGACGTAAACCCAACAATATCTTTTATTTGTTTGGACCCGCCTTGTCTTTCTACATAACCCACATTACGTAATTCCTAAAGTGTCTACCTCGTGAACTCGCCATAGTGGCGAACCATCTCCTTCAGGAAACAATGTCATCCCCTCGCACCAGGCCGGGGGCCCCCCCCCCCCCCCCCCCCCCCCCGAATGCCTCGCCCTCCACGTCCCCACTTCCGGAACCCCCACCCACATCCGGTGCAAGATATTCCGGCACCCCCTCCACCCCAGCTACAGATCCCACCTCCGGGGAATCCATATATCTAAAGCGAGTCATTTATTCTTCCCCTGTGTCTGTCAACCTCTATAGGAAGTCAATGTACCACACCCAGTCACCCCCTCCCACCCACATCCCATATCCCCTGTCCATTATCACTATCCTTACTCCCACCACATCCACCTGCAGTAACCAACACCCCTCCCCCGACTTCAACTCCCCACCCATATCTCCTACCTCCATCTCGCACCCACCTCTAGTAACTGACTCCTCCCCATCCGCCGTCTCCACCCCCAACCCCTACCCCTACCCCTACCCCATCAACCTCCAGCCACCGACTGCCAACCCCAATCCCCCATCCCCCACCCTCATCTCCACCTCTACCATCACCACCATCACCACTACCCAACTCCAGCAACCGATCCGCAAACCCCAAAACCAATCCCCCCACCCATCACCTCCCCACCCCTATTCCCAACCCCCATGCACCGTCTGCCCTACCCCTCACCCAGACCCACCCCATAGTCTTCTTGTGTTAATCAACCTGGCTATACCTCCTTCACAGACCCACGCGATCTCCTCCAGGAAATCATTCATCTCCTCCAGGGACCCATCTCGCTTCCTCTTTACCTCCTCAGCCACATCATCCCTGATCCTAATCACCTGCCGCCCCATCCAGCCAACCGGTGGGGGGGGGGGGGGGTGTCATATGGGGATTGAACTCCTATAACCAGTCGTTATATTTTTGCCCCGTGTACCTTGTAGTCAAATACACCCCCTCCCCCCCCCCCCCCCCCCCCCCCACCACCACCACACACACACTCAACGTCCGACCGGACACGATGGCCGAATCGATAAGAGCGCCGGTTTCCTCTGGCTTCCCCTGCAGAAGGTCAACAATTTGAAACCCGGCCGAGTCAAACCAATGACCGGGCGCGGTGGCCTAATCGGTAGAGCGTGGTCCTCGTGTGTGGAAGGTCGGGAGTTCAGTTCCCGGTCGAGTCAAACTGATGACTTTAAAATTGGTACTTGTCGCTTCCTAACCTGGCGCTCAGCATTAATAGGATAGGGCAAGGACTGGTTAGCTCAGTGTCAGGATAATGTGACTGAGTGGGACATCGGGTCATCGTGCCGGTGGCCTGATTTCCCAGTGGGGCAGCACTATAAAGTCGCCATGAGTGTGAACTGTCACAAGTCGGTACCCGTCCTGATATGACCTTAGATGTTGCTAGGATGTAAAACAACAAACAAACCAATGACTTACAAAATTGATTCTTGTGTCTCTTTAGCCTGGCGCTCGGCATTACATAGGAGTGTCAGGATAATGTGACTGAGTTTGAAATTAGGTCATGGTGGTGGGGGGGGGGCCTGTGCTCCCATGAGTGTGCACTGTCACAATTAGGTACATGTCTTAATTAATCTACGGTCATATTAATAATATGACCATAGATTTTCCCAGGACATGAAACCACAAACAAACAAAAAACACACCCTCCCCCATTTCCCCATTTCTATTCATTCCATTCACCCCACTGCTCTCACATCCCTGTTTCCGACCCGCCACGCGGCCCGTGCCTCTCCATTTTCCAGTCATGCCTTCTGGTTCTTTATAGTGACCACTCACTCAGCCTGAAGGACACTGCTCTTTCCTCAGACCCATGTCCTGCCACAAGAATGGCAGATGCCATTAATACTCCTTAAGCTGCTTCCTCCACCACCGGTACCCTGACCACCCGCTTGGACCCCGACTCGCAGCCATAGACACTGGTCTATATTTGAAAGGATTAAAGCTCTACTACTAATGTTATGTGCTACTACTGTGGGTGGTATTTGAAATTGTGTCAGCACCAACATATTTTATGTTTGACTTTGTTTAGGTAGTTTTAGCTGTTGTCAGTGGTGCGGCACTGGTCTTCCAACCCTAGTGACGCACCGAGCAAAGAAATAACAATATTGTTGTTTATTGGTGTTTTACATCCTGGCAATATCTAAGGTCATATCAGGATTGGCACTGACTTGTGACAGTGCGCACTCATTGCGACTTTATAGTGCTACAACACTGGGATACCAGGCCACCAGCACCATGGCCCAGTTTCACACTCAGTCTCATTATCCTGATACTGAGCTAACCAGTCTTTGCCATCGAAGTAATGCCAAGCACCAGGCAAGGTAGCAACAAGTATCAATTTGGTAAGTCATTGGTTTGACTCAGATGGATTTGAACTCACGACCTTCCGCAGGGGGAACCTGCACTCTTAACGGATTCAGCCACAGCGCCCGGTATATAATAATATTAGATGTTTACAAGAAAATATAGAGAAAACCATTGGTAAAAATTGAATCGGTAAGCAATATGATGAAAATGAAATTATCTTTCTTTTAAAACATGGAAGGAAGGGAGCTGTGTTAAACTGGCCTGAATGTTGGATGGATATACGTTGGGACCATCCATTATGTGTAGCCCTCCTCACCTCCGCCCCGGACACTCCCAATCTCCCCCCCCCCCCCCCCCCAACCCAACCCAACCCCTCTCACACACACTATCATCTGACTCCCACCCACAACACTTGAGCCTTCATGGCCTATAATCTAATTATTTTAACATCCACTTCCATGCAGTATCTCGCGAAGCTATTCCCCGTACGCCACTTCACAGCACCTTATGTTTCTAGGCTTTCTTCTAATGTCTAGTCACACTATTATATACCACGCCCACCTTCCCGCCCGTTTAATTCACATCTGGATGCTCATGTATGTAAAAGAAACAATTTACAGTTGCATTATCCGATGGTTCTGAGTGTCTGCCATATTTTGTACATACATTTATTACTATTACTATTAAGTCGATCGATATGATATACATTACTTTAAATTGAAGTAACATTTACTTCAAAGGGGTTACCGGACGCGGTGGACGAATCGGTAGAGAGCAGGCATTCCGTGCGGAGGGTCGGTAGTATCTATTGTTCGAAATGCTAATGACCTAACGCGCGTGACCAGTGTCATGCCTCTCGTTTGTTATTGTACCTAATGGCTGCTGTCGTAGGGAAGGGGGGGGGGCAGTCGCTGTGGAGGATACAGTGTCCTTCCCTTTCTTTACCCATTAGCTCTCAAGACATACTGGCCACCATACACTCATGTACCAGGTCCACCCACCGCACTCACTCACTGCACTAAAATGCACTCATGTAGACAATCAAATATGTCCACCCCTTCGCACAGGGCCGGCCGTAGGACCTGTGGGGCCCAACTGCGAACATTTTGGCAGGTTCCCAAGGTTCACAGCCAAGGTATGTTTTAATTAAATGATTTACAATACTAGAGTAGATTACGCTAGCATGGATCCCTCTTGGGCACCAGGCCCAACTGGGAGCAATTGGTCCAATTGGCTTAAAGCCGGTGTTGCGGTTTGCCAGGGACACCAGTTTGCCAGGGATACATCGCTTCTGCACATGCGTCAAAATCGAACAGCATCGTCACTAACCTTATAAATTTAATATAATGTTTTTGGTAAAGATGTTTTCTATATGTGTACCAAACGATTTGTTTCTAGATGGTGTAATTTGAGAGATATGTGACTTCTTCTGTATTTTCTGTATGAACATTGCTCATGACCATTGACAATGCCTTGAATTTGACTGTACGCACAGTGCAAAACGTTAGTTTTATTTAAAAATAATAGAAACCAAGAACCCTAACCTTATAAATTGAATATAGTCTTTATGGTAAATATGTTTTCTATATGTGTACCAAGCGATCTGTTTCTAGATGGTGTAATTTGAGAGATATTTGACTTCTTCTGTATAAAGATTTGCTCACGGCCGTGAACAATGCATTTGAATGGATGAGTCCCTGGCAAACTGGTGTGCCTCGGAAACCGCAACACCGGCCCTACCTGCACACTCGCCTTACCATGTTCAAGGACCCTGACCGCCAAGACCAAAAGGCTTAGGACACAGTTCGAGTGGTTGGTCAGGCAACTCTGGGAGGGATACGCCAATTTGATTCTCACAATCTGAGTCTGAACATTAGGGTTATTAGTGAGAATATTGGACCTGTTTTTTAAAACGTCTCCCGACCTGACGCGCTGGCCGAATCGGTAGAGCGCAGGCTTCCCGTGCGGAAGGTCAGGAGTTCGAATCCTCTCCGAGTCAAACCAATGACTTATCCAATTGGTACTTTTCGCTACCTAGCCTGGCCCTCGGCATTAATAGGATAGGACAAGGACTGGTTTGCACGGTATCATGTCATGTGACTGTGTGGGATATTGAGTCATGTGTGCCAGCGGTCTGGTCTCCCAGTGGGGTAGCACTGTGAAGTCGCCAAGAATGCGTACTGTCACAAGTTGGTACCCATCGTGATATAACCTTAGATGTTGCTAGAACGTAAAACAACAAAAAAGAACCAAACATTGCCTGGTGCTCAATATTACTAACATAACAGCTAACGCGACTAAGTGGGATATTGAGTCATGGTTCCACCGACTCTCTCCGTGGGGTAGTACTATAATCATAATGTCGCAGACTATCACAAGTCGGTAGCCATCCTGATATGACTGCATATGTTTATAAGATATATGTAATTTACCTCGTCACTTATGTATTCAGCTCCTCGTACTCCCTCCCAGGTGGTCACATCTCCAAATACTAACGAGGTTCAACATTGCCACTGAGTTGCATAGTCCGATAAAAGCATCAAATGTTTTCCCTCACTATAGGCCTTACTATAGACCCTCACAATATGCCTTACTATAGGCCTTACTATAGGCCCTCACAATATGCCTTACTATATTCTTTACTGTAGGCCTTCACAATATCCCTTACTATAGGCCTTACAATAGGCCTTCACAAAATCCCTTACTATATGCTTTACTATATTCCTTACTATAGACCTTCACAATATCCCTTACTATAGGCCTTACTATAGGCCTTCACAATATCCCATATTATATTCTTTACTATAAGACCATCACAATATCCTTCAGTATAGGCCTTCCTATAGGCCTTCACAATAACCCTTAATATAGGCCTTACTATAGTCCTTCACAATATCCCTTACTATATTCCTTACTGTAGGCCTTCACAATGTCTCTTACTATATCAGTATATGCCTTACTATAGTCCTTCACAATATCCCTTACTATATGCCTTACTATATTCCTTACTGTAGGCTTTCACAATGTCCCTTACTATATGCCTTACTATAGTCCTTCACAATATCCCCTACTATATGCCTTACTATATTCCTTACTGTAGGCCTTCACAATGTCCCTTACTATATAGGCCTTACTATAGTCCTTCACAATATCCCTTACTATATAGCTTACTATAAAGGCCTTTACAATATATCTTACTATAGGTATTCAAACTATCCCCCTACTATCGTCCATACTTTCAGACAAATTCTCCTTCTCCCGAAAGCCCCGCCTCTATCCGTCCACGTGACCTCTCCGACCTCTGCCCTTTCACCCAGCATCATTACATCCGATATCTGTTCGCTCGGGGTTCTCAGTGTACTCGTTATCCACCACCATCACCCCTACTGACCACACTCCCATGCACTGTCTATTGATACAGGCGACCTCCTGTAGGTTTTTGTAACCGCAATCCGCCTCTTTCTGCGGGAATCTTGTCTAATTCCATTAGCAAATTTGGAGTTGAGTTTCTTTGCTTGTGTGTATATGTATGTATGTATGTATGTATGTATGTATGTATGTATGTATGTATCTATGTATCTATGTATCTATGTATGTATGTATGTATGTATGTATTATGTTTGGTTAGTTTTTGGAGTTTTATGTCCTGTCAACATTAAGATCATATCATGATGAGTACCGACTTGTGACAGTGCGCAGTCATGGCGATTTTATAGTGATGCTGCCAACACCACAGGCCGCCAACACCATGACCTGATATTCCACTAAGTCACATTATTCCACACTGAGCCAACCAGTCCTTGCCCTATCCTAATAATGCTGAGCGCCTGGCTAGGAAGTGACAGTATAAATCTTTAAGTCATTGGTTAGACTCGACCAGGGTTCAAACCCATGGGTTCGATTCCCAGGATGTACCAAAACAAAGAGAACCTTGGACTCAAACCGACACATCTGATATCACATGGCTAGCATTGTTGTTGTTGTTTTACGTCCTAGCAACATCTAAGGTCATATCACGACGTGTATCGACTTGTGACAGTGCGCACTCATGGCGACTTTATAGTGCTGCCCCTCTGGGAGACCAGGCCGCCAGCACCATGATCTGATATCCCACTCAGTCACATTATCCTGACACTGAGCCAAGCAGTCCTTGCCCTATCCTAATAATGCCGAGCGCCTGGCTAGGAAGCGACAAGTATCAATTTTTAAGTTATTGGTTTGACTCGACCAGGGTTCGAGCCCACGATCCCACGGTCTACCAACACGAGGCTAGCATTGCAATCATTAGATTATATAGGCTCCCTGATGCACTCACCGTACCCATGCCTACATATATATGTGGCTCCTTCCCTGAGAGTTCAATGTAGACTACTACACTACCTATCCAACTTAGGTACTGGTGCATTCAGTAAATATGTAATGCTTCACAGAAGAAATGTTAAGTCAATTTGATAGAACCTGTCACTACTGCAAGTCATGCTCGACAATTGATTATCAAAGCCACACAGCTTCCAGTGTAGCGTTTAGTCTGGTGCTCCTGTATCATTATGCCTCGGTTCACAAGCCTACAATGTGCTAACACAGCAATACGTAAGATTAGTACTGCTGTACTAGTGTCTTATAATACAAGTCTTCTGAGATACCGACGCTGGGACCCAGCAGGCCACTAATCCGGCTCCTGGTTCTGATAGTGTGGGGGATGAAGCACAATCGTGGGCAATTGGTCTTCCTCATTCCACTGCTCTTTGCCCTATCCCAGTAATGTCAAACACCAAGCTAGGTAGCGACATGTATCAATTTTTATGTCATTGGTTTGACTCGGCCAGAGTTTGAATCACACGACCTACCAAAATGGGAGGCGGGCACTCAACTCATTCGGTCACCCCGTCTGGTATGCATTATGGTTCTCCTCGTGTGTTGGCATAGTGCTTTTGTTATCTTCGATCCATTTTAAATCACTCCGCCCACCCACTCAGACTATTACATGTGCTGACTTGCATGTAAAAATAGGTCTTTAGATTATGTAATATATGCAAAGCACATCCTTTAGCCGTCAAGCCAATAATAAACTCATCACGCTAATTCTAGTTCATTGTCCTATAATTTTCTTAATCTGGATTTAACTGACCGATTATGCCTCACGACAGTGTGCTGGCAGCAGAAAAATGTTGTAATGTTGGGGCAAGTGGAGCCAATTAAAGCTGCATCGTCCTATGAAACTATCGTATTTTCGAAGCAAAAACTTGTATATTGATTTTATCCTACATATCCAATTTAAATATTTGTTGCCACATAGAAGCGAAAATTAAGCAATTTAATAGAACATGCTACTGCTGAAGCCTATGGTGTTTAGCATTTCTGTGTGCACACCGAAAGTAATTTGGCGTGTTTTCACTTTTTTGTTTGTTTCTTTTTTTGGGTCCATTAGTTGTTTAAGCAGGGGAAATTTCAGTCATAGATGACTGGTCTTCCTCATTCCACTGCTGGTCGATAGAAAGCCCGAGCCTACACTTTTACCAACCCAAGGGATTTTTAACCTCCCACACCACATAGACATGGTATGAGAGCAACTGGCCTTTGATGACGCTGTAAGTTATACACTAAAATGGCTAGCTGAGCGCCTGGCTGAGAAATCCAAATTGGCAGAGGTGGGGGCACGGGGAATCCCAAAAGATAGTCATTTATGATAAAAGTTGTTTCAAACTAAAGAAAGGTAGATTATACAGGGTAGCTGAATGGCTGGGTTGTCGAGTCAAACCAATGACATTAAAATTGATACTTATCGCTACTTAGCCTTGTGTTCAGTATTACTAGTATAGGGAAAGAAGCAGTGGAATGAGGAAGATCAATTGTTCGCGATTGAAATCCCCCCTTCTTAAATAATCATTGTAAAAAGAAGTACCCCCAAAAATAAACCCCCAATCGATTAACCTAATATATTTATGTATATACATTTTAAATATTTTCATATATATTTTTTTAATGGCAGGATGATGCAACTTTAATGCCATAATGGGTTGGAAGTATTGGGGACCTATTACAATGCTGACATGGTCTAAAACTGCCAGCCTAGTTATCGCCGACGGTCTAAGAGCATGTATGCAAGTCGACCAGCTGTGTAGCATACAGCTAGATACCATCATTCTTTACACAAAAGTGACGTACGACTTAACAAATTCAATTTTCCTCACAACAATTGGTTGACCCAACTGACCAGCTTCTGCTGATTATTGCACTTTTTCTAGATGACAGAACCATTTATATCAATAAAGACTTCAGATAAACTGGAGCCAGTGAGTGGCTTTGGAGCAGGACCGGAAGTGGAACGATCTGGACTTATCCTGCCTTAGTGCAGATATCCGCTCCCCATGCCGCTCAAGCCACATTAACTCAATAATAAAATACATAAGAATAGCACAGCCAAGAATATTTACTAATATGTCATAACATATGTTTGAGCGTACAAAGCAAAGAGGCATGTATGGGTTGTTAATAGCACGCTTCTGTGCCTACCATACAGATTTCATTATTAATTTGATGTCTTTTTTTACTAAGTTTGGTTATTTCGACCAGAGTGCCATCCATTTTGAGTCATGTAGGCTAACCACTAGTGTTGTTAAATCTGCCATTAGATAGTGCCACCGATATGGTTTACCGCATAATGGTACAGATGGATTCCACCAGATGGTGGCACTATATTGAAACAGGACCATGCGCGAGTCTGAGATATAGCAGAGAACGTAGATATACACATGGTCTCTGAATATAGTCAGAGACCGTGAATATATATATAATGTCAGTTCAACACAATATTGGTCCAGGGATTGATGTGGAGCCTAGCTTTAACCCATGCACAGGACGGGTTAGAGCTAGTTAGAAATATTAAACACAGCGGTCTTCAACAGGCAATTACATCTTTTACACATTGCATGTGCTGTGACTGTGAGCCACTAACCACAATATAAGTCATTGTCACTCATCGGAGAACAGATTTGGCGTGAAAATCCTCTATAAGATCTGTTTTTGTTGTTGTTTTAGTTCTAGCAACATCTAAGGCCATATCAGGACGGTCTGTAAGATCTTCTATAAGACCTTTTTAACAGAAAAGGCTTACAGTACGCTGGACGCACAATATTAGTTCTCCCCACTGTCATCAGAGGACAGGTTTGTGGTGGAATTCCTCAATAAGATATTGCAAACAGAATAAAACAAAACAAAATCTGGAATTGGAAATCCTCTATAAGAACACGCTGTACTGCTACCCACAACATTGCTTTTTTGCCATTGCCGTCAGAGGGCGCGATTGTGGTGATAATTTTCTATTCATATGACTTACAAAGCAAAGCGTTTTGTTTTCTTTTTACATTAGGAGGCGCCACAAGAACTTCCTCAAGTCGTTGCGGACCCCGATTGTTTCGAAGTCCTCCACAGAGAATCCCCGGCGAATTCAAAGCAAGGAGTGGTCCGAATCGAGAAGCTTGCTCGCCACGCCGAGCACAGCGAAGATAGTCGACGAGCAGCAGGAGGTGGACACGGTGAGTGCCTCTGTAAGGTTATATTTCACAACGCGAAAAAGAGAAGTAGTTAGTATAAATGTGTGGTTTTTTAATTTCAGAATTTCGAATCGCCCCCCCCCCGTCCAGATTTGATATCAAGCAGTCATATGTCAAGTTAAAATTGCATCGTCCGATGCTTTTGAATTTCTACCACTTTCTGAGATGAATATGATTGTTTTAATCTACCTTACTTTAGTTTGAAGTAACTTTAAAACACAAATTAAATGGCTAACCTTTGAGATATTTGAAGTGCAAAAAGATTCAAAATAATGTTGATAAGAAAGTCGAAACTGACACCATAGGCTTCAGCAGTAATGACTAATGGGTTCTATTAAATTGACTTTCTATTCCCTTATATGCAGCAACAAATGCTTAATAAGTGCACAAGTTTCTAATTCTAATCTAAATTACATATGTACAATCAGATCTAGATAAGTGATTTTGTTAACAAAATTTGATGCTCTGTCAGTTGACACCCCTGAATGTCCTTTTGAGTGTAAGATGGCTTGGCGGCTAGTTTAATGAGCCAAGATCGATTCTGACTGCATGAGTTTGGGTCCATGGGCCGTATGCATGAAGAAGTTTTTATCAGCTAAGAGCCGCTACCGGGTTAGCTAACGCCGGTGTTGAGAAATGGGTCACGGGGTATGTACAGGTCCAAAGCACGGTGGCGTTAGCCTACCTAGCAGTTATTTATAGATTTGGGGTATTCCTCTGAGCCTGTTCCTGGCAAGAACTGCTATTTGCAAATATCGCCGCCGATTGGCGGCGGCATTAATATCGCTTCGATTTTTGGTTTAATTTGACCGAATTTCACTTTTTTACTATGTTATTCTGTTAAATATGATAGCATTGAATAGATTTGGGCCTAATCAGTACCTAACACTGCCCTTAAACCTGTTACGGAGTGGTGTTAGCGTACCCGACCTTAAACGGCAGCGGCGGCGATTTGTTTTGTTTACATTCGACAATATTAATATCGCCGCCGATTTAACGGCGGCCTTAATATCGCTTCGATTTTACGGTTAATTTGATCAGATTTCACTTTTTGAGTATGTAATTCTGTTAAATATGATAGCATTGAATAGATTTGGGCCGAATCGGTACCTAACATCACCCTTAAACCTGCTACGGAGTGGTGTTAGTGTACCCGACCTTAAACTCGCGGTGTTTCCGTAACACTGCTCCATGCATAGGGACTTTTCGCCACTAAACTAGAAATCCCGTCCAAAACTAGTTTTGGCTCGGTAACACCGCTTCATGCATACGGCCCCAGCCTGGGCCCGTATGCACCAATCGGTGATAGGCTCAGCCGGGGCTAAGGCGCGAGCCGCGGATAGCTACCCCGGGGTAGCGGCGGGTTGGAGAGGCTTGTGAATCGGTATGCACCAATGTTCTCGCCGTGGCGGATAGCTAACCGTGAGTTTATTTATAGATTTGGGAAATCCCTCTGCATCTGTACCCATATATTAGGCTTAAATATATTCAATGCGACCATATTTAACAGAATTACATATGCAATAAGTGAAATTTTTATCAATTTAACCCTAAATTCGAAGCGTTATTAAGGCTACTGCCGCATTGGCAGCGATATTAATAGTTATATTTTCGAATCGACGAACGTAAAGTAAACAAATCACCGCAGCCGCCGCATTGACGTCGCTTTCCATACTGGCGGTGGCGGCGGTTTGTTTACTGTACGTTCGTCGATTCGAAAATATAACTATTAATATCGCCGCCAATGCGGCAGCAGCGTTAATATCGCTTCACATTTAGGGTTAATTTGATTAAATTTCACTTATTGCGTATTTAATTCTGTCAAATATGATCGCATTGAATAGATTTGGCTGTAATATATCGGCGGCCGCCACACTAACTGCACCGGATAGGCCCTAAACCCAACTCAGAAGGTGGGTTTAGCTTAGCCGAGGCTACAAGTTGGCGGTTAGCGCTGGCACCGATTGGTGCATACCGATTTCTCACATTTAGCCGTGTGGAGCTACCCAAGCCGCGGTTAAGGCCCTAACCCCGATTGGTGCATACAGGCCCAGGAGGATAGTGTGCAAGTTACTCTGGTTGTCAGGCGGAAGTGGAGGATGAACCGCCAGGTGGCGTGGGACCGTCACCCATTGCCAGATTACAGTGGCGTCACGGTGATCCAGTAGATGCATCTGTGTCTGTGGCCATTGGGAACTTTCCCGCACTCTGAATTACTCATGCTACGGGCAACATGGACAATTTCAAACTTAGTAAAGTGATGCCTAGTACGGGTAGTAGAGTTCAATCATTTCAGTAACATGGTTTCAAAGCATCCTAGAAATCCTGGAAAGTGTTTGAATTTCATGATCTATCACAATCAGTAAAACCTTCACAACTAGAGGACCTCTGTGGTCAAGCTCCAGCTGTAATTATTGTGTGGTTTATTCTTCTGAATTGATACATACCGTTTCAATGCCGAGACACTGATCTACCGTGTAATGCTAGGTACACACCTAGCGTATACGATCGTTTTTCCGCACCCACCTACCGTATACGATCTAAAACTGCCCAAAAGTCGTGAGGTGTGCACTCCCCTAGCACACCTACCGATTGCGATTCCCAATTTTTAGGGCTAAAACGGTAGGTGTGCGCTAGCATTACGATTGCGATTCCCGATTCGAAAAATGAATCGGCCCGATTTCAGTTTTAAGCAGATCGGGAGTTTTAGTGCGCGAATCCTATACGGTATGTGTGTACCTAGCATTAGTTATTTAGACGAGATTTTGTAATATTGAAATGAAATTAATAATAATAATAATAATTGAAATGGAATATATTAATAATAATTATCGAGTACTTTTATCTGGTTAACTATTTAACCCTATCCTATTAAAACCGATCGCCAATTATCAATGTTGCGACACGTATCAATGTACGGAACTGGTTCCGTGGTGTAACGGTTAGCACTCAGGACTCTGAATCCTGCGATCCGAGTTCAAATCTCGGCGGAACCTGTCGTTTTTGTGGTGTTCTTTGTGGCTGAGTGGTTAGAGTGGCTGACTTATTTCTAGGTCAGACTACTAATCTGAGGGTCGGTGGTTCGATTCCCCGTGCCCCCAGCTCTGCCAATTTGGATTTCCACCGCTGTGTATAACTTACAGCGTCATCAAAGGCTGGTTGCTCTCATACCATGTCTATGTGGTGTGGGAGGTTAAAAATCCCTTGGGTCGGTAAAAGTGTAGGCTCGGGCTTTCTATCCACCAGCAGTGGAGTGGGGAAGACCAGTCATCTGTGACTAGGATTTCCCTGCTTGGGACAACTAATGTACCAACAACAAAAAAGAAAAAAAAGAGAGACAAATAAGTGTTCACACTTCCTGTCTACCATTCACTATATCACTATAAGTCATTGGTTTGACTCGGCCAGATTCGAACCCTCGTGGGTTCGAATCCCACGAGCAGCCACATCTGACGCTATTGGCATTGTAAACCTCAAATCGTGCACACTCACTCACAGAAGCTTTCCGTGATCATAAATGGTTTATTTACTATTAAAAAATTCCACGTGTGAGTTTAGTTCGCGAATTAGAATGAACGTGTGAAAATAAAGCTGTGAGCCTATTCGTGGAATGACGTAGCCATCGCGTGTTATGTGGGAGGAAGCGGACTTCCGGATCGGCGCAGATGGCTGCGCAGAAGTCGTTAATTTGGTCTTGATGTAGCGAGCCGGGCGGATCCGTCCTCTATGCAGTAATGGCGGGGAGTGGGCGTGAGAATGAGACGAGGGGAAATGGAGAAAATAGGGATGGAGTGAGTCGAAGAAAGGATAGGGAATAGGGAGTGGGAGATGAGGGGGAAAAGGGAATACTTAATTGGTTTTGATTGATTGATTGATTGGTGGTTGCTTTACGCCATGTCGGCAGCATAGGCTATATTCACGGCGAGAAATGTTTGTTTTTTGTTCAAACCATCGCTTTTACATGTAAAAGCAGACAATCAATTATGTGCCAATAGACACTCATTAAATTAGAAAGCTCACAATCATATATTTGTGGTCAAGGGAAACAAATTCCCATAGAAAAAGAAAAGTTTTATTAATAATTGATAGAATCTATTTAGTAAACTATATGAGGTGGTACAGTCCAGCTGCCCTCAAAAAGGCTAAAATGTTTTCCTGTTTTACCTTAGTAAAAAGGTCATGCATACTGTCTGCAGTGTAGAACTGTTGGCGCAGGGCCAAAAAATCAACGCAACTTAGTAAAATGTGTTTGAGTGTCAGCGGGGACTGACACCCAATACATTCAGGGGGAGGTTCCCCCTTGTAAGCCACGAGTGGCCAATACGGCAGCGGCTAAGGACCACTTGGTCCCGCCGACCTCCCGCATGAGTCTGTGGTGGCTTTCCCACAGATGGTTCAATTTCTTTAAGTTTATTAATGTTTTCATCCCACTCATGTTGCCATTTGGATTTTATGTGGCTGGCTATTAGTGGTTTCAGATCAGAGTGAGGGATCAGACACGGTTCAAGATCACAGTTCAGGGCCTTCTTCACAGCCCGATCAGCTCGTTCATTTCCTTGTATGCCGGCATGGCCAGGCACCCAGCACAGGTGGATGTCATACCCATCCGTTGTCAGTTGGTTCATTTTATAAATGACTTGATTGGAGAGGGGTGTATGGTGATGCTGCCTGTGATGGAGAGTGGAACTTTTGTGGTACACATCGAAATACTGGACAGCATAAGGATCTGCAGTGACAGGGTCTATTAAATTGACTTACTATTCCATTCTGCGCAGCAGCTGACTTAATAAGTGTACCAGTATCTAATTTGGATATGTAGGATCAAAGCTAGGTAAGTGTTTTGATTTAATAAAATTGATGCTTTCATCAGACTATGCAGCTTTAAGGTGGACTGTAATAGGATCAAGATAAATTTGCATACAACGATGACTATTTATAGTGTTTAAAAACATTATCTATTCTCTTGGAGTTATTTATGGTTTAGGCATGTGAAGTCAAGCTGATACTAGTAGGTCTGTCAGCTCTAATAATTCCCCTCAACAAAACGATCTAGTAGAATTATGTAGGCCAGGGAACACTCAGTCAGATTGATAGGATTCCTCAATGAGATTGTAGTCAAATATATTTAGACTAATTGGCTAGTAATTATAGGACCTGACATGATGGCCTAATCGTTAGAGCGCGGGCTTCCCATGCAGAAAGCCAGGAGTTAGAAACCCTGTCGAGTCAAAGGAATGAATTATCAGGGATGAAAGATCTCCGCGATTTCGCGGATTTCCGGGATTTTTCCTGTAGCTATAAGTGTATACTAATACGTTGTGCTCTTTCTGATATGACCTTAGATGTTGCCAGGATGTAAAACTCCAACAACCAACCAACCAAAACCTTATTTCACGCTGCAGCACCATCAGCGTATACTATTATGTGGTGCAAAAGCCGCAGCGCTAGCAGCGTATACTACTAATGTCTTCAACCGCCGCAGCAGGGTCAGCGTATACCGATATGTGGGACAAACACCGCAGCACTAGCAGAGTATACTACTGATACGTGCTTCTAACGTTGCAGCACTATCAGCGTATACCGATATGTAGTGCAAACGCTGCAGCACTAGCAGCGTATACTTCTAATACATGCTTCAAACGGCGCAGCACTATCAGCGTATACCAATATGTATGAAATCCGACTTCCGGGAATTTTCAGGGATTCCTTGACAATGCTAAGCCTATGGGACAAAATCAGCATTTCCGTTTTTTTTCCAGGAGACCACTTTCATCCCTGAATTATAAAATAGATATTTGTCACCACCTAGTCTGATGCTCGGCAATGTAATATTTCGGTAGTAGAATGTGTAATCTGAGTGACTCTGAACGATAGTGCATGCCGTCAATAATTAGGGAAGTTTTTGAAAATGTACGATTTCGGTAGTAGAATGTATAATTTGAGTGACTGGCCAATATCAGTGTCCTAGTGCCAGTGCATGCCATCAATAATTAGGAGAGGTTTTGGGAAATGTCAAATTTTGGTCGTAGAATGTGTAATGTGAGTAACTTTGGCTGATAGCCATATCCCCGTGACAGTGTGGGCCGTCAATAATTAGGGAGGTTTTGAGAAATGTCAAATTTCGCCAGTAGAATGTGTAATGTGAGTGACTGGTGAATAGCAGTGTCCCAGCGCCAGTGCGCTCCGTCAATAATTAGGGAGGTTTGGGGAAATGTAAGATTTCTGTAGTAGAATGTGTAATGTGAGTGACTGACCAATAGCAGTGTCCCAGCACCAGCGCATGCTGTCAATAATTAGGGAGGTTTGGGGAAATCTAAAAGTTCAGTAGTAGAATGTGTAATGTGAGTGACTCTGGCCAATAGCAGTGTTCCAGCGCCAGTGCATGTTGTCAATAATTAGGGAGGATCCGGCAGACAAATACCTCATTACCTCTTGAGGGATGAAAGTGGCGCTTGTTAGATATATATCAGGTGGCGCTCTAAGGAGCCCTCGCGTGGGGAGATAGATGATTAGACGCGGCGCGGTGTGATTCAGTTGCCGAGTGACAAATCCCACCGCCTTGTGGTGCTCCGTGGAGCAGGGCGCCGTGTCCATTTGATGGCGTTATGGGGCTGCTTATAAGGACCCCGGGTGCCTTGACCACGACGCGCCGGTTGAGGCGCTCTGAGGGCGCGAGCAGATTGAGGTGTGGGGAGGGGGGGGGTCGGAGGGGGGGGGATACACAGAGGAAACAGTGGCTCGGCCAGTAATGCCTGTTATTGCCATACATCAACGCGACTTGGATCCACCCGATTCGTTACTAACGTGATTTGGGGTCGTTAATGATGCCACTGCACTCGTTGATGACGTCATTTCCGTGTCGCCTCACTGCAGTATGCCGCGGACCGGAAGCGGCCGGCGGTGGCGGCGTCCCACACGACGATGGAGGTAGACGCCGATGTCGTCTCTTCTCTCCTCACCACCACGCAATTCGACAGCAGTGCCATTCGCATTCGGTGAGCACCGCTATTTTGATTAAAGGGGGTCATCCACAACATTTTCAATATTTTGAAGGTAGTACAAAGGTACTTTTCCAGACCTCCCTCCATATCCCCCCCCCC